>CM053622.1:209958238-209965738 GCA_028646595.1 Phalanger gymnotis | reverse complement strand
CAGCTCTCAATTTGTCCATCTGTGTAATGAAAGAGTCGGACTTAATTATTTCTAAGACCCCTTCCAGCCAAGAACGTGGTAGTAAATGTTTAACAGTAGCACTTCTACTGCAAAAAAAGTATTCGGATACATTTTTAGTGTATTGTGCATCATTAACAATATATCCACTATTTTATAAAGTGCATCTAGAAAACAGTCAATTAAGCCCTAATTTGCAACATTTGCCAATTGCTGAGATGTAAATGTTCACATAGAAAATTTAACAATCAGCTCTTGTGAGAGCAGCTTCAGCTGGCTCTAGCACACCCTGCTTCTGACTCTAAATCCTATGCCAATACACATCTGTCATTCAGCAAGGCTCCTATCTTCGATGGTTTTCATAGAGTTTAGTAAGACAGAGTATTTGTTATATATGGGGGAATGGGAGGTAGAGATTGAAAAAGACTTGACATTAAAAAACAACCCCCCACCTCCCAAAATCTACTTCTTACTAATTAGGCTACCTTTTTGTTTTAACTTTTCAGCATAGAATATTGGAAAACCAAAATTTCTCAAAATCTCAAACAATTTTCTAGGTATTAACCTAAACAAATTTTAGAAAAATTATGTATCGCTTTAAGATCTCTTCCACCTCTCCACTTTCCTATCCCTCAGTTCACCTTGAAAATTTGTCTTGAATTCCTACTAATGTGTTTGTACATAGTGATTTTTTTAGTTCACTGAAAGGAATTATAATAGTGCTGTATCATCTAATTTCATTTGCTCTTACTACTGGACCTTGGTCATGTTAATGTGGTAAGTATTTTAGGAAAAATGAGAAGACTTGTAAGTACTTAACATTTTATTGAAATTTAATTGAATAGTTAAGGGGTGATTAAAAATCTGAAATTAACACTCTTTAGAAATTAATGACAGTCATTAAGATGTAATGGGGCTGCTCACCAACAGTGCTCAGAAAGGTTGGGGGATTTAAATTTGCATGGGGGTCAGAGCAGTGAAAGATGTTGTTTATAGTCTCTTGAGCCTTGACAGCAATTTTGGAGTTGGAACAAAAGTGATTTTTTTTGTTGTTGCCAGGATTACTGTAGATACAGTAGCAGTGAGTTTCCTTGGGTAAGTGTGTGTCCACAAAGGTAGAGAGACAACTTTGAGTTAACTGTGTGCTGGGCTGCTCCCAGCAACAGAGTAAGCAATCCCTTTCTAGTGAATCCAAAGGCAGGCTTCCCCAAGCTAACGACTCTCACTCCCCCCTTTGCCCTCTCAAAATAAGCAGTAGTTCATTATTTATACTAGTTTGAATCCTGGGTCCCCTTATGAGTGGAGACTAATGTTCATGCAGAATGGAATGATTCCATGTGTAATGATTTTTTTATATGAATTTCCACTCTCTGGGGACAGCAAACCCTTGATCACGGCCACCTGACCAGGGTGGAGAAATGTAAAAAGGCAAGAATGTTATTTGCTGACCCATCTCCCACCCAGTAGTTTCAATGTTCTCTGTGGAGAGAGATTGGCATAGAAGTACATCGATTCCAAAGGTCATTTGATGATGCTTAAAAAAAAAAAAATTGTTGCTCTCTCCTTGCGCTATATTTCTGAAATTCCTGAAAGGAATCACACTGGGAAGTTACTGATGTACTACTGCACAGCAAACAGTCAAGTGGAAATGGTCATTTCTGAGACTCAAGAATGAGTATAAAGAATAAATATAGAGGTTAAACATGAAGTTAGCATGTGAAAGTTAAACATGATATTAAGTCATCTTCTAATTTCATTCTTTCAGATCATATACTTTTTGGTGAATGGAATGAGAGTAATGGATCTATGATAAACTTTGGGTAATTATATTAAGTAGAACAGTAAGAAGTTGGAGAATGGAAATTTATTGGAATAGGTTAGTTTAGCAACATGAGAGATAAAAGATTTTCTAAAGTTCAAAGTGCTACCACTTGTAAGAGATATGTGATATGTCTATTTCTCTTAAATATAAATTCATCTTTAGTGCTATTTCATCATATTCCTTGAAGTTTCATCCATTCTTTCTTTTATATTCATACATTGTTGTCCCCAATAGATTATAAGCTCCTCAAACACAGAAGAAGGAATTTCTGTCTTTTTATACATAGCACCAAGCACATAGTGACTGCTTAATAAGTAATGATTGATTGATTTTATTTATTTCTACCTGCAGCCAGCTTTGATGTTTCATATTCGTACAATTAAGCATGATTATCCCAAACTCCTACGGAGTCCTAGTGCTATAAAGTCATTCACACTCGGATATATACTAACCCCTTTTGTACCTGATTCTTACACTCTCTTACATATATGCAAAGAGGACATCAGAGAAATATTGAGATTGCTAAACAGCATAGGAAGCCAATGGTGAAAGTTTACTCAGTGTCAAGAGGCAGCCTTGGGACTGCCCAGGTGCATATATGATGAAAGAAAGATGTCTGATTTGCAAGGATTGTGCATAGTGCAGGTAATATGGGAAAATAATCAGAAGTCAGTTGTATATTAGTCTTCATGAGGGAATCATGAAAAGTACAGCTCTCCCTGATTTACCTGTAGCTTATTAATAGTAGTCTTGTTTTTTAACACAGACCCATAGATTCCAGGCAGGCCTGAAAGAAAACATGCCTTATGAAGTTTCATAATTTAATTAAAAATGGAAGGTAGGTCCCAAAGCATTACCCTAAGACTGATTCAGGCTATGTGGGGGCTTACTATTGGGTTTACTATTTCTATTACATTGCATCTGGCAATTTTTAAACAAAACATTTTGTTTAAAAAGCAATATTGTCGGTGAGGATATGTTTTTAAATCCTTCCTGCAAAAACCAGTTACCTAAAAAGTTTATGGCAAGGGCATTTATCAGAGGCATTGTACAGTTTCCATTCATTGGATTTGTGAGTCACATAGCTTTAAAAATGTGCACTTCCATTGGTGGCAAATTTTAAACATAGGGACTGTACAATAGACACCACAAACTTCTGTTATTGGAAAATGTAGTCCATATAAACCTATGACCCAGTAAGTATAACTGTGACCTTAGAGAAGATCAGGATGTAATGGGAATAGGTTATCAACTGAGGCACTCAATTAGAAGAAGTGATATTGGAAGTTTTGGTCTGTCACATCAGAATTCTCTCTATACTCTCTCATATCTTACTGTCTTTAAAATGTATTTTCCTAATGTCTAGCATCATAGTGCCCAGATGCTTATGTGCCCACAATGTGCTTTAAGAATGCAGTTTGAAAACTGGTAGCTAAGTGGGGATTTGATAAAAAGGGATAATATTCCTAAAAGGAAATCACCCTGATGCCAGTAAGCTATTTGAAATAGAAACTAATTTGCAAACCTACAGGTCATGACTGAAGCTGAGGGCTGGACTACAACATGTAAGTAATTTGAAGTGAAGTTTCTTCAAACATGGTGACTTGGATGTAGAGCAACTTGCCAAAGTCAGCAGAGGAAATAAGCTCAGGGAGTTGGATACACTTTTGGAAAAAGAGGGAATCCTGGGGTATAGTCACTAACTGTATTTTGGTAAGCTAATTCTAGGAGGCATAAGAGATTTATGTGTCTTCAGTTTGGTTCTTATGAGTTATGAATTTGAGCCTTAATGGATTATAGGGTTTTCATTCGACCTTTAAAATTTCCAGAATTTCTACATTTAACTCTTTCAATATTCATTTTAATAGTGAAGAAGAAATTAATCAGCCATCATATTGAATTCAAAGTGGAAAACTGTAACACAGGAATGTAGGTATAGATTATGAATTTCAACTCAACCATTTTGAAGTACTTAAAAAAGGAACAATAGAAACCATATTTTTTTAAAAGACTGGGAAACAAATTATAGTTTTTACTTCATACTGAAAGTTTAGGGGTGACAGCTTGACAGTAAATTCCATCAAAATCAAGCCTTGCAGGAATGCCAACATTGTTCTTCATTCATTTTAGTGTTAGGCTTAATTATTTGCTGATTTTTAATACCAGTCAGTCATTCTTAGCATCATTGAATTAACTCTGAACCCCATATCAGTAAAGAGCCTTATGGTGCCCCATTTTATTATAACAGTGCAATACAGATTAAAATTGCATCTGTTAAGATTACATTGTATATTTGGATTACAGGAGACAGAAGCACAATATTCTCTTATGAATATAACTGTTGGAAGCAATAACCTGTAACCAATCACATACTTTTTCTATTGCAAAATCTGAACTAGAAAGGTTTATATCTTAGAAGAGATCATAAATCTGTCACCACTAATGTAATCTTCACAGTGGCTTTGTAACCAATTAGTGACTAAAGATCATTACTTCTTCTGCTATGACTGTAATCATAACACTTATTTGATATTTCATAACTTTCTTTTGTTCCAACAGCAAATGCATTATAAAGTGTACAACATTAATAAATAGAGGCATAATGAATATGACTAATTGATTTTGGCAGTCAAACACTGGCATACTTTTTATACAATAGGGAATTCACTCAAAGCAGTTTAACTACTATTGAGTATGTCTTCAATATCATAATGGCTCCTAATGTTGATTTTGTATGAGGTGAGCAAAGGAACACAAACATACACACATACACACCACACACACACACACACACACATATACCCACACCCATACACACACACACACACACACATGCAGACATACAGTTTACTACCTAGTTTAATCTCTCAGACTATGACATTTTTCCCAAAATGAAAGTGCTATGTTTTGAATGATTTGTGAACCTCAGAATTCCATTGTGAATTGTATTTCCTTCACCTATTTACTTATACTAAAGATAGTTTTTATTACACATGTGGCAAGAAGTGAGATCCTTCTTGTATTTAGCCATGTGCATATCTACCTGCTTTTTTGTCCTATCTTTTCTTGTTCTGGAGTCAGATTTTTGCCACTCTAGAAGTAACTGATGGAAGTACTTAGAGACAACACAAGAAAATTAAATTGTATATACAAATGCAGAAACATAACCTCAGAGTAGATGTATATTGAGAAATTAATTCATTGAAACTCCAAGGGAGAATTCTGCCTGCGGTTTTCTGAATTGTAGGGCCAATATTACCATTACTACAATGAATGGCCATCAAAACCAATTTTCTATTCTTTTGAAAAGGGACAGGATTGTAAAATACATTAAGGCAATGCTAGTTAATATGGGAAAAGATGCAAAAATTGAATGTCGCTTGAGTATTAATCTACCAATTATGGATAGTTAACAACTGGTGTGTTAAGCTTTGTAATTTGAAAGCAGAGGTAGTTTGTACCAACAAACTTATTATTTACTGAGATAAGAGCTGATTTAGAGGATATAAAGGATGATTGTCATTCAAATGTAATTAAGCATTCATAGCAGCAAAAATTTTTTATTAAAAATTACTTTCTTCTCTGCAGCCTGGCACCATTAAAGGGAGACATTGTGTTTGACTGCAATTAGGAAAAAAAATGTAATGGAAAGTCAGTCATTTCCAGGCACCATGCAATTGATTTCCCACCAATCAGAATAAGGAATGAGATCCTCTAGGTCTATTATTAAATTATTTATGAGGTCATATTAAATCTGATCATTAGTTCTAGCATTTCAGGTTAGTGGATGCTTTCTAATCATTGTGAGGGCAGAATGAACAAGAAAGATAGTATTTTGTGAATAGAGCATTGAATGCCACCTTTGTTGTGATTAAGTGACATATATGTGGGTGTTTTGGTTCCATTTTGGTTTTGGTTTTTTTGCTTTTAAAGACAGTTCTGTTTTCCTGATTTTCTTAGCAAAGATATGGTACTTTTCAATGAAATCTTCTTACACTGAACTTTTGCTAAAGCTCTAAGGGAAATAACATTGATTTAAAAATTTGTACAGTTTTTAAAAATACATGCTTTGAGAAGTTGGGACTTTTCATGCCAAACTTAGTTTTCTCGGAATCATTAGTGCAATTCAACTAGTTGGGTTGTGACACATGTTCAATTTCCCTAGTAATTGCTCTAATAGAATGCCAAATGATTGCATGATTGTAATCAGACCAGTTGGTGGAATACTATCATGCCTACTGAAGGAAAACAGGGAAGTTTATAGAGATGTTAGGTGATTCTGGTTCATATCTGCCTCAGTGACACATTTCTAGAACTACTCATCTGCTTTAGAGTCAGGGAAATCACCATTTCATCATTTTCATCACTTATAAGTAATGAGGGAAAATTTTTACTTTTCAGGAGATTTATACTTGCTTTGTCTTACAGTTTAATGTGAGCATATGACTTTGGGTAGGGGTAATAGGCTATTGATGATCATAATTTAATTTTAGTCCTGTTTTGTTGTTGTTGAAAAGACACAGGGACATAGCAGATAATAGGGCCAGCCTCAGAGTTAAGACAGCTTTGGTTGTGAGATATGCCTCTGACACAAATTTGATGTTTGACCCTAGGAAAGTTGCTTACCCTATTAATGTATCACAAAAGAAATATTCAAAGACTATCCACATTGGCAGAGAGTTTTCTTAGGAGATTAATAATAATAATAGTATATACACACACATCTTGCTTTTAGGTTTATACAGCACTTTGTTAACTCGTGGTCTTCACAACAACTGTGTGGTACTATCATTATCTTCATTTCATAGGTAAGGAATATAAAACATAAAAAGATGAACTGATTTGCCCAGGGTCACATTGCCAGTTAGTGTCTGATGTATGGAATTTGAACTCAGGTCTTCCTGACTTCAAGTCCCATGTTCTATACATTGTACCATTTAGCCGCTCAACAGATTAAATCACAGGTCTGGATCAAATTGATATATGTGTTTATGTGATCCATAAAGAGTTAGATATGTAGCAGAGGAGACATAATAAAGACTAGTGTTCTAACAAGTAATTGGAATTATGGACTTCTAATGACTTGCAAATCAAAAGATCAGCGGCTAGCCACAGTCTTTACTGACTGTATGACCTTTAGCAAAACACAGCTCTATCCATCACACAGTTTACTGTGTTGATCAAATGAGATGCTCAAATTACTCGCATGGACTTGTCACCTCATAGATACAGATACTCCCTCCAATTACAATTTGCAAACCTTTTATCCATTGTGGCTCTTGCCCACATCCTCACAAATGTTTTTGTCAGAAGGTGCTTACTCCATGTGTGAGAGGCCTCCTTCACTTTCTTTCAACATTTTGAGAATGCCAGTGGAGTAAATGAACTGTCCACAAGCTGTCCTTCCCTCTCACCATATTAAGTGCCTATCCTCTTTTACATTGAAACATTTCTTTGATAACATCTTTTTCTTCGAGTCTTCCCCATAACTTTTGGTTCAAAATGTTTTTTCAACCATGTGCCTCCCTAGTGTCCTCTGAGTGATACCAGTTTTCCATTCTTAAAAGACTATAGTATTCCATGACAGATGCTGCTACCCAGGAAACAAATGAATTAAAGTACAACAACGCCAACAAAAAATGAACATTTCTTTTTTTTTT
>CM053622.1:209927718-209952718 GCA_028646595.1 Phalanger gymnotis | reverse complement strand
CTCTGGGTAACCAGCACAGAGTCCTCTGTACCCAGTCTGTGCCTTGTTTTTACCTCGTTTGGTTATTATCCTTCTGCTCTCAAACTGCATTTTAAGTATATCTATTAGAGGAAAAAAAGAAGCCCACTATGGTGAAAAGAGCTCTGGACGTAGAGCATCAGAGAACCCAGGTTCAGATTTGGCTTGGTTATTTACTCCCTTTGTGATGTTGGACTTTATATCTCTGGACCTGAATTTCCTCATCTGGAAACATTATGAAATTGGACCAGATCTTTGAGGAAACTTCCACCTCTGAATCTTATATGATAAAATACTTTGACCTTTCATCATTTTGTGTGTGTGTGTGTGTGTGTGTGATCGCGTGTAAAAAGAAACGTGTTCCTAAGCAGGAAAAGGCTTGATCTTCGTTTTCTTTTAAACATACCACAGAAAGAAGGCAAATTAGACACCAGAAATTGTAATGAAGCATGCTTATCTAAGATCAGAGGGTAATATATGTGAATATATGTGCATATATATATATATATATTAATGTAGGAGGCAATGTGGAGTAGAGGAGAAAACAATGAACTTCTTGTTCATCTCCAAGTTCTACTACTTCCTTTCCATGTCCCTGGCCATATGCAAGACACCTAAGTCAGCATGCCTCAGTTTCCTCATCTATAAAATGGGAGTAATGATACTTGAAATATCTTCCTCATAGGTTGTTGTGAGCAAAGCACTATACAGATTAATCAACAAGCATTTGTTAAGCACCTACTATGTGCCAGGCACTGTGCTAGGGGATGGGGATATAAAGATAAGGGATGAAGCAATTCCTTTTCTCATGGAGCTTACATGCTAAAAATAAATAGGCACGTGCATCTCTCCGCACATATCGGATTTTTTGTTTGTTTTGTATTGCTATCATGACTTCAACTGTTCAAACATAATCAGTAATATAATTATTAGTACAAATATTAATAGTTCATGTCTATTAATGCTGACATCAATATCATAATATAATCAGTACTATATATCATAGTATATTATATATCATATAATCATAATATAGTATATATAACATATATTATATATATCACAATATAATATATAGTACTATGTATCATAATAAAGTACACAATATAAATAGTACTATATATCAAAAAAATTAAAAGGATATTTGTAAAAAATAAAGTTTGCGCTAACATGCACGCTCAAGAACTCCTGATTATCTAATGACTTCTAAGTCTACCCTAGTTGTCTGTTTTTCTTAATATTATGGTGACCCCTGTATCTTGTTTAAGCTCCCCATTTCTATGACAAAGGACAGGAGATGTAGGTGGAGCAACAGGTTTACTGGAGTGGAAATTCTCTCTCCCTCTGTCTCTTATTATGTTAATAACAGTAATCAAAAGTAGAACTGGAGCAGAATTAGAAAAAATGCAGTGTGCTGTGACAGCAGTCTGGTTTCCTTCTTGTTCCCCTATAAAGGTACAGAGTTTAAAAAAAAAAAAGTCTTCTAGATGTGTTTTCCAAAACTGAAAGTTTTGAAAGAGGTACTTTGGAAGGAACTGCAGTCTTATGTTGTGTTTGGAATAGCCTCACTGTAGTTCACTTTTTGGGGAAGCTGGAAGGATTCGGCTCCTGCTGGAAAGATGGCTGCAGAAGGATTCAAGCCAATTAAAAATACAGAGTAGTTCTTTTTGGTGTCGTTTGGCAGAAAACTATGAAATGGTGTTGCATGATAAGGAAGAGCCTTGGGTACGCACAGTTTCTTGTGCACATGTGTTAGAATCACTGCAACTCATAAATTCAAATTACTTTTAAAAGCTGGCCATGATACATTTGCTCATTAACCATATGGAAAATGGCACTCAGGAATTTTCTACAGTGTACTTTCAAAGAAAGAATCCAATTGCAGGCAGACATTCCTTAGTACAGTGTTTATGCAGCTGTACTTGTGATTAAATTACACCAACTCAGGCCCACATGTAGCCACAGATCCTATTAGTTTGAGTACAAAGCCCCTTCCTTATAAGAGCATGAGAACTCTCATTGTGATGTTTTTTGGCCTCTTGGCCACTACTGTATCAAGCAGGCATCAAAAGTCATGCATGTGCTTAGAGGTCTCTGGAGAAGGAGCAGTGGGACAGAGCAGTGCCGCTCATTCTGTATGAGGAACTCTGACAGTCTACCAGGGGGGATTGTGGGATTGCTGCTGTCAGCAGTTCCAACAGTGCAAACAGTATGGAGAAGCTTCCACAGGGATTGAATTACTGAAGACTTCTGCTCCGTGTTTTTTGGTATAATTGAGAGCACAGAGGGAGTTTGATTTCTCTGTCTTATGATTTGAAGGTGAAGACAAGAGCCTGCAGGGCTCTGTCAGAGTTATGGGCATGCTCAACACAGACTTCAAAAAAAAATCTAATTCCCATAAAACCTTACAAGGCTGAATTGCTTACCTGAATATAAAAGATTTACTTTCACTGAATCATTTAACACACAACCATATTAATTGCATTTTAGAGGGGGAAAAAAAGAAGGTTCGTAGAATATTTGCAATCTAAAAACATATTCTCGTGAACTCAGAGCTTTCAGCTTTTTGCTTGTGTTTGCATGTAAAGCTGTTGTCTACAGATGCACTTAGGTACACTGCCACACACAAACATACAGGTGGTGTGCCCCTTGGAAAGAAGGTTGACATCTGGGCTCATTGTTACTTCTGCTGAAACTGAATTATTTCCCCTCTTCCACATTCTAGAACTGCTGCTATGACCAGCTTTATTCAGTCATTGTTCATCACACCAATTACACACGCAAATAAATAAGTAGAATTAGAAAGTACATAAGTAAGCTTCTTCTATGTATTCTTTCTACTCTGGGTTGGGAGAACTGAGTTTTCTGAATGGGGAATCATAGTGCTTTTTTATTTTTTTTCCCCCTTGGACTGAGAGGAAGGAGAGAGAGCTACAATACACTCAACTAGATCTCTTGAGAAGACTGCCATCTTTCCCCCCTCCCTTTCTGTGCACACTCTGACCCAATTGCCTTCCCTGCTCAGGGAGAGGCCAACCATGACAAGTCAGTCTTCTTTCTCCTGTGGGAAGAAATCTCCTGAGCTGTGCCCCAAAGCACAGGAGGATTGTAATCCCACTCCAACTTGTAGTTAAATTAGATGCATACTAACACCTCATAAACTATTTCAGTTCTTCTAATGTCTTTCCTTGTTACAACAAGCAAATGTAAGGTTAGAATCCACGTAGAAGAAAAAGAAAATACTGCAAACATTTATGGTGCTGTAGCTTGCTGTTCTGACCCAGGAGCTGAAATGGGATTGCTGGGTAGATTTTTTTTCTTTCATTACACAGTTCCTTCCTTATGGAACATAAGGGTTCCACTGTTCACCTCTATTTAACCCCATCCACCGTGCTGGCCGCCCTGCCCTATCTTGATGTTTTTAACATCTCTAACTTCTTTAGGCTTCCCTCCATCTGAAACCAAATTAACACACTACAGGGACAGCACTGGAAGGCGCAGAAGCTGCAAATGTATTTACACAGTTAACCAACGTACTTTATTTAACTATTCCTACTTCGAGCCTAAAAAAAAAATACCAGCCTAAAACAAATACCAATTGTTAGCTTCACTTTCCCCATTGCCAGCAAGCAGATCTCTTCCAACTGGGAGTAATATCCTGTTAGCTATGTTTAATTCTCATTTTACCTGGGGGATTGGGAGTACCAAATGATTTCAGCTGCTCAGGCATTACATCTCGGTCTGTCCTCTCCTTCTGCCCCTGTCTCCCTTACTCACATAGTCCTTCTGGGACCTTCCCACCATTTACAGTGAGGACAGCCTTGCTCTGAGCCCAAACCATCAAGCCCTATTCAGGATTTTTTTAATTCTTTTTTTTTTTTAAGAGAGCCTTCTGAGATGATAGAGAAAAAAAAAAAATCTTACACACACACACTGCACCTGTGCTGTTGGCAAGGCACCCACACCTGCAACATGACCGCTCATCCCTCATTTGATCCCTGTGTTTTCCCCGCCTCACCGAGCTTTCCTCGAAGTAGGCCTGTAAGTTTTGGTTAGAGGCAGTTTACCTTTTTTGCCATCAAATGGACACCCTGTACATGGCATTACCACAGGCATTCTGATCCAATTGCATTGTGTCTTAACAACAAAGCCCCCCGTGAAACTCAATAAAATTACCAATTTCACAGTTGATTTTCTTCCTGCTCTGCTCTATAGCCTTCATACTCCTGGCCTGTCTCCACACACTGCAGGGGATGATGTTGGACCAGACCAGTATCACTGTGTTAAAAAAGGGTCATGGTATAAACCAGGCCAATCTTAATTCTAATCAGAGTAGCCAGCAACTTTTAACTCTTTGAATAATTTTTATCATAAGAAGATGATTAAATCAGCATATATGCAGTTAATTATTCTTTCACCTTACTCCTCTGTTTGATCTTTCTTAACATCTGAGCAAAATCAGTTAAGTGTTGAGTTCTATATAGTCTCACTGGATAAGTTTTATTCTCCTTAATTGATAATCATTCACATTTTTATAACACTTGAAGGCTAACAAAGCACTTTCCTCAGAACACCCTTAAGAGATGAATTACACAAATATTATTATTGCCATATTACATTTGTAGAAATTGAAGTAGGTCAGGTGACTTATCCAAGGTCACACAACTTGAAGCAGTAATGTCCTAGGATTTGAACATGGGTTCCCTCACTCCAACACTTTTTTTTCCCCAACATACAGCATAGCTTCCCCACTACATGAAGTCATTCCTATTGTCGGACATTATTGGAGAATAAGGTTATATGGTTTTTAATCACAAGAAGTTTCATTACCTAGCTATGTAGCCTTAACAAAGGCATTTGCCGTCTCTAGAATTCTATTTACTCTTTTCTGAAATGGTGATCATAATAATATTCAATATATCTACCACATAGTGTTATTGCAAGGGGAAAATTAGATAATATACGTGCCTAATAAAAAAGATTTTTGGAGATCATGATATCTATGACATGTTTATTAGTAATAATCAACATAAATAATAATGATATAATGTTATAGACTAAATTATTCTGAAAAGCAATAGGGGCCATATTGACAAACTATACTAAAATATTATTATACATCATATGATAGCAATCTTTTAATATTTCAGACTGCCATGTGAAAAAGAGTTTAGCCAAGGGTGGGGAACCTGCAGCCAGCCTTTTGACTGAATCCAAGTTTTACAGGACAAATCCTTTTATTAAGGGAGTTTGTTCTGTGAAGTTTGGATTCAGTCAAAGGGCTGCACTTGAGAACCTACAGGACCACATGTGGCCTCAAGGCTATAGGTTCCCCACCCCTGATTTAGATTAACATTGCTTGACCTCCCTCCCCCAAAAGAATCAAAATCAAAGGGTAAAAGTTATAGGAAGGAAGATTTTTGACCCTATATAACAAACATACTAATAGTTAGAGCCATCCATAAAGGTAATGGATTGCTAGTGACTTCCTTTGCCAGGAGACACTGGAAGACTCTTTATCGGGAGTATTGTATATCATATTCATAATCTGTGGTGAGGGTGGACTACATGTCACCAAAGATCTGTAAACTCCAATTCTAGGATTCTAGAATTTAAAATTTCTTGGCAGTATGACTTGTACAGAAGTACCACCCACTTTCAGAATGGATATGAAAATGTGAAAAGTCACCTAGTCCGTAAGATGAAAACATTTTAATCATTCTGCTAGGAGGCTTAATGGGTAAGACAGCTGGACTTTGAGTCAGGAAGACCTGAGTTCAGATCCTGCCTCAAGTACTTACCTGTGTGACTCTGAGCAAGTCACTTAACCTTTGTCTTTCTCCTCATGGGGTTTTTGTGAAGGTCAAATGAGAAAACATGCCAGGAACTTTGCAAACCTTAAATCCCTATGCAAGCGAAAGCTATTATTTTTATAGTTTACCAAGATAGCTGATTTTTTATAGTTTTCCAGAACTACATTTATTAAAGCATTGAATGATAACATGAATAACAAGTTCTCTTTCATGAAATCCACTACAGTAACTAAGAAATTGATTTTAATTACCCAAACTTGGAAAAAAAAAGTAAAAACAAATGCATGTTTGTCAAGTTTTTCCAGAACATCTCTGGCATGCATTCCTTTCTCTCTAGTTTTCTGGCTCCCACCCCAGTTGAAGATCTCATCTAGATTATTAGTGCACCCTCCTAATTGGTCTCCTTATTTCTAGTCACTCCCCTCTTTATTACAGCCTCCATACTGTTGCCAAAATAATCTCTCTGAAGCATAGGTCTGCCTATGCCACCACCATGCTGACTGCTCATCAATGGCTCCATATTGCCTCTCAGATGAAATACAAATGCCTCAACTTGACTATCACAATAAGGTTCCAGCCTACCTTTCCAGACTTAATTCATGTTTCTCTTCTTTGCTCTTTATATATTCCAGCCAAACCAGCCTACTTAACACCCCACCTCTTGCCTCCATGGGTTTGCACAATCTGTCCCTCATGTCCGCAAAGCCCTTCCTCTAACTCCTGCACCTTAGTAGTCATAGTGAAAGTTTACTGAACTGAATTGAAATCAGGATGGTACTGAGGCAGTCTATATATCAATTTACCGTAAACATTTAAATATCTTGGTGAGGTCCTATGCATGGACAACAAGATTGGCCCAGATTTTAGTAGGGGGAGAAAATAAAACTAATTTCCCTTTTAAAAAAAAGAGAGAACTCTACAGTGCATGTTTTAAAATATTTCATTTTATGAATACTTTATGTTTTTATATAAACTTTATTTCTCAATATATCACTCCCCTGTCCTATCCCTTGCAACAAAATTTAAAAATGAAGGAAGAAAAAAAACAGTTCCACAAACCAATGAACATATCTACCATGTCTGACAGTGTATGTGTTATTACATATATATATATACACACACATATATATATATATATACATACACACACACACACACACACACACACACACACACACACACATATATATATATACTCTTTCTTTTATTTTGACTTTTTTTTTTTGGAGCGGGGAAGGCAGGGCAATTGGGGTTAAGTGACTTGCCCAAGGTCACACAGCTAGTAAGTGTGTCAAGTGTCTGAAGCCGGATTTGAACTCAGGTCCTCCTGACTCCAGGGCCAGGACTCACTGTGCCACTTAGCTCCCTCATAGACATACTCTTTTAACAAGCAAGGTGGGGGGGTGCTGCCATGCTTTCATTGAACCCAAATCAGCTGAAACAACAGTTTACCTCTTTAGCATAAATATTTTCCTAGCGGTATCATAGTCAATCAGTTAACCGGCACTTCATTAACCGGCATTTGTATGTGCCAGGCTCTGTGGTAAGTCCTTGGGGATATGAAGAAAGGGGGAGAAAAATGTCCTTTCCTCAAATTCTAATAGGGGAGGGGGAGAAGGATCAGTGATAAATTGTAGGACAGTATGAGTTTAGAAGAATTAAAATTACAAGTAATACAAAGTAGAATGGAAAGATTCATGGTGGAATTTAAGGAGATTATGGTATATTATCAATGATGCAGTGATAAGAAGTAGCATAAAAGCATCATAGCAAACATAAATGACCAGAAATAGAGATAGTCTGGTTACTTAAAAATAATAAGAAACAAGAGGTGAACAATCCCATCATGGTACTGGTATCCATGAGATATTAAAACAAACATATAAAACCTTCTACATGTCGAATAGATCCACATTGGAGGAATCACAGACATTTATGAGCAAAAAGAGAATAGAATGGTTGGGTTCTTTCTTGATGTAAAGACTCCCCAGACCAAAGAAATCCCAGATCCATCAGATTATCAAAATACTACTTTGACCAGAAGCCACCTTCATGCACAGGTTCTTAAAATGTTCCTCTCATTGAAAAATACCTTCTCGAGCTCTGTTGCATCCTGTTTTTAAAAATCAAACATCTGATTTGTAGAGCAAGACATCTGAACCAGTCTCAAATTCTTCTAGCATGCATTTTACTAGTTGACTGACAAAACAGGTTTTCCTCTGTCAAATTTGGTTTTTATTATATGGTTGTGATGATTTTGATGGCAATCTTCTTTTCCTGAATTGCCATACCACACTCTACCATCAGAGAGTCAGTACGGCTGCTGCTGACATTTTCGTAAATTAGATAATCTGTTTTGCTTTGGACTTCTAGATGTGAGGACCCTACTGGCTAAGAACATTTTAATTTATAGTTGAGGTAGTATTCTTTCTGATGTCTAGATGTACTGTTTTCTTTTTAGTCACCAATCCATGAAAACTTTAGTTAAGTTCTATGACATAGCCAACTAGTATATGTGAGAACAGACCAGGTGCTGAAATAACTGGTGTTAGAGACCATGATCAAAACTAGCCATCAAGTTCTGGGTATGAATCTTACATCTTTCAGTTCAACAATCTGAACCAATAAACATTTATTAAGCACCTGTGGTGTGCCAGCACTAGGGATAAATTTTTTTTTTAAAGACAGCCCCTGCCTTCATGAAGCTTATGATCTAATTGAGGATTGTGGTTGTGGTTGTGTAGTTGAGTGGTTTGTCATTCCTTCTCAAAGAGGATGGCGACATCAGGGAGCTGATGAGATGACTTGCAATGGACTTTGATTTGAGTGAGGGAGGGCTGTGCAAGGTCACCAGACTCACTTTCTCCACCAGAGCCATCTGAGTCCAGTGGCCAGATATCAATCAGGACAATTGGATATGGCCCAGGATGCACAAAAGAAAGCTGAGGTGGGGGGAGAGGAGGTGGACATGAGGGCATCTTGTTCTGTGGAGTTGAAACCAAGCAGATAGAGAGTGAAGTGATCTGGAAGTCTAATTTTTGCCCTCTATAAAGGAGAACTTTGGGAGAAATTTAGTATTCTACTCTGCAGCCCTCCAGAAAGGGGCAACTGAGGGAAGTGGTAGGAATTAGGAGCTTGATAAGATTAGAAGTGATTGGGGTGGCTAGGTGGCGAAGTCAGGCACTATGTTAAACGCTTTACAAATTTTATCTCATTTTATTCTCATAACCCTGGGAGGTATGTGCTGTTATGACCTCCATTTTACAGTTGAGGAAATGGGAGCCAAAAGAGGCTAAGTCACTTGCCCAGGATCACACATCTAGTGTCTGAAGGGAGATTTGAACTCAGGATTTCCTGACTTCAGGTCTAGTGGCCTATCAATTGTGTCACCTCGGGGTAGCTAGGTGGCACAGTAAGTAGAGCACCAACTCTGGAGTCAGGAGGACCTGAGTTCAAATGCAGCCTCAGACACTTGACACGCTTACTAGCTGTGTGACCTTGAGCAAGTCACTTAACCCCAATTGCCCTGCCTTTCCCCCTCAAAAAAAAAAAGCATCAGCTTATTCTGGGAGAGGCATCTTGTTGAGTGGAGTTGAAATCAAGCGGAGCTACAGATGGAGAGTAGATGGACCACAGGGATTTATGATTAGTGTAGGAATGGCCCAGTCCATACAATACCTCCCCCCTTACCTTCCCAGAGTTCACTGTGGAGGATTTAACTTCCTTTGACATTTCACAAGTCACCACTCTGTCCCCCCAGACTCAAAAGTTTGGAAATCCCACAGATGACAGTTCCCATGGGGCCAGGAACCATGTTGTAACCCGCCATCCTTGTTAACGAAGTACTTGGGGAATTCGAGAAGTGAAGCTGACTTTGCAATGGTTTCTGGGGCTAGGAACAGCAGTGAATATTATTAAGAAGTGGACGATAGCCCTCACTGGGTAGGGGAGGGTTATCCCGTTGCCTATGCTACTTCTCCTGTAAATTAGAAACCTTTTAGGAGCTGCATTAGCTAAAGCCATCAGCAAAATATTTAGTAAGTTATTGCTTCAGCATATCAAATTTACGTGCAGTCTTGCCTAGGTGTAAGTAATCTCTCCTAGGATTGTTGCAGGCAGACTCACTTCCGAAAAATTTAAGCAAACGGACCCCAACAATTTGTATCCATCCACTTACCCCAAAAAATTATCCCAGACAGTGATTGCTGGGGAAAACTCAAAAAATGCAGCATTTTATGTATAACCAGCCTTCATCCACAATTTTAGCCATCTCACTACACACCATGAACCTTGAAACTAGCTGCCAAAAGCCATTCCCCCTCCATTGTGTCCATAAATAATGGCAATTCCTCTTTCTGGACCTCCACACCAGCTGTCACACACCATTTCCTCTGAGAGAGGTTCTATAAGTGCTACCCAAATAAGTCAGTAGCTTTAATTGCCTTAGCACAGTTTTGAATTCTTCCACTTTGAAGGGGGGTGGGAGACAAATAAAACAGAAATGTCCAAAACACTTTTTTTCCCAGAAAGTTGATGGGCACCTCATTCATCAGTTGGCTAAAATGGAAGGAAGAGAAAAAAAATGAAAAGATGAAGCGAATGTGACGTATCTCAATGACTCAAGTTTGTCTTGTTCCTGTCACAAAACTTCACAATGATTATTCTGCATATTACTGTGAGTTATCATGACTGTGACCTGTCTCCGGAGGTCCCAAGCCACATCTGTATTAACAACTGCATCTGCTTCAGAGTAACCTTATTAGCTTGCCACAGCTGAGCCAGAGGCCTCATGGGGTATTAGACATTATCCCCAGAGAAGGCTGATTCTTCTATTCTCCCTGAATATAGTTTGGTGTCCAAATTCTGCCACTTGGACCCGCTGGATTTTGTTTTAATTCTTTGCCATGGAAGCTCTGGAGGAGGCAGGGAAGGGAAAACACCTAAAAACTAGCAACTTCCCCAAATGCCGTCTATAATTGCTATTGTGGTTTCTTTGTACCACATTGAAAACAATGGAAAAAAATCAAAGAAAAATATTTCTCAACCTAATTTCTGTTTTTTCCATCCACTAAGGGAAACATTCAAAATTCCACGAAGGGTGCAGAAACTGAGATGATACATATTTGTGACCTTATCTGTGGAAATTTTACCCTCAAGTCTAAAATCTACAGTAGTAAATGAAATCCATCCGGGTGTATTGGTGGTACAGGAACAGCTGGTGTCTGTGTGTGTGTGTGCGCGCGCACGTGTGTGTGTGTGTGTGTGTGTGTGTATGTATATTTGTAGCTCACGTATGAGCTTTGCTTTTCCATGTTTGTGTTTTCTATAGCCCTTATCATTTCACCATTCAAAAAGAAATAAAGCAATGATTAAAATAGCTAAATGATTATATAGCCATTCATTCATTCATACTTTAACTCTCTAGACTGGACAAATGATAGAAAAACCCCACAGTGAACTAATGTCTGTGTCTGAAATGGGTTCACTGCCTTCCTCTGGTGGGCAAATTCTCATCCAACTTCTTTCTCCATAATTTCTTGAGAGGAAAATAAAAGATTTCTCCTCCATAACCATTTGTTATTCCATTTTCACTGAATAAAATCCATTGGAACGGCATATCCGGCAAACAATCCCTCTTGCTAAGTCACAGTAGAATTCTTTGAATCTTCATTGGAGCTTAAATTGGGTCTTTTGGTCACCTCTCAATTCATGGAAAAGAATTCATGATTTGGAGTCAAGAGGATTTGAGTAGGAATTCCAGCTATCTTCCCTGTTTGAAGAGGGCAAGTCATAGTATCCCAAATGTAGATCTACAAGGAACCTTAGAGTTCATCAGGGATAATTCCCCCATTTTATAGAGGAGGAAACTAAGGTTAGAAGGGTTCAATGATTTGACTAGGGTTAGAAGAGCTAGTCTCAAACTGGATTCAAACCCTATCTTCCTGACTGCCAAGCCCAAAGCTACATCTATTCATCTCTGTATCTGTTTCTTCACCTGTAAAGAATCTGAAGAGATTGACCTACATGATCTTAAAGAAACCCTCAAGGGCTAAATTTTCTCCCTTCCATTTCTTTCACTGATTTTTCTCAACACATCAGTGATTTCCAGCTACTGATAATGGTGGCCCATTGATGAATTTGGCTATATTCTTAAGCGTTCATCCAACTGAGTTTTTCACAGGGTACTGTTCAGTTGACCTGGAGGTGAAAATTGCACATTCCATATTCTGAAATGGCATATATTTTTAGTCCTTACATTCTTTCCAACCTCTCTCAGGATCAGCAGCTTTTTTTCTCACTAAATATATTTCCTGTTTGGGGTAAACTTATCTGCATTGTTTACTGAAATTCTCAAACAGTATTATACATTTTTTGAATACTTCTGCTCTTAGAAATGCAGCCAAGTATCAGCAGAATGTATGCTTAGCCTAGTGCCCGTCACATAGGAGGTGCTGACTAAATGTGCATTGATTCATTTGGTGATCGATTGATTTGAACTCAGAAGGCCAACACTCATAGGCCATCTGACCTTAGGTAGGTCTCAACTTCAGATTATTTCCTTATATATAAGGAAACATCTTTGTACTGCCTATAATACAGCATATGATGAATAAAGTAAATCATAAAGTACTATATAAATGTTATTATTATAAGGACTATTTAAACATGATCTCTTATAAACATAGACAAAAAAGTTTCTTAGCCAATAATTCTGCCACCCTGTTTTTTAAAAGTTATACTATTTTTGTAAGCCAATTTTATCCTGTCCTCCTCTATAAAATTACTATTCTTATTTCTCATATCCATGTCAATTCAACAAACATATATTAAGCATCCATTATGTGACATGCATGGGGATATGAAAATGAAATAAGACACTCCTTTCCCTCAAAAACCTTGGAATCTCAGGGCATGGGGGATGAGACACAGAGGAAGAAGGATAAGACAGGTACACAAATGGCTATAAAATGATACATAGATAGGAGAGTTTCAAACAAAATAATATTGTAATTTATTTGACCAAAATACTATGAAAGATCCTTTATGTATGGGAGGATCAAAGTAGGTATAAAGAACTTTAGCTCTGTGTTTTTAGAGAGAAAGAGAGAATCCAAATCAAACATTTCATTTTACAGATGAGGAACCTAAGTAGCAGAGAGGTGAAATAGTGACAGTGTCAGAATTTGAATCCATGTCTTCTAGTGATGAGCTCATTACCAACTATGCAATACCACAGCTGCCTCCTTACAACTTGTATAGATCCAATTTCTGCCCATCAAAGTTGAAATTAGCCATCTCTACCTCCATAAATCATGCAAATCAGGAGGAAGTAGCACAAAATTAGAGAAGGGAAAATAACACAGTTTTCAAAAAGGAGAAACCAGAATGCAAACTGTAGGCCATTAAGTTTGACTTTGCCTCCTGGGAAAATTCTAGAAGGAGTTGTTCAAAAAGGGTGGGTGGAGCTTTAGAAAGGGAAGTATTGATTACAAAGAACCAGCTTGACTTCATCAAGAGCAAATGATGGTGAACTAACATTTTATTTTCTTTTTCTCTTTTGCAGTATTCTTAAACTAGTAGATATGGGGAATGCTGTGGATGTAGTTTACTTAGATTTTAGTAAAGCTTTTGACAAAGTAGCTCATGTTATCCTGGGGGAGAAGAAAGTGAGATATTTAATGACTATACAATCAGATGGATTCAGTATTAGCTGTATTTGTTGTTGTTCAGTTGTTTCAGTTGTATCTGACTCTTTGATGCCATTTGGGGTTTTCTTCACAAAGATACTGGCATGGTTTGCCATTTCCTTCTCCAGCTCATTTTATAGATCAGGAAATTGAGACAAATAGGGTTAAGTGACTTCTCCAGGGTCACACAACACCTAAGTATCTGAGGACAGATTTGAACTCAGGAAAATAAGTTCCTGATTTCAAGCCAGCCCCTCTATTCATTGTGCCACCTAGCTGCCTCAAATCAAGACCTAGCTTAATTCTCATTTCTCTTATTAAGGCTTTGCTAAATATAAATATTCCAGCCCACATTGATCTTTTTCTGTCACTGTATGGAGTACTTGTACTACAGAACCTATAACTTGCTTACATTCTGTCTTGTGTCCTGCTCCAATTGTTTCATGTACAAAACTCTGGTTCATCAATTGAATTACGTGTTCATCAAAGGCAAAGGTCATTTTTTCTCACTCTTTCGTGTCTTGTATCTTCTATATTTCCTTATATGATGCCAAACACAAAGGCACTTTAAAAGTCCTAATGATTGATTTCAAGGCATTTAAGTCAATTTTTTGAAATATATTCTCCCATCTTTGTTTCAGCTTTTTTGCTCTTTCTCATTCCTGTCCTTCCCCTACCCCATCTTCTTTTTCAGGAGGAGACTCCTGATTATAATAAGTACCATTCTCTGTGTTGTGACACATGCATGCACCTATTTCTGGATACCTTCTGGGAAAACCTTTGGTACATATTGCATGTCAATTGACCTAGTTGTAAGAACTCTAGTAATTAATTAATGGAGAAGCAACAGAAGCCATTTACATAGCCTGTGTGGAGATTAAAATCTCCAATTCATAGCGCATTTTTTGTCTTTATTAACTGTAGGGAAAAAACCCTCTTTTTAAAGTAAAAAGATTATATTAGATTTTAGGTTTCATCTTAAATGAGTTGGTCCAAGAAGAAATAAATATATCTTCACCCAGGAAGGCATATGCAGTCCGAGCTGAGGCTTCACTTTGTGAAAATTAATTGAAAATTAAATGACTGTATATAGAGTTTGTAAATGATTGCTGTGCAAAGGGAACAGTAACAAATGAAACCAATGGTTATTTCTTGGCTAATTAAACTCTAGCATTTGTATCCATTTTGCTATCTCCCTGCTCTACCCTCAGGTTTTCATGCTGTTTTAGATCATAGAGAAGTTAGCAATGAAAAAAGTTTAGTTACACATGCTCAGTATTGGATACAGGAACTTAAAAGCATATGTGTCCTTCATTTAGGGTGTATTTGTCATAATAGGTAAGGTTTTGTCACCTTGATTAGGGCGAGGCAAAGGGGTGGCAGGGAGGAGAAGGAGAAGAATCCAAGTGAGGAATAATAAAAAGAACAAAAAAAAAAACCAATCCTTATAAAGGCTTTGAAGTGTTGGGTGATCAATCTGCCCGTTTGAATCTGAGTCTCAATCCCTTTTTAAAATGCATCAAATGTTTGAGTCTGAAGTTTCGTCCTGACAGCATCTGTGAATCTCTGTGGAGACATCTGTACAGCAGTTTCCCAGACGCTGTCTGTGTTCACGTGAGAAGGGTTTGATCCAAAGGCCTAGCCAGAGAGAGACCATGTGGAGTTGAACTAGGCAGGCAGTTTTAGTGAGGTCCTGTGAAGTCTCAACAACCAGAGCCCCGTAAAATCAGAGTGGTGAGAGCCTTCGGTTTTAGATTCCAACTTGAAGCCACAATGTTCAATGCCTCATCACTGGATCCAAGTGACAATAATGAAGGAATGAGAACAGGGAAGGATGGAGCATACAATCCCCATCATATTATTCCTCAGTTACTAATTGTGGTGAAATGAATATGATTCTCAGCAAAGGAAGTGCATTTTAAATTATACCAATAAAGATTTTTTTTCTGGAGAATTTATGATACGGAGACTTTCAATAACATGACCAAAAAATTGAGGATCACCATCCTTGCTATTGACAATATCTAAATACCTTTTGCAATATTACCATATAAACTATAGAAGACAGGATGTTAGAGTTTGTTTCATGTAATCCCAGTCTAAAGCATTAAATGTTCAATGCTTAATACTCATAGGTCTTTGATCCAATGAAAGTGGGTGTGCTTCCATATCATAGCCTATTCATGCCTTCCTGCTCTATATGACTCCTGTCATTGTCCTCCCATAATTTTAGCCGAAATGCTTAGTACTCTCTTTATTTTTCTCTTGACATCTCAGGAAGTCCAGTGGAATCCCAAGTTTATCCATTGATTATTCCTTAATCATGCTAGATGACTAGCCTATCTTTTTTTTTTTTTTGCTCATGTATTTCTTCTTTGATGACATTCTTTACTGTCATTCTCCTTAATTTCTTATTTGTTGCAACCATGCACCTCAACATGGAGTGATACCCATATTCAGTTCTTCAGGGATTGTAGTATTCCATGATATGCATCATATAATTAGCATTAAATCCTTTAGTGATATAGCTAACTAGTAGTCATCTGCCATCTACCAGAAGACTGTTAGATGGCTGGCTGGATAGATAGATAAAAAGATAGGTAGATAGATAGATAGATAGATAGATAGATAGATAGATAGATAGATAGATAGATTGTTTATTAAGCATTTACCACCTCCCAGTGGGGCAGAGTGAAGGAGGGCATTTTCATAGGGCAGAGAGGAGAAGGCATACTGTAACACCAATCACAGCAGCACTCCTAAAGACTGCTGCTGTGAATAACTTTAAGGGTCTAATCGCATAGTATAATGAACTCTATTCAGAACTAAACATTGTTCAGTAAAGTAAAGCATAACATTCATAGCAATATCCTTAAGCAAAACATATCATTCAATATATATCATAACACTCAGTATGTCATATGACATGTAGTATGTATCATTGCATTGAGTAGCATTCCCCAAAGTACTTGTTTACACAATCAAAGGGTTCCAGGCTAGGGTCTTCCCTAGCACAACGCATCCCCAATGGGTAGCAGAAAACACCACACCATCCACCCCAGGTCACAGTAAGAACAATCTCCTTCATCAGTAGAAAGTGTCCAAGTAAAATCCTCTTTCATCTTAACCCAAGGTTGACTTCCAAGTCCCATGGCTCTTCCTCTGTGAGCTGACTGCTCCCAGCTGTTACCTGGATTCACACATAGGCAGGTCTCCTCTTCTGCTGCTCTACTCCAAGCTCTCCCTGCTCCTGTTTGACAATAGGCTCCAGGGGCTCCTGCCTGCAGCTTCTGTTTCTGGGAAAACAAAGCTTAACAGGGCTACAACAATATTTACACACATTAGCAGCACCATTATTTCAATTCACTTTAACAGGCTAAACTTCTTTCTCTTGGGCTGGTCTCCGCCCTTCAGCTCAAGCCATTCCTAAAGACCAGCAGACAGAGTTTCTGTCTGAGAAATTAACACAGACCAACAGACAGGGCTTCTGTCTGAGAAATTAACACAGACTAACACAAAGAGCACCAATATCCCAAACATTCTTTCTCTTAGGACTCCCCAGAAACAAGTTCCCCCAGGAAAATTCCTCCCTCTCTCACTCATGCTAGCTTCTCTCCCTCAACTCTGCCTCAATCTCTTGTCCCATCCTTTTTCCCCTTTTTGGCAAACTCCTCCCATGCTGAGTTCATGACTCAGACTCCATGTGACCCAGGATCACCACAGCTTTGAGCTGGGCCGGAGCTCAAAGCAGGCCCTATTCCATTAACACTCCATTCCATTAGCATAACATTAAACACTTAATGTGTTATAGAAACTTAACTCCAAAAGGAGAAACAGCAAAAAAAATCCCACTTTGCTTGCCATTATACATACATAGAAGGAAGACTGACTATAGAGTGGGCCAGTAGTGAAGTGAGTCTGGGACTTCTCAATATGGATGTGGGATTTCTCAAGATATGGTACTTCCAGGCAGGAGACTCACCAAGTATCACATCTACCTCAGGTTAGCATCATCCTTAGTAGGGCAAAACAACCAGTGTGTGGGTAGAACAGATCAGGGAGTGAGCCAGAAGTGGACCTTTAGTGCTAAGAAACTGATTACTTCACACGATACTTATGAAAACCAGTCATAGTCAGCATTTAAAATATGTGAGTGTGTATACGTGTAGATACATAGATATACATGTGTATATTTATCTATATATCTCTATATGCTTATCTACATATGTACACACATATATATACACACATATATGCATATATAACACTATATTATATATAAAGTTTTTTGAAATACATTTAAATCAGTCTTCCTAATATTAAATTTGTAGCAGTGTAGGCTTATGTAAAAAACTTTCAGCAATCTTCATTCACAGATGGTATCCTTCTTTTAAAGGATATCCTTTTAATTATTATATCAGAAAACAAGGCAGTCCTCTTCTGGGACATCATTCATTAGCAACAGACTTTTAAAAGTTTGTTTGGCTAAATTGTCTCTAGTATCTGAATCCTGTGAGCCTCTGATGATGACAGTGGCCTTGTGTGTGTGTGATGGTAACAATGGGCTTGGGGGGGTGTATACATACACATACACACACATACACAAGCCCACTGTTATCCTCAGAGGCTCATAGGATTCAGAGTCTAATTTTACCTCACTTGTTTTGTAGATGAGGAGGAGACTAGGGCGTATAAACTATAGGCCAGTGAGCTTGATTTCAATTTCTGGCAAAATTTTTTAAATGTATTACTAAAGGAATGGATAGTGAACATCTAGAAAAGGAAGCCATGAACACAAAGAGCCAAAATGTCATCATTAAGAGTACATCAGACAAGACTAAGTTAATTTCCTTTTTTGACATGATTATTAACCTGATGAGAGTTAAATTCAGACATTTAATTTACCTAGGGTTTAGTAAAGCATTTCACAAATCTGTTATCCTATTTCGTGTGGACAAGAGATGTGAGCTAGAATGTGCTTCTTAAACTGATTTGTGGCCCCATATGGGGTTTAAGAAGTGGTAAAGGGGTTATAAGTGGAAAAAGTTTGAGAATCCCTGTTAGATGATGTTATAGTTAGGTGAATTTGAAACAAACCCAAAGAGCAGTCAGTAGTTTGATGTCAACTTGGAAGGAAGTCTCTCGGGGGCATGTTTAAGGCATCTATACTTGGCTCTAGTTTTTGTTTTTGTTGGTCTGTTTTTAATTTTTTTTTTTTATCTAGGTCCTATCCTTATACTCATTAAAGACTTGGATAAAGACTGAAATGAGATGGTTATGAAATTTGAAGATGATACAAAGTTGGGAATGATAGATAACTTATTGAATGGCAGATTCAAGATCACAAAAGATTTTGACAGGCTAAGATATTGTGCCAAACAGTAAGATGAAATGTAGTAGGAATAAATATATATTCTTGTAACTGCGTTCAAAAAATAACTTCACAAGTTCAAGAATGAGGAAGGGTGACTAGACAACAGTTCATCTAAAAAGATTTGGAATCTACCATATTAAACTCTAAGCTTAATATGAAGAAACAATAACATATGCCAGCAGAAAAAGCTGACATAATCTCTAGTAGCATTAACAGATATGTAGTTTGCCAAGCATGATAATACACACCTACTGGGGAAGCAAAGGTTGGTTTGAGTTCTGGAGTTCTGAGCTATAATAGAGAGAAAGCTAACCATGTGTCTATACTAAATCAAGTACCATTACGGTGAGTCTTCAGGAGTGGACGGCCACCAGTCTAAGAAGGAGCAAACTGACCCGGGTTGGAAAAGCAAAGCAGATTCAAGTTTCTGTGGCACTCGGTATTGGTAGTGGGTCTGTGAGATGAATGGTCACTGTACTTCTGACCTGGGAGTGAGTTCAGGACACCGAATCTCAAAAAGCAAAAGGAAAACCTAATAATAATTTTTTTTAAAAAAAGAGCTCTACTTTTCATGATCAGGGAAACAAGAGCCTTGCTATACACTCCACTGGTATCAGATTGCATCTGCAATGTTGTGTTTAGCAATAAGTTCCAGGCTTTTAGGAAAGACTCGATAAGCTAGAAGATGCCTAGAGAAAGATCAACCAAGATGGTGAAGATCCTTATTATCATCATACCATATAAATATTAGTTGAAGCAATCAGGTGTATTTAGTCTGGAGAAAAGATGTAGGTGTGACATTAGCAGTCTTTGAGTATTTGGAACACTATTATATGGAAGGTAAATGGATTTGTTCGGTTTGATCATTGCAAGGTGGCAAAATTAGGCTATACATATATGTATATATATATATATATACACACTATAATTCTTAACAGTAATATAGCAAGGAAGAAAGGAAGCCTCAGGAAGTAGTTTCGTAGGAAGTAGTGGTTTCCACTTCATGTTTGAAGAGAAAGCTAAATGACCAGTTATCAGGTGTGTGGTAGAAGGCATTCTTACTCAGGTATGAAATTCTTACTCAGGTAAGAGTTAGATTAAGTGGACTCTGGCATCATGTGTCATAGAAATCTAATATTCTGGTGATCGTGATGATGAACCTCTCCAAAATCAGCAGAGCTGATCCCCAGGCAAGTCCACTACCAGCTTTAGCTTGGTAGGTCCCAGCAGGATATTGGTCCCAAGAGCCCCTGGATATGGTCAGCACTTAATAAATGTTGAATAAAATGAATTAAATTGAAAGTAGAGGGACACATTTGTTACTTAGGTTTCTTTTTATAATAATAAGAACTAGTTATCCCCCAAATGATGCCAAGGCCTGTAAGAATTAGAACCACTAAATCACATTTCTTGCTTTACCCCTTCAGTGGACAAGTTACTTTATTTCTCTTTGATATTATAGACATTCTTTTAAGATAAAATAATGAATTATGACTAGTAGTTCTGAAAATATTAAGAAAATTATCTATATGGTAACATTTATCCCTGCCCTGCCTACCACCACACCCATGGGAGGGGTGGAAACAAAGAGGATTTTTTCTAATCTTTTTTTTTATTTTAGACTTGAATAGTAAAAGTTAAATACATAATAAGAAAAGAAAAAGAAACATTATAAACTTAAATATTAAAACTTAAGTGTAAAATAGGAAAAAGAACCACATCATATGCACAGCAGAATATGAGAGGATTCAAAATTAGCAAAAACTTTCCATTTCAAGAACATCTATATATTAAATACCACACATTGTGTAAAAAGCTGTCCATCTTTTCTTTGCTTCCTTGTAAGTTTTCTTTTGTTCTGTGCTGGACACTTTCTACTTTGTTCTTTTTTCTTCCTACCTCCTCACCCTCCCCCCCGCCCCCGAGTCTACAATTAAGCGTGGATATTATTTATATGTTGATATCGATATACACATGCACATATATACACGTAGAAACATATATGCATGCACAGATATATAACATATACTTCCCTAAGAGACTCTACTCCTAATCTTTGTTTTTAGGTTTGTGCGTATCTCTTAAGAGGATTCTTTTACAGAAAGATACTAATTGTAAGTACCTTCTTCAGAGTGGTAAGAGAAATGAGCTACTCAGAACATATTTCTCCATTTTACTAATTCATCTGGATAAAGTAGAGATTCTTGATATCACCTCAGCAAGAAAACTTGCACTTTCCTCTATGACCAAGCTGCCAAGCCACAGCATCTTGGAGACTTAACATATCACTTTGTCTTCTTCCTTTCCCCCACAAGTTATAATAGATACTTTTCTTTCTATCATGGTGTGGCATTATTACATACCAATAGTATACCTTGATCAGAGAATCTCACTAGCCTGTTATAAGGGCATAAAACATCACGTAACAAGTTCTTATGCATTTTTACCTTGGTCTACAGTGAAAGGGAAGAGCATATAGATCATAAGTACTCTTCTCAGTAATGCATTATTCATTTATCTCTTTGAAACTAAACAGTGTTGGGGTAAGGCAGTAGGGATGTAGAGGTGAGATCTTTCAAATTAGGAAAGACAAAATGAATGCAATTCTAACATTCTGCTTTATGTTTTGAATTTGTTGCCAATCTACTGTATTTAAAATGAGTATGTGAAAGCTATTATTTTAATGTATTTTTAGAAATAATGCAGCCATGAGTATGTTTTTAGGATCATATTATTGTATTGACTAAAGAGTTGTTTTAAATAATTGTTTTGTGTTTCCATTTAAAACATAATGTGAAACACTGTCATGATACCCTACTATTAGCACCAAAAGATCTTAGTATAGTCTTAGATCTACAGGCTGGAAGAGTCATTGACCTTAATTCCGTGCCCCCCGTCCCAATTTTAAAGAGGAAAAAACTAAGGCCCAGAGAGAATAAATGACTTGCCTATGTCACACAGACAACAGAGCCGGGGTTTGAATTCAGGTCCTATAAATACTCATTCAGAGCTCTTTGCAACCCATTCAATTAAAAAAAAAAAAGTTTTTCCTGGAATAATAATACCTTAAAGCCCTTACACACATACATGTTCACATACAAAAACAGAAGGTTACAGTTCCCATAAAGTAGTTTTCCTACCATTTCAGAGAATACACATCTTCTGATAGAACACAATTTTGGAATCTGGAAAAAACCTTGAACATTTCCTGGATTTTCCTCTTCCTTTATGGGTGCCAAAAGAAAGAAAGAGACAGGGGGGCAGAAGGAAGGAAGGAAGGAAGGAAGGAAGGAAGGAAGGAAGGAAGGAAGGAAGGAAGGAAGGAAGGAAGGAAGGAAGGAAGGAAGGAAAGAATGGAGGAGAGGAGGGGAGAAAGGAAAGAAAAGAAGGGGAAAAAACCTTTCTTATTCCATTTGAGAGATCAGTAATAATCCATAGAACTCAATGAACATAAAACAGATGGCAGATCTGAATAACTTGTGACCAGAAACTTTGAACTTTATCCCAGTTCCAGACCATAGGAATAGCTATCCCCTGATGAGTCTTGTATCTGTACTCAGTCAGTATAACTAAGATGGGCATAAATAAGTCCTGTGCAAATAATTACATTGGTTCCATTTATGCCTCACATTCATATATGCCCGCCTAATTGAATCGAGTGTCTAATCCCTGGATTCATTATCTATTTCCCCATCTAAGTCTTTTTTCCCATTTATGTTTAGCACCCAGCTGTCCCCTCCTCCAAATGGTCAACTGTAGTCCCGTAAAAGTCTTGAGATTGCCCTCCCAAACCCCTGACTTTGTACAGCAATTTTCTCAGTAGGGGGCAGCTGGATCTTGGTGTGTCCCTGCTGCTGGGTTAAAGGAGTTATGAGAGAATATTGCCTGGAAGTGGGAAAAATAGAACACAGCCCTTCCTAACAGAATATGCCTGGCAAAGCTTAGTATGATATTCAGTTAGGACATGGCATCGCTTCCTTTTGTAGTGATCAGAATAAAGCAATAAAAAGATCAGTTAAAATGCTTGCTGGAAGTTATTGATAGAAAAATTCTTTCTGCACGAAAGATTATAAACAGAGTATTATCTGAAGATGGATTTGTTTTAATTTGGCATTGATGTATTTGATACCTGGTAGGATCAAAGAAAACGGAATCAAAGGGAGAAATACAAGCCGTACAGCTTCTCTGAATATTGGCCTCTTTTATAGATATAAAATCTCAGGACTGGAGTGCTCAAATTTATTTGTACTGATGTTTGTTTAAAGATCAATATTAAATAAATTGGTCTGGAAGCTATAGTCATAAAGCAGCTGTCGGACTAATGTAATCCCACAATGCTATTTTGTCTACTGCATGAAACCTGGTTAGCTGTGTACTTCTAATAACATGTGGAAATCTGTTGAAAAAGAAAATAGCTGAACTGGATTCTCTGAACTTGGATTAATCTACACTCAGATATTGAGGATTTAAGTTGTGTGTGTGTGTGCGTGTGTGTGTGTGTGTGTGTGTGTGAGTGAGTGATGGCCCTTCCTAGGTGGATAGGTGATGTTTTTATGGCTATGGCATCACATGTTCATACATATTGCATATACTTTTCTCACAAGATGTACATTTATATACATTTATATTCTGTATATAATTGAGCTTGATATAACTAGTAAATAGACAGATTTTTTTTTTGTACTGTCTTCAGGCTGCATTCATCAAGGTCATTGCTTGCATGAATTTTTTATTATTTCTAATTTATATATTTGTGATTGTTGCTGGAACAGCTTTATTTATTGAATATTGGAAAGTACCAGCATCTTAATAAAACCCAGACAAAAAGATGGATCCTGACATACAAATGAGGTCTAGATGGGAACCCTAAGTAGTCATGGAAATCAGAGCCATAGTCATATTCATATACCTGTAATATATATTATTAGCACCAGATTTTTGTGTAAATCTTATTGTATATATGTTCCACACACTATCTTCTTGAGAAGACAGTTCAATACACATAAAGGAATTAACAAAATGCAGAGGAGTTCAGATTAACATCAAGTGAGTCATGCATATAGTAAATGCCTTAGGAGTTATAAGTTCTTAACCTGTCAATTGAGAAATGGCTGAATAAGTTGTGGTATATTAATGTGATGGAATACTATTGTGCTGTAAGAAATGAGGAAATAGATGATTTCAAAAAGACATGGAAAGATTTGTATGAACTAATGCATAGTGAAGTAAGCAGGAACAGAAAATGATTGTGCTATAACATCAATATTATAGTGAAGAATAATTTGCAAGACTTTTATAAACTGATGAAGAACAAAATAGGCAGAACCAGGAGAACAATTTATATGATTACAATGACATCATAAATGCAATTATCTTTAGAAGCTGTAAACCTATGATCAATACAATGACAATTCATGATTCCAAAGGCTGAGTGATGAAACATGCTTCCCATGATGAGAGATGATGGATTTAAAGAGGAAAATAAGATACATATGTGTGTATGTATGTGTGTATATATGTGTGTATACACGCATATATACTATATATATATATATGTGTGTGTGTGTGTACGTACACACACACACAGACATATGTATATTTGAATGTACAGCCATTAAAAGAATTTGTATTTTATTGACTATGCATGTTTACCAGAAGGAATTTGTTCTTCTCTTTCCTTTTATTTTTTTTCCCAGTGGGGTAGGAGTAGGAGGGAGTGAAAGTAGATTTCTATTTATTTAAAAGTAGAGATGTGGTGGTGGTACTAATGTGGAATATTGAATGCAGTTTCAGATGAGGTCACTGTATCATAAGTTTTGCTTAATCGCTTTACTTTATTGCAAGAGACCTCTCATAGAGTGGGAGTAATCTGTAACTGTTCATAATGCAAAAACAAAACTCTTTTAAGTTCTGAGCAGGTTCTAGGGAGGAGATGAGAAGGGACTTAATCTAAGCCTAAAAAAGTCAAGTATTTCTATACTATAGATATACTAATCCTAATTTCAAAGCTCCCACATTTCATTAGTTCTCAGGAATCTCCTTCTGGGGATGCAAAGAAAGGAAAAATATATGGTCTGAACCTTTAAGGAGCACTTATTCTTTTTTTT
>CM053622.1:209890862-209927218 GCA_028646595.1 Phalanger gymnotis | reverse complement strand
GTCGGTCCGCGGTCTGCCGCACCACGCCGTGCGTGCTAGGCTCTGCTTGGCTCAGCTCCGCTCCCCTCAGCTGGGAGCTGGGAGTTCTGTGCGGAACAGACCTTACCCCGAGACCATCCAGGCTGTCCTGGGCTGGAGCCCTGCTTCCCTCTGCCACTTTGTGGGTTCTGCAGTTGTAGAATTGGTTCAGAGCCATTTTTTATAGGTTTTTGGAGGGACTTGGTGGGGAGCTCACGCCAGTTACTGCTTTCCAGTCGCCATCTTGGCTCTGCCCCCTTCAGCATTGATTTTCACAAGAGTTTGAATTACAAATTTTCTCCCCATTTCTACCCTCCCACGCACTCCAAGATGGCGTATATCCTGGTTGCCCTGTTCCCCAGTCAGCCCTCCCATCTGTCATCCCACTCCCCTCCCATCCCCCTTTCCCTTCTTCTCTTGTAGGGCAAGGTAGATCTCTACGCCCCATTGCCTGTGTATCTTATTTCTCAGTTGCATGCAAAAACTTTTTTTGTTGTTTTTGAACGTCTGTTTTTAAAACTTTGAGTTCCAAGTTCTCTCCCCTCTTCTGTCCCTGCCTACCCTCCCTAAGAAGGAGCATTTATTCTAATGGGGGTGACAGCATGCACATGACCATATACATATAAGACATAAAGTTTAAACAGAAAGTAATCTCTAAGAGAAGGCACCATCAGTATAGAGGTTTATGAAAGACTTCCTGCAAAAGGCAAGACTGGAGCTGAGTCTTGAAGGAAGAGGTGGAAGTTAGAAAGCATTCTAGGCATGGAGAGCAACAGCCAATAAAAAGGCATGAAAATGGGAGATGGTCAGTCATATGTGAGGAAGAGCGAGGAGCTGGATCATAGAGTATGTACAAGGGAATAAAATGTAAAAAAGTCTGGAAAAGAGCCAGTTTAGAAAAGTTTTTAAATGCCAAATGGAAGATTTTTATATTTGATTTTGGAAGTAATAGACAGCCCTTGGATTTTAGAAAAGTCACTTTAGCAGCTAAATGGAGGATGATGGATTGGAGAGGGAAGAGACTTGAGGCAGGGAGACTGATAAAAAGGCCATTGTAATAGGCTGGGCACGATGTGATAAATGCTTGTACAAAAGTGGTGGCTAGGTGAATGGAGAGAAAGGGATGCATACATGAGATACTATATTAATGAAAGTGACAAGATTTGACAATAGACTGGTGAAGTCAGGTGAGTGAAACTGAGATGTCGAGGATGACACCAAAGTTGAGTCACTGAGAAAGCGATGGTACCCTCAACAGTAATAAGAAAGTTGGGAAAAGAGGAGAGTTTCAGGGAAAAGATGAATTCTGTTTTGGGCCTGTTGAATTGAAGATCCCTGAGCAACATCCAGTTTGAGATTTACAAAAGGCAGTTGGTCATGAGAGACTGGAGTTTAGGAGGAAGGTTAGGACTGGGTATATAGAAACAGAAATAATCCGAATAGAGATAAATAATCTGAACAGAGATAATAATTGAACCAGTATGAGCTGATGAGAGAGATAATATAGAGGGAGAAGAAAAGAGGACCCAAAACAGACCATTGAAGGACTGTCCCATACCCATCCATGGCTGGTGGATATGACCAAATGAAGATCCAGCTAAGGAAATGGAGAGGGATCAGTCAAACAAACAGTCAGGAGGAGAACCAGGAGAGAACAGCATCATGTAAACCTATAGGGGAGAGAATGTGGACAAGAGGGTGATCAACAGTGTCAAAGATTGCAGAGAGAATAGTAAGAATTCATATTAAGAAAATGTCCTTAGATTTGCCAATTATGAGATCTTTGTCAACTTTGGAAAAAGTAGTTTAGGTTAAATGATAAAATTGGAATGCAGGTTGCTAGTGTATAGAAAAGAATCAGAGGAGAGCAAGAAAGGTTACAATCATAGATAATTTTCTCAAGAAGTTTAACCAAGAAGGGGAGGAAAGATATGAGATGTGGCCACAATCACTGGTCAGGTCAAGGGAGGGTTTTTTCATTATTTTTGTTTTTTTTAGGATAGGGAAGAACTTGATATGTTTGTAAACAGCATGGAATGATAAAGTAGAGAGGAAGAGTTGAAAATTAGCAAGAAAGTAGGATGATAGCTGGGACAGTCTACTGGAGAAGCCAGGATGGAATGTCAACAAGGGCATATAGAACAGTTTACCTTGGCAAAGAAAGGGTTACCTCTTCACACACAATTGGTCACGGTCTGCTACCACAGAATGACATGTTTCTACAACTTCTAACATAGACATCTTTGAGATAATAGGGAATTCTGTGACTATTTTCCCTGTCTTGAGAACCTTTCACTTCTAGTCCTAAATGAGTTTGTTTTCACAAACTGCCCATGCAATGGAAATGAACATTAGGGAAATCTTTTGACTACATGATCATATAAATATTTAGAATATATTATGTAGAAAATATAAAATTTCCTTCATACTCAGTTCTCTAAAATAGATTAGATTGTAATTTGAATTTATTAAGATCTTTTCATACTTAGCTTCTGATCATGTTTCCTATGACAAAAAAAAATAACTCAAATGACTTCTTAGCTTCTGTCTCTGCATATTGAAGCAATGGATGATTTTCAGATCAAACAACAAACAGGAGTGGACATAGGCATGTGACTAATTTATATACCTTACATTAATATTTCTGTGCTTTGCTGGATCTGGTATGAGAGTAATGTGAATACTCTTTCCCCTGGTGCAGATTACAACCCCTCGATGCTCTCGCATCCTGTGTGATTCTCATCCATGTCTTTCAGTAAATCCTCCATAGAGGATCAACCTAGTGATCTGGAAGCCTTCCCCTAGATCTTATAACATTTCGTGAGGTTAGCACTTGGGCTGTCCAAGTATTATTCTCCCCAACTGGTATTCCTCCCTCTTGCCAAATAAATAGCTTGTCTTCTTTTTCCATCCACACATCTATATCTTCAGTGATGTCTTTTATACCACTTCTCTTGTGCAAGTCATCAGTGATAACTTATCATAGTCCAATGGCACCCCTCAAGCTGCCTTTCTGTTACTCTTCATGCCACCTGTCCTCTAAGGTCCTAGACAGCTCTAAATTCATGATCCTATGGTCGTATAACCTGCAATTTGACCTCTTTTAAGAAGAATGAATGATAAAGAATGGTAAAAGACTGGATATGCGCTCTCCAAGGACCAACCAAATGAATTACAGAGAGGCTCATCACTACCAGATTGACTAGTAGATGATTATTTTTAAGAGCCAATGAAATAGCTACAATGAAATACAAGACTTCCCTGAGTGCTAGGCAGCCTTCTTTCCATTTCTACTGATAAGGGAGGAAGTAGCAGAGGGCATTAAGTTTCACACAGTTCCTGGGCCACTTAAAAAGTTTAATTTAATGGTACAAATTTTATCCAACAGTGAAGGAGTTAATACCCTAATTACCCAACTGAATCCCATCCATCTCGATATATATGCTATAAATGAAATGGAAAAAACAAAATATTTTGTTCCTGGAAATTAGAAATCGTCATTTGTTTAATTTTTGTATTCCCCGAGCACAGTGCTTTGTGCATAATTAGTGCTTAATAAATGCACATTGAATTGAATAAATAAGTCACTGCTGAATGGAAGGATGGTTCATGGATCCTTTTTGTGGAGGTGGATGAAAAGTTGAAAGCCTTGGCTTTATCAGGTGTCCAAAGGCAATAAGAAATGTAATTTCCTGGCATACTTGGTTATCTCATCTTGTAGGGCTCAAGGTAAGCAAAAGTAAAAGAACTACCATGAAAATAATTCTAAGTTATGTACCACTATCTGTTATAGAGGATAAAGAAATGGGAAAATTATGTGAAACACTTGACCAACTGCTCCAAACTAAACCATTATACATTTTGATACATGGCAACAATAATGAAAAAAGTGCCTACAGAGAAGGATGGCAAAAATTATTTTGGAAGATATGACTCAGAATAAAGAAATGAGAATCCAAAAGCTTATAGATGTCTATGAAGTCTCATAATACATATTCTGGTCTTTTTTTTCCAAGAAAGGTGTTATGCTAAATACGGTGAGTACAGAGTAATATCAGGAGAAAAATAATATTTTAACAGATAGAAAATAACTGGCTACCAATGTACACATCATCTTAGAAGCAGCTTTCTCTGTGTAGTCACATCATTGCTTGGTAAGGATGAAGGTCATTTCATGAAAAAATAGTTGAACCACCAGTACTTTAGTATTATACTTTTTAAACAATTTGTGAGTAAATACAAAAATAACATTTGTAGCCATGAATAACATGGATTTATTTGTTCACAAAGTCACAGAACTTTCCCTTTACCTATGCCATGTTATTGAGTATAATAATATAGAATTTGAATCATCTGGTCTTAGCTAGCCACTCCATCAATCAGTAAATTTTGAGCTTTTAACATTTGCAAGAAATTATAACAGGTGCTATAGGAGAGCAAAAGAAATATGAGTTAGTCTCTGTTCTCAAGATTTTTCGAGTGTCTGGGGAAATAAGACATATGCTAATAAAAAGATAACCAAGTAACCAACAATAGAAAGCAACAGATAAGTGCCAAATGAATGGTACAGCTATAAACTCACATGATCATTCACAGTATGCAGAGCTTTCTGTGAATCCAGGTGGTCAACTATTGCAGATGTGTCATGAGCTAAACTTTGCAAGATATACAGGATTCAGACCAGTGAAGAAGAATTGAAGGAGGACTGGCCAATTAACTGTGACCCCTAAGTCAAGCATTCTGACCTATCATACTTACCCTAATGTTATCCTATAGTTATTTGTACATTATAGGTTTGGGCTAGGTGACATCTAATAAGTAAAGGTAGAAGGAATTTGTGCAAGCATTTTGTTTTGTTTTGGTTTTTTCCCTCTGAAGAGGTAGAGCCACAAAAGCAGGTCCAAGTTTCATGACAAAATTGGAATTGTCTGAATAAAGACTTGTAAATTAATTTTTGAACATTTTATTCCCAATTACATGTAAATAATTTTAATATTTGTTTTTCAAAAATTTGAGTTCCAAATTCTCTCCCTCTTTCCCTACTCCACCAAGACAGTAAGCAATTTTATATAAGTTATACATGTACAATCATTGCAAATTAGCTATTGAAAGACCTTAGAAAAATCTGTGGTTAAGTGTCTTAATCCTCAGGAATTTTGAACTCTGCTTAATTTGTGATAGTGCGGAAATGTTGTGGGGGGGGGGGCCCCCTGATGTAGGTATAGAGAGGAAAAGGAATGAGGTGATTATGAAAAGGGGGAAGGTCCACCTTGGAAGATTGGCTAAGTTAAGATGAAATATAATTCAGAATGTCCAAGAATGCCAAGGAATAACATTGAAACAGCTGTATGGTTACAGAATGTCATGTTTTGCCTCTTGCAGTCTAAAAACATGTATCCCCCACCTAATAGAGTAGAATATTGAAGAAGTTCTATTTGTAGCTCTCTGCACCCAATGGAGATCTTCCTTGCTGGTATAGTTACATATTTGGATCACACAAAGAGTAGAATGGGACTCTTTGTTCAATATCTATGAGATAGCTGACTTTTGTATGATAGAAATGGGGGCCCAGCATTGCAACACATATTTTCCCAGATATCATGTAGTAGTTATAGATCTTTGGTCTGTATCTTGAGAATTGTGAAATGACTTATTTTTCAAAGGCTAAGTTTAAAAATCTAAAACTGTTTTTCATTTAAGTAGTTTCAATAAACAGAAGATTCCCCCACCTCCAAGTAGAAATGTCTTGGTTCAGAATTCTTTGATGTCTTTGAAAGCCTCTACCATGGATAGCCAGCTAGGGGGCAAAGAAATGTATTTTTCTGTTTGGGATTCTGCTGTCATTCTGGCCTATTTTAAATGTCCACAAATGAACCTAGATTGTGTCTTTCCATAGCACCTTTATCAATACATGTGTGTATACTCTGCGTACATATATCCAGTTTTCTTAATAAAGATGTAAAACTTAAAGTAGAAATGTGGCTGATTGTGCTGAATTATTACCCTGCGATAGATTCATCAAATCTCCCAGCTGTATAAGACAGGGCTTACTAATGAAGTTCCCTATCAAAAAGAAAAGCCTAATTTTGATTTGGCTTAGGTAATGAACTTCTTTTTCCTGGTGTGATTATCTGCATGGGGTGGCTAAAAGAGTAGCAAGAGAGAGTGCGTTCACAGAAGCATTATGCAAAATGTCTTTTGTCTCTTTTTGCTGGGATATATTAAATTTTCAATGTAGTCTATGTAATATAAAATTATGATAATGACTTTTGGCCCACTGTGAAGGCAGCTTGCTGGTCCTGAGCATGTGTGTCTGGCTTGAGCACTAGGATACACTGTGGGAGTTGCCTTTTCTATTAACAAACCTCTAGATACCTAATGATGAATTTTCTTTCACCAAATGTTCTCCTTTTGTCTAAAATACAAGCATTTTCTAAATTGCTTTTGAGAAAAACAAGAGAGGCAGAGAGGTCTATGGTACTAACAAGGGATATTGAAACAAAGCAAGGGATTCAGTTAGCATCATTCTTGTAATTATAAGCCAACCAAAAGGTTGTTTCTTGTAATAGTGAAAATATTTACCATCTTATTGATATAAATGATTGTATTACATTGGTAAAAGAACAAATTGAACAATTGACTCATAAAATAATAGTGTTAAGTCCAGTCATATGAAATATGACAATTGGATTTATTATAGATAATTGTAGAAACTTTCAGTATCCGTGGTCCCTTGTTATTGAGGAGCAAAATAATCTTTTTTTTTCTATTATGTTTTTTTTCCTCTCTTTTCAAAATAGCTTTTTAGAGCAAATGATTCATTTAAAAACAACAGGAGTTTCAATTGCTAAAGTAATCTGACATTCCATATCATAGATGTTTTAAGAAAACTTTATGAAGGAATTTGAATACTATGAATATCACGTGAGAAGTGACTAAGAAATAATCATACTAGCATTGTCAAACAAATATACTAGGACTAAAACATCCAATTAAGTGTTTTTCTTCAGTGTAGCCCCCTTGAGAGGGCCATACACTCATTTCAGTGATGCTGAAAATATTTTTTTGGAATTGCCTTCAGAGTCAGTTTTATAAGCCATACAATAAAATCAGTTTCATTACTTTATAGTCACCACACCTCATATTTTCTCATTTGTTTTCCTCCTTTTATTTCTGAAGACATCCTTTGGAAAAATAGGACCCTTGCTTAGTAGTTGCGCTTTCGCTGCTTATTAAATGATCATACTTGATACAATAATAAAAATTCCATTTAGGATTTTGCAATTAATTATTATGGAAATGCCTGTGATGTCACAGAACATGGATTATTGTTGTCAGCTGCAAAATCCACTTCGGATTGATAGGAGCTCTTTCAAACTGCTCTGTACGTGTGAGGGTGGAGGTAAATGACTACAGAAAATGGGATCCCTGTTAAAATATTGGGCTAAGCATCTTTCAAAGTTTTCTAAGGAGAAGCATCTAGTAGAAGCCTTTTTAAGTTTTCTGGCTCCATACTTCTCAAATCTGTGGTGTGGAGTCAGGACTACCCTCTGTCTGCATGTCTATTGATAGCGATAAGAACATCGCTAGGAAGTGTGATTCTGTTTGTAGGCAGATTTACATCATTGGAACCAAATAACCACAATTTCGTTGCATACATATCAGAACTGAATAGTTAACCCACACAGGAGAATAAATACAAAGAAGGAATTTATAAATTACAAAGTCAGATGAATTTTATTTCTGGGGTTAAGGGGAACCTGTGACAACTCGTAAGCTAGTATTAACAAATACTTTCTGCTGCCATTTTTTGACATTGATTGTCTAATGAAGATATGAGGAACTGAATATTAAGATATTTAATGGAAATTTGGTACTTTGGACTATTTTTGTCACATCATCTTACTGTCTCAGGGTCCCAGTAGCCAATTTAAACCCTGGTTTAAATCTTATTCTCTTCAATACACAGCTCCAATTGTCTTCAAAAGAAGTTCTAGGAACTCATTAGGAAAACAAGTAGTTAATAAGAGAAATTTAATAAATAGGTCATGTGTTAGCTATTACTCTACTGAAGACTTCCAATAATATCTAATCATATTAACTTCAGTCAGTCAGTATTATTTGAGGAAGGGGCATGCTTTCTAAAAGTGTATCGCATCTATCACATCTACCTGATTTTCTCTTAAAATAAATAACCTCAGAGATATATCAGACTTTAACACAGATGCCATGCCCCATTAGTCTACCGACGCATAGTAATGTCCAAAGATTGATTAGAGCTCTCGAAAGATGTAAGAAATTAGTCTGCTAAAAGTTAGAAGAGCAAAAGTCTAGCTTCTGTAATGAGGTTGTGTCTGTGTTGTGCCTATGACTGTGTGTGCATTACTAGTCTTTCTCCTATAGCCAAAAACTGTTGTCCTTGTGGTCAAGCTTCAGTTTTCTGTGTGTTTCTTTTGGGAGTGAAAAACATTACCCCTCAAGAAAAAAAATATTTATCGTTTTATTCTATACAAGAAGATGTTTGCATAGCAGAAAGACAGTTCTTGGCAGCAAATTTCTGTTTTTACTCTTAATTCCAAGTCTGTGCTTTATCAGCTAAACCAGATAGGCTTAAATGAGCAAAAACTTCCTTGTACATGGAATATTGGAAGATAATACCAGTATAACCCATAGACACATGCTAATGTTGTTTTATAGGGTGCTTATAGCACCGAAACTGGCAAGCTAATGGTTTATTTCATTTATATTCATTAACGTCTATCACAGAGAAATCTGAGTTTGGAATAATCATTTGCAGATAAGCAGAAATAGACTTTAAATTACATATGGCCCAACCTATGGATGGGCAGCTAAGTAGAGTACCTGGCCTGAAGTCATGAAGATTCATCTTCCTAAGCTCAAATCTGTCCTCAGATACTCACTAGCTGTGTGACCCTGGACAAGTCACTTGACCTCGTTTGCCTCATTTCCTCATGTATAAAATGAGCGGGAGATGGAAACGACAAACCACCCCAGTATCTTTGCTGAAAATCCCAAATGGGGTCACCAAGAGTCAGATATAACTAAAACGACTAAGCAACAACAACCATCTATGAATAATAAACACTATTCCTAGACACTACACAGAAGTCAGCTAACCACCATTCCTCTGTAGACAACAAAAGGTATAAACTCCAAAAGTACAAATGCTAGTAGGGCCTAACATTTGCCAAATTTCATTAAATTCAGCAACCATTTATCAAGTCTCCTTTATGTAAGGCACTGTGTTAGACACTGGAGACACAAAAACAAAACATTCCCTGCCCTCGAGAAGTTTGCCTTCTAAAAGACTGCCTGCCAAAGGGCAGCAAATTGTTTATATCATGGGCAATTTTTCTGATGAAGATTCTTCTACAATCCTGAAATGAGAATGAGAATCTTAGACTGTCATGCTCAATTATCTGTGCTCAATCATGATTCCCCAGTGGTTGCCCAACTTCCAAAGGAATAAAAGGTGCTACATTAAAAGCCATCACATTTGCCAACACTATTTTTTGTATGATGGATATATGTGCAGGGTACTATGGACAAAGACCACCGCCTTTTTTTTTTTCCTCCGTGAATCCTCCTGTCTTAAGAAGGCAATAATATGAAACTATTGTCTTTTATTTGTATCCTAGTCAAAAGTATCAGCTAACAAATGTATCTGCTTAAACTATACTTAGTGAGCTTAATTCAGGTAAGGGCATGCTGCCATGTTGACATAAGGTATTGCTATTTACTATTAGACTATAGCTCTCTAATTGCTGTGGATACATCCCATTGTCAGACTTTTGGTTTTGCTTTTCTTTTCCTCTTCTTCAAGAGATGAGCCCAGTTGGGGCAAGGTCTAGTTTAATGGGCTTGTCTGAAAGCTCCATGATGAAGCAAGGGTGCCATTGAATTTGGTTTAATTTATCTCCCTAGTTCTGGTGAGTAAATATCTGGCATTCTGTTTTTTGTTGCTCAGCCAGCCTCACTCTCAAGTGGTAATTGAGTCTGTTTTAAAGCAGAATGTTTGAGACAGCGCTTTAATTGTACTCTAGCCAATTCCGTAAATATACACACCAGTATTAATAGTTATTTTGTGCTGTAAGCACTCCTGTTGAATCTGTTTGCCTTGTACTGCGGTGGCTTTTGGAAATAAGTATCAGAGTGCATTGACAACTCTTCCCATTTCCTTTCCCATTGTTGAGAGCTATACCTTTAAAGAAACCATTTATCGTTCATATCAAAATGGCCTTGGCCTTCTCCCCTCCGTCTCCCCATGTGTTGAAAAGCATAGCAGTTATTATCCCACCCAGTTTTATGCATCTTCCAGATGATTTAACTGAACTGATGCTATGGAGGATATGCTGACTGGCACTTTTCCCATGCTTAATGTGTTAACAAAAGCCAATAGTGTCAGTTTTAACAGTTTTAGCTAAATTCCCAGGACACTCTTAACAAACGCTGAAACCTCTGCCATGTCTTACCCTGACAGATTCCCTGCCGTCATTGCACACTTAAAATAAATGTCATCCCCAATCAAAAAGTTCACGTTTCCTCTGACAGTATAATTTGTTACTTTGTTCCTGTTTTATCTCTTCCTTTGGCATGAAAATCTTAACCTAGAGATGTTACTTTTCTCCGAGTATTGTGGCTTCTGTCCTTTTTATCCTGGAAGTATCAGAAACATGGAAAGAAAGAGAAACCAAGAACAGCAATGAAAATGACAAAAGCTTTAGTTACAAATTATGAAATGATGCCATGGTCATCATTTCATCTAAAACATGGCTTAATAGAGAAAATATAGACTATCAGTGCTCAGGTCATAAATTAGGGCGGCAAAGGGTACTTTATTTTATTTGTTCGTGGCTTCCTGACATATTCTATATTTCCTGGACTCTGTATATTCAGGTGACTAGCAGCCCCCTGCCATGTGTCATATAGTGTTTTCACTTTTGCCACAGATGACTTTGACCTTGCTGTCTAGCTGATATTTTAACTTTTTTCAAGACATGTTGAACAGTACAGTCACGTGTTTTACTCTTATCAAAGTTCCTAACTACTAAAATAATAAAAAAAAATTCCCGAACAATAAAACTCAACTGTCTTATATAATGTACCTTAACTAAAGTTGGACCGTTGGTCAAAAGATTTTTCCATTTAAGACTTTTAATTAAAGTCTAAGTTTGGATTCTGCCTCAAACATATACTTTTGATTAGTAATGGGCAAAGAAGTTACTTAGCTTCACCGTGACCCAGTTAGCTCTCTAAGAAGAAGGAATGGGAAAGAGAAGAAACATTTATTAAGTACCTACTACATGTGAGACACTGCGCTAAGTGCTTTTATAGATATTATCTCATTTGATCCTCAAAACAACGCTGCAATGTAGGCGCTACTGTAATTCTCATTTTATAGTTGAAGAAACTGAAGCAGATAGAGGTTAAGTGACTTGATCAAGGTAATAAAGCTAGGGAGTGTTTGAGGTGGGATTTGAACTCAGATTCCTGACTCTAGGCCCAGTGCTCTATCCACTTAACCACTTACCTGAATTATATGTTAAGGCCAAGTTGATGGCAGGGCAAGGAGGAGCTAACACACTAGGAGTTTTCTACACAATCAAATTCATTTAAAAGAAGCTCTTTGGTAGAGTGCAAAGATTGACAGCAGTCAATGGCTTTACCATTAACTGGCTATGTGACCATGATCAAATCACTTTACCTCATAAGGCCCCAGTTTTTTCACCTATAAAATAAAAGGCTTCAACTAGATGACCTATAAGGCCCCTTTGACTCTGCCAGGCATTCTAGGATTACAAAAAGTGTGGAAGAGCTTCTCACATAAAGTTACCTGTTTTTTCTTCAACTCTTTTTAATGAATGTTTCCTTTTCTATCCAGGTATAGCTGCCTCACTTATTTTTCCTTTGCAAATACTGCCACCCCTCCCCATCCTGTTTCTTTCTCTCTCTCTCTCTCTCTCTCTCTCTCTCTCTCTCTCTCTCTCTCTCTCTTTCTCTCTCACTCACTCACTCACCTCCTTTCTCTGTCTCTCATTTTTTCTCTTCCATCCTCTCTCCCTCCTCTTTGTTTTTCCTCTCTGTCTCTGTCTCTGTCTCTCCCCTCCTCTGTCTCTCAGCTTTTCTCTCCTTCCTTCCTTTTTAAGTCTGTTTTTAAGTCGTTTCTCTCTCTCTCTCTCTCTCTCTCTCTCTCTCTCTCTCTCTCTCTCTCTCTCTCTTTCAGAATAAGAGAGGTGGCTTTCACAGCAGCTGGTTAATTTCCCTGGTTTCACACTACTGTTTAATGATCCGTTTCTCTTGTGCCACCTCTCTCATCTACTGAAAGATAGGTACAAATTGTACCTATAAAAATTATAATATGACTCAGGGTTATCTTTATTTTTTCAAATTGTGAACCTCTAAATATGACTCTAACATTTACATTCTTTCAAAAAACTTTTAGAAATAACTAGAATAAGATCCCACCAATTTCAAGGATTTTTTTTAGTATTAAGATAGTAGAATCCTTTAATAAGCTTAGTTGTTTTTGGAGTGTAGTAGATTAATCCCAGAGAGATATAATCCAAATAACTGGACCATTGTATGAAGCTCTTAGCAGTGGTTGAGATTGAGGCATTTCTGATACCTAGGAAGCCCTTGGCAGCAAGTTGTCTGTGATCTTACCACTAGGGGCACCACAGCATTTGCTGACTTCTAAATGGAAGTACCTAAGGAGAGAAGGCCATGGAATAGATCATTTCTAACCTGCCATGATTTAAGAAACATTCTGAGAAAGCAAAAGTCTGAATTTCAGCATTACTGGAAACTAAAGAATGTTTTTCATGTTCCGAGTAAAATGAATCCTTCCAAAGTGGAGCTAAGGCTTAGATGAGTGTGTGTGTGTGTGTGTGCGCACATACCTCTAAAATTAGTAGGTATGAATACGTATGACTTTATGCTTTCAGAATTTTCTCTTGGAGTGTAGTAAACAAAGGGTCCATTATGAGCCAGACAAATACTGGTGTTGCAATTAAAGAATGGTGTCTTTGGTAATCTGAAGAAATAAGTGTAAAGCTTATAGAGATAGCCCATTTCAAAATATTCTTTTTTAAGCAAAGGATGAAACTTTGGCCAAGTTCTCCATAATTTAGAGTTACATAACTTTAATGCTAAAGTTTAGTCTGTATTTTGAATAATAATAATAGCTCACATTTATATAGCACTTAAAGCTTGATAGTACTCTACTTGCATTATCTCATTTAAAGAGAAAGTTACTGGCAGTCAAGTTATACTGGAATTCTTCCTTGGGAGGCCAAGGAATTTGCAGTGGTTCTTAAGTAGGAACTACAAATTGGAGTTGTGGTGAAAAGTTTCAGTCTTTCAATTACAAAAGGAGAAAAAGCTGAATGTTTTCTTGTAATCCAGGTTGGATTGCCCCTTAGGGTAAGGTGGCCCTTGCCTTGGGGAACTGGAGGAAAGTGGGAGAGAGTTCCTTCCCCCTTCTAGTAATATTTTTGTGAGGCCCCAAAGTCATAGATGCAAGATCAGGGTCACTCTGCCCATATTTCTGTGAAGGCCTTTTGCTTTTTCTGTGTCTGATCCAGCACTTATTTTTAAAATACACATTATTTTCTGGTTTTGATTTAAGGATATAGTCATGTTATTGACAATGTTTTAGTGTTGGGAATTTTCTACAAGAATTTTGTTATAATACTAGCAACTGAAATATTTGGAGTAATCCATTTATAAAGAGATTATAGAGAATATTTTAATGGATTCACAATATTGGTGTGTACCAGTGTATGCTTTCCTTTTATGCTTCTTTTCATTGGGTTAAGAGGTAGGCGCCCGTACCAGTTGCCAATGAAAAATGGCATGGTCATAAATGCTGTATGCAAAAAGAAATTTCACCTGTCATGGTTAAATAAAGATCAAGCAGCAAAACATTGCATCCATTAACTGTAAAAGGTTTTTTGTAAACATATTAACCTAATTGCCAGAGAGTCCTATCAAAGCAAAGATTTCATTGCCATATGTCTCCTCCCATTATTGTCTATTGCTTAAAATTTTGTCTTGGAGAAACATATCTATTTTTATCAAGAGGAGGAATATGCTCTTAACCCCAGAAAACCTTATTTTCACACATCATAGAATAATGGTGGAGATGTTTTGCTTTTTCAAAAAAAAAAATTCCGTTAAGCTGCGTGTTTCTGTTTTTCAAGATTCAGAAACAAATCATTCTACCCTAATTTGCTCTGACTTTGGGTTGAGTGGCTATAATATGCTTTATCTTTTATAATCTGTTAAAGTCCTTCTCATTTTTAACATGAACCTACAGTTGTTTATGTTCTGTACTGAAATATATTATTGACTAAGCTGACATATATATTAAAAAGCAACCAAGGAATAAGGGATATTGTTTTGGTATATAAATCAAAAATAATATAGCAACTGGTCTTTCAGTGATTAAAGCTGCCTTTCCCTTTAATAACTCTGCTAAGAAACAGGAAATGTAATTTCCCTACACCTTTCCTGAGGCTTTCCAATCAGCCAAGTCCTTTGGGGGTTCCCTACTGTATATTCCTTCATCAACATGGCATTACCCAAGGGGCCCACACACTCTCTGTTAAAATTAGCTGTGTTCCACATTAGTGACAGGAGCTGACTTATCCTCAGAGGAGTACACAGTTGTATGGTGCTGCTTCCTGTTTGAGCAAAATCATATCTCTAATTGCAGAGAATTTTTTTCATTACCTGTTAATTGATAAATCATGCTTGCTACCGCTGCTTTAAGATTGTGAAGCAAACCTTATCATGTGAAGTCTTCTAGCCCAGCCCCCCACTATCATCCAGCCCTAAACAAAAGGGGGGTATATGTAATACATGCAGACATATATGTACATATACATAATTATATACTATATATGTAATACACACATACACCAAATTGGATCTCTAGGTTTTAGTTTCTAGGAGGTGAATTTTTAAAAATAACACAAGGTTTTTTTGCCCCTTTCTTTTTTTTAGCTCCTTTTGTTATTCCTGTCTTTTTATTCATGTTTCTAATACGGGTAGCAAGAGGCCACTGTCTTGGGAGGAACAGTAAAAATCCTGAGTATAGTGAAATAATTTAGCTGATAATTCCCCTCTGTATAATTTTCTACGCTTCCTGCTACCTGACCTTGTGGGCTCCTGTCAGGTTGCTAAGGGAAATCCAGCAGGACTCCAGATCTGTTCCTCTACTTTTAAGCAGTATTACAGGATATGGTGGTGTATTTGTGTCAGCTTAGCTATGGGGCTGTACATACAATGTTTGATCAAATAGCACTGAGTACCCCACCCCTCCCTCCACCTTCACCCTTATCCTCTTGGATCTCTCTCTCTCTTTCTCTCTCTCTCTCTCTCTCTCTCTCTCTCTCTCTCTCTCTCTCTCTCTTTTTCTCTCTCTGTCTCTTTTCGTTGATCACTAGAAGATGGGAAAATTGGTGCAAACTGTTGAGCTCAAATGGTAATCTTGCTGGATGTCATCAGAATGTTGAAAGAACAGTCCCTTGGGCTGTGACAGGGGAAGGAGGCTAGGCAATGTTCATCATTTCTAATGTGACATGGAATCATTCGTCTGTGAGGTGCCACTCAAGTCCAGGTCAGAGTGGAGAAAAGCTGTGGTGGTCATTTGTGTGACATGGCCCAAGTTCCCATTAATTCATGTCATACAGTCTTAAGAGGCAAAGAAAGGGTGCTTCTTTCCTATTCTGGGAGGGAAGACCTGTGTGTTCCAGTGCAGAGACTGCTAAACATGGAATCACAGGAATGTGAGAGTTGGAATCCCAGCTCTGCTACTTAGACCTTGTACAAATCACTTTACCTCTCTGGAGCTCAGTTTCCACATCTGCAAAAAGAGAGGATTGAACTAGATTGCCTCTAAGGACCCTTCCAGCTCTAGAATTGTAATCCTTTGATCATGCCAAAAATCCTAAACTTGAAAGTATCAGACCACAGTGTTACATGACTTTTTTTTTTTTAAATAAATCCCTGTACTAGGTGCTTTGGGGACTTAGAAAACAATTAGAAGGTGTGGCATCTGTCTATTATTACAATTAATAATGGAACTACTAAAGCTGAATGAGTTCTTCCTTGTTCCTATATTTTTGGGGAATGGGTATAGTTTTCAAGGATTCCCTCCTAATTCATATCCCCAAAATCCAGCTCTTTCATACTGAAAGGAGTTCTTTCTATCAGTCTTCTTTCCATCCCTAGTACAAAACTGAAGAAACAAGGCACAAATATGAACCCAAGGCTTTGTGCCATTTTGCAAATCTTTTGAGGTGGCTAATATTTGGTAGGATGGGCAAGTAGTGACAACCCTAGAAAGTATGGGGACATTGTCTTTACCATGAGTCTCATAAACAGAATACAAGTTTCCTTGCTTGATGTGAATAAGAAATAATAAACAATTGATTTTTTTGCAGGCAGGACCTAGGTAATTACAGGGCATTGATCTAAAGAAGATGGAGCCGTGGCACACTATAGTATGTAGCCTTCATTACCTCGGTCCTGGCTATTATTGGGCACCCTGGCATTCAAACCTCAGAGAGAACAGCTTCTTCTTTAAGCTTTGATTGGCTAGGCAGCAAGGGTGCCAACCTTTATAGGGGAGGAAGAGAAAACATAAGACAGTTTCTCAAAGTCTTTAGGAAACAGGAGGATCTCCTAGTGAAAGTTTGGCTTAATAGATGCCTACATCCCATCAAACCTGAGACAAGGCAGCTTCCTGTTTGGGGCTACTGTTTATAGGCCAGCAGCATCAGGTCAGGAATTACATCAGTTGGCTTGTTAAGTGTCTCAGCTGTCACCAGAAGACTGTAGTAATATTCCTGATTAAATGTCATTACTCTGTGGCACAAAAATGGGAACAGTGACATTGTTTTGAATCTGTTCCTGTTCAAATTTAGCAGTAGTAGCAAATTATGTCTGCTATGCATTAAACACAGCTATTTTTGATCTGCATTCTTTTGCGCACCCTAGAATTTTTATCAATAAGTCTACAGTTTATGTCCATTGATTCCCTTAGGCCTTTAGCAAGAGAACAACAACAAAAAAAGACCCTAAGTAACAGAACCTTGAAAACTGTTGTTCAATCAGCAGCAGTTTATTGGCTCGTATTAGCATGGGTAAGGGCCCAGTTTAAAATAACCTGAGGCATTAAATGAGTAAAATAATAGTTTGGTTTAGTGACAATAGGGTAAAATGGATTTCAAGAAAATAAAGTTTGTTTTTATTCCATGCACTCTGTTCAACATATCTTTACCTTCAAACTGTTCTCACTTATGTGTACCAATATATATTTAGGTGCATGGCTTAATGGAAAGATCAGTAGCGTCTAATTCCAATTCTACCACTTCCTAGCTATTGCCCTTTGAACAAGTCACTTCAGCTCCCCTGCTCCCTTTCTTTCATCATTTCCATAGTCATGGTAATAGTTGGTAATGTGGAAATAGTAATAATAACTAGGATTTGTAGACCACTTTAAGTGCTTTACAAGTATTTTCTCATTTGATTCTCACAATTCTCACAATCCTCACAGTTGAGGAAACTGAGGCACAGAGCCATTAAGTGACTTGCCCAGGGTTGCACAGCTTGTACCTGAGGCCAAATTTCAGCTATGGTCTTCCTGACTCCCTATCAGCACTCTTACCTACTGAGCCACCTAGTCACCCTAACTTTGCATTGCAAGGCACTTTATATACATTCTATTATATTACCCTCACAACAATCCTGTGAGATAAGTGCTATTTTATAAACGTGAATTTAAGTGACTTTTGCAGGTTCCCAAAGCTAGTCACCTTTTCCAGCAAGACTTAATCCTAGGCCTTCTTGACTTCCAATCCAGCACATTATCCATTAAGCCTCACTGCCTCTGGAGACAATAAGGAGAGCACCTGTCCTGACTATCTCTCTAGATTGCTGCGACCTTCAAACTACATAATATATTTGGGAACATTTTATGAACTCTTATGGGACTATGGAAATATAAACTATTATTATTGCATTATGATTTCACTGTTCTATAACTATTATGTTACTCCATGGATAGCTTGTTAGTAGCCTAGAATAAGTCGAACAAATGTATCTATATTTAAGCGAAACAAATGAAAGATGAGATCAAAGGACTTTTAATGTTTTTATTATAAAATGTTCACGATTTTTCTTTTTGCTGGACTAATAACAGTGACTGACGTTTAAGAGTCATTACGTAGTCATATATCATTTGTCCTCTTTCGACACTTAATTGGTTACAATTAGGGCAAAGAGAAGTGTCATGGGGGCCTTTGGCTCCTGACCACAAATGTACATGTGATGCATGTGATGGCATTGTTATTCCATTTATCTAAATGGGGCTAGTAAGTTAGTCTACATTTGCCATTGTTGCTAAATGGCCTTCTTAGGCTATATCAGCAGACCTTAAAATAGAAGATACCCAGAACGCTTCCTTACATTTGTGTCATGAGATTGCCTGACCATTCATTCATTCATTCAGTACATGATGTGATAGAACTGAATAAGGCATGATCATTGAGACTTCAAATTCACAAACACACTGTTTGTCCAACAGGAGAGCACATCCTTTTCTTTAGCAAGCCTATCTGTTCTGTGTTTTTGTATACACTTCTCTCTGATGGGCAGGTGACTCCTTCAGATGGGGGTGGGCAGGGTAATTATGCACCCATTTGGCATTCACATGTTTCCAGTTCAGGGCATTGTCTCCTCCTGCTAGATAAGTTGAAACATTGACAGGCAGTGTGTTCCCTTTTTTTCCCCTTTTATTACAGTAATTTATAAGATATTTTAGCTAACAGGAGAACGGCCCAAGGGGGCATTCTCATGTTAATTACCAAATGTGGGCTTGTCAAAATCAAATAGCTCCAGGAATAATGCAAATAGCACTGCATCATTATATTGTTTGGCCCTCAACCCAATATTAGCTACTTTTGAAAATCTGGGTTCATTAGGCTTTTAAATTTAAAGGAAGAATCACTACCAGGGGGGCCTCGGAAGAATCAAAGGCACAGTAAGTGGTTCAAGAGTTTCACGTAAGTGACTTTTAAAAATTGTTTCTAATAACATTGCTTGGGGAAACATAAAATAAAAAAAGTTGTGCCCAAGTTTAAAATATTTATTTGTGATGTTTCCTAGAAGTCTGAAAGTGTTGGCAGTTTTTTTTTTAAACATTTAATTGTTTGGGGGGTGGGGTGGGGACAGAGCATGTGATAGCTGTAATTTTATTTCCAAGCAGCTCAACATTACAAGTACTCATGTAAGTCAGACAACATCAAGTTATCCCATCCAAAGCAACAGAGAAAGTACAGGAACACTTTAATATATGATTTTTCCTTGTAGAAGAAAACTAAAATCCAAAGAAGCACTTTAATTTCATTAAGGCATAAAAAATGTGGCCTCCATTATAGATATGAAGAAAATTGCATAATGCAATGTCATATTTCACTATCTTCACGGTCCTCTACGAGAACAAAGGACAACAAAGTTTTTGAATAACTTATGGATGTTTAATGTCTAAAGGTGTTGATAGCCTTCCTCTCCTTTGACTTTAGAGTGTTAGAACATTCCCATTTAGATCCACTATCGTTTGTTACTCATTTACTATTATTTTACTCATCTAATGCTTCAGGTTATTTTTTATCTGGAACAATACCCAGATTTAGTCCCCTTGCACAGTTGTCTTTTGCGTAATTTAGAGTGAAAAAAAAATTGTAATTAAGTATTTGAGTTTTTAAAGACATTTCACTCTGGCTCCTTTTAGGCTTAAAGTTGTGTACTTGAGTATGACTAGGTAGAAATGGGAACAAAATCAGTTGAAGACATAAGGAAACAGCAGGTGATGTCAAAAAGGACCTGAAAGCCAGACCTATTACATCTAAGGCACCATGTTCTAATCTCTCAGTGATTTATCAATAATTGGCTGAATTATGCAAGTAGTCGTTAATTGGAGGTTTAGAAAATATTTTTTAAAAATTATTGGATAATTTAGAGTAGATTGGAATATCTGTATCCAACTCTAAACACCATACTTCTTTCTAGGCTTGCCCAATAGCTCCCACTACTTATAACCACCTCACACTGTACACCTAGTACCACATGGTTGTGGCAGATGTAAGAAATACTAGCTGAGTAATTTGGTTTTAGTTCTAACTATTTTGAGATTCCTCCTTTCATAAATCCCTTAGAATATAGAAGTTGAACACATTTTCTCTTGAAACATCAGCAAAATAACGGGATAAAACTTGTAATACAGACAGGCTTTGCTGTATGCGATGGATATATGGAAAAGCTGAAAAGCTATATGTGAATCAAATTTCTACAAGGAAAATTATACTTCTTTTTTTCCCTTCCAAGTAATCCTGTACACTGCTGCCAGCTTATATTTAACACTTTCTTTACCATGTCACTCCAAAAAAGTTTTTTTCTTTTTTAATCCTTAGTGTCTTTACATAACTCATAAGACAAAGTCCAGCTAAGGGAGGATCACAAAATCTGAGTTGAAAGGGACCTCAGCAGCCATTTGGTCCAACTCATATGTAAAAGGGGTTCCTGGTGCCCTCCAGCCTTTGCCTGAAGACCTCTGAGGAAAGGGAAACCTACCTCCACTGAAGCAGTTCAGTTCCGCTTTGGGGCAATGCTAATTATTGGGAATTTTTTCCTGACCAAGCTTTAATTGACCCCTTTTTGGCTTTCACCCAATATTCCTGGTTCTGCCTTCTGCAACCAATCATGTCAATTCTTATCTCTCTTTTTTGGTCTTTCAGATACTTGAAAACAGCTGTCACGTCCCACCCTGAGTCTCCTTCTCTATGAAGTAGCTATGTAGTAAAGAGGCTAGAGCGATGGGCCTGGAATCCAAAAGACCTGAATTCAAATGCAGCCTCAGATACTTATTAGCTCTGTGCCTGTGGGCAAGTCACTTAAGGGACTCAGCTCCTTCAACTATAAAATGCTGATAACAATAGCTCCTATGTCCAGGGTTGTTGTGAGGTCAAATGAGATAATGTTTGTAAAGCACTTAGCACCATACCTGGTACACAGTAGGCCCTCAATAACTGCATGCCTGCTTCCTTCCTTCCTCTGATCAGAAGGCATGGAGTTGAGAGAGGTTTAACCAAGAAGTGGGTTTGAACAAATGGAAAAAATTCCAAGTGTTCATTAAAATAGTATTTTGTTACCTGTTATCCCAGCCTAGTTTCACTAGACAGGTGCTGGGGAGAAAGTTCCATCCACTTTTTGATGCCCAAGCCTTGAGAGCACAAAGATTCTCCCAAGGTCAAACAAAGATGCTGTGCTGGAGGTCGTTAGAATATGAATTACCTTCCTATTTCGTGCTTCTACTTGGCACTCAATTCCCACAGGACTCTGTAGCTTTCATCAGAAGACTCACAGATAGGTAGCACTTTATCCAAAATTAAGAACATAGTGCATCAGTAAATAGTTTTATTTTGTGCATGTCATCAAATATTTGCTCAACTCCCTCTGTGGACAGGGCTCCGTAATGAATAAAGAACAACACAAGAGGGATAGAGAAATCTTTGTTGCAGCCCCTGCCACCAACATACCTCATCTTACTACCCAAATATTTACTTATTATTTTGCCTATTCTCTCCCACCTTCAATATAGATTGTTGAATACAAAATTCCAGAGGAGGGTAGGATGGTAAAGCGCCTCAGGCTTATGCCGCAGAAATATTAGTTGAAGGAAATTGGAATTTTTATCCCTGAAAAAGAAAAGATTGGGGGTAAGAGAGGGAAGAACTGATAGCTGTGTTCAAATACTTGAAGGACTTTTTACAGGGAAGAATGATTAGACTCGTATTATTGGTCCCTAGAGGTGAGAAATGGAAGCAATGACTGGAGATTGCAAAAAGGCAAATTTTGGCAAATGTATATGTGACTTTTAAATTAGATTGTAGACTTCTGGATTGTTAACTAGGGATCTTATTAGGGACATGTTGGTATCCCCTATGGCACCTATCATAATGTCTTGAAAATAGGAGGCAATTAATAAATATTTTTAATTGATTCATTGATTGAGTTTCTCATTGGTTTTACTGGAAATAGCTTCTAACTTAGGTTTGGGTTGTCTCTGTCTCTGTCTCTCTGTCTCTCTCTCTCTCTCTCCTCTGCCTCTTCTCTCTGTCTCTGTCTCTCTTCTCTCACTGTCTCTGTCTCTTTTTTTCTGTCTCTTTCCTCTTTTTGTCTCTGTCCCCCCTGTCTGTCTCTCTCATTCTCTCTGTCTCTCTTCTTTCATTCTCTCTGTCTCTCTCTTTCTCTTTCTGCTTTCACCCTTTCCCTCTATCAAATAATTAAGAGGAGAATAAGTAGTCAATTATTCAGATTAATTCAAGAAATGCTTACTAAGTTTGGACTATATCCTGAGCACAGTTCTAAGCATTGGGGGAGATACAAGTTATATAAGAATCTGACTCTGCCTTCATTGAGCTTATCTCTAACATGGAGATATTATATAATATAAAACGGTACCTACTGAGTACACAAGGAAGGTACAAGTAATGTACCTCATGTGTCATGAAGATTGAGGAAGGAAAAGTCATTACCAACTGGGGACATTAGGGGAAGTTTCATGGAGGATGTTACATAGCTAAGTCTTAAAGATAGATAGGATTTCAACAGATGGAAAGGATTAGGGCATTATAGGAATAGGAAACTGCATGAGCAAAGACAAAGAGGAAGAATAGACAGACATTTATAGGAGTAAGGACAAGTCCAGCATGGCTGGAGCACTGAGTATGGGTGAAGGGATGTAGTATAATGTGAGGCTGGAAAAGTCAAGCTGATACCAGTTTGCAGATGGCCTTGAATGCCAGACTAAGGATTTTTAACTTTATTCATTAGGCAATAGGGAGCAGTTGAACTATATTGAAAAGATATGTAACATAAACAGATCCATATGGAATAGATTAACCTGGCATGATTTGAAAAATAGATTAGAGGGAGGAAAGAATGGTGGTAGAAACAGCAAACACATGTTGAGCCTCCTCTGTATGTCAGGCACTGTGCAAGGCACTGTGGGGGAAACTCGAAGATGAAGGGGCACAGGCTCAGCATTCAAGGTAATTAAACTCTCGTAAGGGGAATGACATGACACAGGATATACGACAAAAAGTGACAGGTACTGAATATGCATCTAAATATGTACATATGTGTGCATGCATTTGTAGCACCAATGCGATATTCACAGAGCCTATGGCGGCTATGAATATGCTGGCATAGTTCTGAATTGCAAAATATAACAGACTCTCCACATGGAAGACAGAACAAAAACATTTATTCAAATACCTGAAAACCAAATCCCAACACCAGAAAGCCAAATCGATCACAGCAAAAAAGAAATCTGTACACATTAGCAATGCTGGGGTGTGTTGGCAATCAAAATGGGCTCTTAGCACTCAGTTCAACCAAGTGCCCTTGAAGAGTTTGGCCTTTGTTTCCTTGATTAGATTGGGAGTCCTTGGTGACCTCCTTGCCTTAGGGGAGGGCCTAGTTTACATGGGTTTGAGTGGCATGTTTGGGACATCAGAGGCTTTTAGACCATGTGGGTTTAACTCACCTCTTTGTGATAATTTCAGGTCAAGTGGGTGAGTTGCATGTGTGACTGACTCTTAACCCTGAAAAAGATATAAAACCAGGAGTTGGCTTTCTCTTTTTCTGAGCTCTTACCCACAGCCATGGTGGCGCATGTGATTCTGGGCCAGCTCTTGTTATGAGCTCCCAGGCTGAACCTAGATGTTGGTAACTGTGAATTGTATTGGGTCTGTCTGTCAATGTTTGTAATTTGTTTGTGTTTGCTCTGAAGTTCAGGGTGCTGGCTTTTTCCCCTGAACTAAGTGAATGGTCTTTGTATGCTGGATTAAAATAAGATTGTTAACCTCTTAACATTGCTTTCCTTAGTAAAGCAGGTCAAAGGAACCTATGCCGGCAGCATTCTTCTTGTTGGGCTTGTGTTGGTTTTTCACCCCCACAACAGCTGCTAGCCAGATTGTTGAAACAAGGGAGCACCACCATCCCCACACCTTCCCTCTGTTAGGGCCTTTCCACAAACAAACACCCTCAAGCAAAATCACTCCCTGTCTCATTCACTCTAGGTCTTCTGCCTGCTCTCTCCTTCCCTGCTCTGACTGCTCTGACCAATTTCCTCTCAGCTCTGCTCCACTCTTCCTGCTCCACCCCTTCCTGTTCCTCCCTTTCATTAAGCTCTTCCCACCACAGACTTCACATGAGACTCGAACTCATGTGTCTTAGGCTTTCATGTGCTTAAGCAGATCACATAGGCCTATTAATGGATGGGAAAAATCTTCCCATTTACATTGCCATTACATTCGGCCACAAGATCTTTCCTATCTATTACATAGGTCAATTGGTATCAACAAAACTGCACAACAATGTAACAGGGATAACACAAAATAAGCACATAAAATAATATCTTAGGGTGCGGTTTGAGCACAAGCACCCCTTCATTCCCCCCTCAAACAAATGGGACCCAAAATCCCTTGGGGTGAGGGGTGAAGGTCCCTTCTTCTATAACTACTCCCTGCTGAAATTATATGTAGAGCTTTCACTGCCCCAAGAGGTCCCATTCGAGAGGTCACTTCTTTAGCCAGCATCCAGAACTTGGTCGACACCAGGTCCAGGGGTTACACATCACAGTTGTGAACGGGGGGTGACATCAAGCTTAAGTGATCAGGCATCTACAGGTGAGGGGTACTAAGCCTGCAGGAATCTAGCAGACAAGGTAAACAGACAAAAAGCCAAAAAGAAACAAGGAGACAATAACCAAAAGCAGGGTAAATATAGGGTCAGCCGTGCTTCTGGAGTCTATGAACCCACTATCAATAGCCTCATTCATTGTAGAATATATGAGTTAAGGGTACAATTTGGTAATCATCCTTTCCTGAATAAACAACAGCTATGGTATTATTTTTCCCATGTGCTGTAATTTCTGCGGCCTTTGGAACGTCATCTGGCTTCCATTTTACCCATACTTTAGCTTCCGATTTTATTCTATCAGTAGAACCAAGTGTCTGTACATATATGTGTATGCACACATATATAATACATGTATTCATATATATACTACATTGCAAGCCTTACGTCACTACATATATATATGTATGTGTATATATATATATATATACATATATATATATATATATATACATTAGCTATCATTATTATAATAAGTAATTGCTACTGGAAAATGTGTCAAAGTTTATGTTTCATCAGTAGTGTCAGTAGCAAGCATCATCCTATCATTTGTAAGTTTGGATTTTCTTAAAGCACAGTTTTAGAGCTAAAAAAGATCTACCTCAGTGGTGTCAAACACAAGTAGAAATGGGGGCCACTAATCCTTAGATAAAGATCCCTGGCCCTCATATTGACTTAGAAAACTTCCATATTAACATTATCTATGTTCTACTATGTTTTTATGTATTTTGTTAAGTATTTGCCAATTTCATTTTAATCTTATCCTCTTCCTCTCTGGAGTGTTGTTGCTGTGTTTGACACCAGTCATTGAGCCCTTCTCCATCATCTTTTGGCCAAGGAAAATAGTACCCTGATATCATAGATTTAGAACTAGAGGAAAACTCACAGGACATTGAATCCCACTTCCTTGTTTTACAGATAGGGAAACTGATACCCCAAAACATTTAGTGATTTGCCCAAGGTCATACAGCTAGTAAATGTTGGAGAGAAGTGAGATTTGAATGCAGGTCTTTCTGACCACAAATCTAGTGCCTTATCTACTAAAACATGCAACCTCAAGTCCAGAGAGAGAGAGAGAGACACCATTGATTTCTCCATGGACATTCAGTTTGTAAATGTCAGGGCAGGAACTAGAACATAGTTCTCCTGCCTCTGAGTTCTATTTCAATAAGTCTAAGAAGCACAAATTCATCATTAACAATACCTTACCTCATTGGAATTGGTGCCCTTTCTCTAGCATTAGAAATGTGACAATTACTATTAGTGTCAGGAAGTAATTCTATCTTGATCACAGTCCTTTTCAAAACTCTCATTTCATAAGAAAAAAATGCTTAATTTTCCCAATTTTACTTTATTTTGCTCCTGTTTAGCACTCTGCATTGGAAGATCTCAAAGTTCTTGCCAAGATAATTAATTCTTTCTATTTATGTAGACATTTCTGTATTGTTTGTCACCCTCCTACCTAGCTACTGCTTTCCAGCCTCATAATAGCCCCCAGGAGGTAAATGTTATTCATGAGTCACTTTGCCCATTCCCTCTAACAGAACTTCCTCTCCATTTGAATGAAGCATATTTGTTAATAGTATGCAGGTACATTGTGGAGTGAATATAACTTAATTGAATGGAGAGAGGGGATAGAAAAGCAGAACTAATCCTGCTATTTATATTAAGTTATTCATATGAGGAACTCTAACATATGGTAGACATTACCTCATTTAATATTGCAACAGAATGGTGAAGTATATTATCAGTGGCATGACTTCATTGTGGAGGGGCACAATCTAAAATATTAGGAATAGGTGTGAGAGAGGTGGGCAAATATGATCGGTAGGGTGGAGATCTCTGAGGTGTCATCTAGAAGTATGCCCTCGCACCAGAATTCCTGGTGTTCATAGGCAAGCTTCCAGTCAGTGTTACCTGTTACTAGGACTTTATTCCACCATAGAGTCACTGTAAGATAGGTCTAGGTATGTGCTGAAGTCAGCTTGAAACTGTAAGAGCTGATTGTTAAATTTTGATTGTACATTTGTGGGCAACTAGGTGGCACAGTGGATAGAGGGCAAGGCCTAGAGTCAGGAAAATTCATCTTTATGAGTTCAAATTAAATCTCATATACTAACTAGCTGTGTGCCTCTGGGCAAGTCACTTCACCCTGTTTGCTTCCATTCCTCATTGGTAAAACAAATAGCAGAAGGAAATGGCGAACCACTTCTTTGCCAAGAAAACCTCAGATGGGGTCCCAGAATCAGACATGACTGAAATGACTAAACAAAACCAAAACATTTATACCTCGCTAATCAGCAAATGCCAATTTTGTCAATATTTACATATTGTCACCTTTTGATAAGACTATCTAATTGTGGTAACACTTGTGTTGAGTACATTTTGAAATGCATTTTTAACTTCTATAGTTAGAAAGATCATTAGATTTGGAATCAGAAGGCTTGGATTTGAATTTTTTATCTGCTTCATACTACTCTACCTCAATGACCTTGAGAAATTCGAAGAAAGGCTACTCTGAGTACCAGTTTCATCTCTTATAAAATGAGGAGGTTGGATTAAATGCTCTCTGAGGACCCTTCCAGATCTAAAGTCTATAAGTATATATAGGTAAAGAGAAGACAACCGGCTCCACTTTGATTTTCATGTGAATTGGGAGACCTACAGCTTTCTTCTCTCATTCCTATTCTGTATTGGAGAATGAATGTTCACAGCTCAAAATGTAGGTGCCTTTAAGAGTGAATAATTCCATGAAGAGTAGGAAAACTACATTCTGGAAGATGCCACAGCAAAAGAATATTGAAATAAGTCTCATTCTTGAAATTGTCAAAGTAACAGTTGAGTCATAAACAGTTGAGACATTAGCATCCTTTTGCATAAGCAATCTCATCTTAATCTACAGAGATTTCTTTGCAGGGAAATTAGAGATAACAGAGATCTTGACAGAATGAACATCATTTCGATTTGGAGTTTGGGGGAAATGTAGCATCATTAACACTTGATTTTCAACTTCAATTTCAAAAGATCTGCAACTCCTCTGTATATTAGTAGGCACTATCATGTTCTTCTCTGGTCAGTTTCTTCACCCCTTTTAAAAAACCAGTAACCTATTTGCTGATGAAGACCCTCTTTAAACTTAGCTAGGATGGTCCTCAGAGAACAAACAATCCATTGTGATGTCTGTCCCTGAAGCCTTTCTAGCTTTGTAACGTCTACCAGTATTTGAACTTTGTTGGTATCGCATTTGAAAAATCCCAAAGCATGAGAAGCTATCAAGAGTGTGATGTTAGTAGAGGTAGTTAATGGGAGCTCAGAAGTCATCTCATATGGCTCCTACAAGAAGCATGAAACTCATCTACAACCTTCATTCCAAGGGCCCATACTGCCTCCATTTGAAGATCTCTAATGAGCCCATCACTTTATGGGGAAACTTATTCAATTTCTTGACAACTTGAATCATTAGGAAGTTCATTCTTTTACTGATCTCAAATTCACGTTTCCATAATGTGTACCAAACAGTCCTAATTCTCATCTCCATCTAGAAGAACAAATCTATTTTTTGTTTCATACATAATCTACTTGAGGGCAAAGGCTGTTTTTCTTTTAATTCTCAGTACCTTGCATGTAATAGGTGCTTGTTAAATATTGTTGATCAAATAAGACCATCATCATGCCATGTAATAATAATGATAATGGCATTAATATCTTTAACTTTAATAACCTTAAAGTTTCTCAAAGTACTTTCCATGAATCTCATTTCATCCCAACAACAACCTTATGAGTACTTTAGATATTACAGCTATGAATCCCATGAAGTTGTCAAATTTTTCAAATTTATACTATTGGAAGTTACAATATTAGAATACAGTAATTGCTTCCAGCCCAGCTGAAATATGCAAGTAAACTTTAAAAGTTTTTCTCTGTTGATTAATGTAAAATAAGAGCAAAAGATAAGAAAAATGTATTTTTGATTCATTTATTGCAAAGAAATAGTGTACTTACATGAAATAACTTTTAAAAAATTGTAATTAAATTACTGAATAGTTGACCTAAAGTTAAGCCTTCATTGATGATATGGTGAAAATGTCATTATTGTCATTTAATATATTTTAGCTGTGTAAGCCTGAACTGTCTTCTCTTTAAATTGTCATACATATGCTGGTAGGTGCAGAGAGTTTTATTCACATCTTAGTGAATTTGCATGCTAACATTCACACAACCTGGTGCATTATCTAAAATCAGAAATGCTTTAAACACATCCAAGAGTTGGGCTAAAATAATTTGCAAACTATTCTTTGAAAACAGCTTTAGCTACCCATGGTTTCTTGTTTCACCACCAAAGAACTGAGAGCAATCAATGGTTATAACCTCTCAGATGGGGAAGATTTTGAGTTAGATAAGCAAGCATCAGTTTTAATTTAAAATTCTCTTCTATGTTACCTCCCAATAAAAGTGTTAAGTGATCCTTAAACATTTTAAATCCAGGTTGAATTTTTTTTTTCTTTCTGAAAAATGTAAGATCTGGAAGGTATCCTTTTCCGCAATAAGACTTTTTGATCCACGTTAAAAATGTGCAATCAGTGTTTCTACCTTCTTTAGTTATATTCTTCAAACATAAGACTCTTTAGCTGTTGTCACTCCCTCATCTGCACTGGCCACCTCTCTGATAGTTTTTACATTATGCAACTGAACTCAGTTTTTTAAGTGATCAAACTAATCAACACTTGCAGTAAAAGTTTCTTCACTATCCATTTCACTTCCATTTTCTTTCACTGCTTTAAGCGAATTTGAAGCCTTCATCTGAACATCTGCTCTGCTAAGAAGACTGAGTTTCTGTTTGCAGTCTTCAATCTATATAGCTAAAAGATGGACCGTTTCTATTAGCATAACACTAATAATGTTCCTTGTAGTTGTTTGAAAACCACGAGTTGGTCCAACTTTGCCTTTCAATTTTATTTTAGAATATTCTGTACCATATATTCAAGCATCTTGTCGTAATTTGAAGTTACTATGATTATTTTTATTCTAACATATTAACATATTATTCTAACATAATAAGCCTCTTCTTTTTCACACTAGCAGTGTTTCCACCTGAAATATTCTTTCTTTTGTCCATTTTGGTAAGGGCTCCTTAAAAATAATAACAGAACTGTTGGTAATGTGGTAGGAGCATATCATATCCACACACAGTGATGGGCAAATAAAGACAGACTGTCAACGTAGCAGTGTGCTAAAGCCCCCAATTAGCTCCCATGTCTCACATTAGTTGAATCTGTCTTACATTCTACGAGACCTGATTTCATTTTCCAATTTGCACTAAATTGAATTTTGCATTATTTGAATTCACATTAATCAGGACCTAGCTGTAATGTCATGTTACATATAAGGAAACTAAGACTGTCTTTAAGTTTAGATGATTTTCCCACAGTTACATAATTAGAAAGTGTGAGCAATGAAATTCAAATCTAGGCCTCCCCTGCCTCTAAGTCCAGCATTCTTTCCACTATAGAACGCTGCCTTTCAACCTGTATGAAGTTTCTAATTTATTATATAAAACAAGTAGGAAAAAACAAACATCACAGAGATGATGAACTGAAAATCAGTCCTTCAAATAAATAAAAATAGCATTTAATTCATTAATGCCTTCAAAAACTATTTAATGCTACACGTGTGTGTTTCTGTAATTATTAATGTGTCCATTACGTGCAAAGCACTATAATAGACCTAATGCAATCATAAATCATTCAAATCACCTCCAAACAATTGGCATCTGTTAAAAAATAACAGAATATGTACACATTGAAAAAAATGGCTACTTTGTTTCAAGATGGTAAGTTAAAACAAAAGTGTATCCTAATTTCCTTTTAAAAAAAAACATCAAATTTCTATTAAAGTTAAAGCCAATGAGCAGTGCAAGAGAGAAACGTAAAATGGCAAGCACTTGAGTTGGAGTAAACTTCATTTCACTGGGTCAGCAAATTAGACAGCTATGGTGGCTAATATCCAATAACTGACTAATGTCAAGTCTTATCCCCTGTAGCTAGATAACGGTCCATATTCAGTAGAGATGAAAATACAAGAAAATGTACCCTTCCCTTTAAGTTGTAAACAAATTAACTTACCAGATTAATCAGGAACAATTTATTCAACTAAAGCAACAATGTGTGTGCCCACCCAAATAGGTGTTTGCTAGTATTTTAATTTACATCAAAAATTAAATTATTACTTAGGCCAACAGTGGACATTTGCTGAGTGATATACATAAATTGTCTTGTTCAAAATGGAGTCTAGTCTTAAATGCCTACAAAACAACAAGAATTGTGACAAAGTAGTTTCAGATAAAGGTGGTAGTACAATAAAGAATCACAAATTAAATTTACATAGGTCCTTCAGCAGCTCAAAACATTTGTTCCTACTAGTAATTTTGAATCGTTCATGTTTTTACATTAGGCATCTTCAGAAGCCATACTAACTTTGTGGGAACAGTGACACGATAACTTTATTAAATAATAAGCCTCTTTAACTGAACATAATAAAATAAAAAAAATGCATTTAACACATCTGCCTGGAATTTGTTAATCTATAGTGAAATATCTAGTAGGTTTAGATAGGTAAAAATTTTACTCGAAGTACATTTTATGAGAACATTTTAGATTTTTAGTAAATTCTTAATTGTTATTAAGTGATCTTAGCAATTGATTCTGCAGTGAAACTAAACAGAGAAACTTGGTTAAGGGTAAGAAGAAGGCACGAAAGGAAGTTAGATGTCTTATTTAGAAATAAGTTAACTTATCTGGAAGTGAAAACTATCTAATTACCTATGCTCCACTTCCTCATGGCATTAATGACTCGTTTTTTTTTTCTTTTCTTTTTCCTTTCTTTCTTTCTTTCTTTCGTCCTTTCTTCCTTCCTTCCTTCCTTCCTTCCTTCCTCCCTCCCTCCCTTCCTCCTTCCCTCTTTCCCTCCTTTCTTTCTTTCTTTCTTTCTTTCTTTCTTTCTTTCTTTCTAAGACCCATTCCATAATGACAATGGGTAGAAATTCCACCATCTAATATTAAAAAAAAAAAATGCTGCTGAGGTAAAATCCATGTAGTTAGTATCTATGTAGCACAATAACTACCAAGGCAAAATTACTTCCCCTCTTTCTCATCATCCACATATTCCAACCCCTTTTTGGTTGACGTTTTTGCTGTCATTTCAATCCATCAGTGAGTATTTATTAAATATCCACTATATGCGAGATACTGTACTAAGAGCCAGCATGATACAGACAAAAATGAAATTGTCCCTACCCTTGAGGAGCCTATGTTATCAGTGGAGAAAACACACACACACACACACACACACACCCCAAAACAAATATAAGGTAATTTTAGGGGGAAGGCACTAACATCTGACTATCAGGGAAATGTGTCAAATAATGCCCTAGATACTGTTGAGGTCTGGGGAGAGCAAAGAAAAGAATGTGAACAAGAGAAGCTGATTCCAAAGTCTGCTTTCTAACTTAATCTACCAAATAAGTTAGAAACAGCATTTTAGAGTAGACCACAGAGGCCACCTAAGCCAGCCCCTGTATTGTACAGATAAAGAAACTGAGGTCCAGAGAGGCTGAGACTTACATAGCATCACAGAGCTAGTTACTAATAGATATGACCCGAAAACTCCTATTTCCTGATTTCTAGTCCTGTGCTTTTTTTTCCACTGGAAGATGCTGCAATTGGCTATTCTTTTTAAAGCATGATCAATGGAATGATTTTGAATGCCTGCTACAAGGACATTTATTGAGAGAAAAAGACTGTGCAAACTTCCCCGAAAAGCTTTTTAATGAGATAAAGACCATCCAGATCATCCCCCAAAAGCAATTGTGAATTCTAGGAAGACAAGCAAAATTATTGTTAATTAAATGTATAATTAATGTTTATTATAGCTAACATATTAGTTTTAGGTAGGTCAAATTTATGATATGGTAGGGTTGTATTTTTTATGTGTTCTTTGTACACTTTATAGTACATTGGGGCCCCTCTTTGTATAATCAATGAGTATAGTTCAATTATGTCCATTTCATAGGACTTAGATTACAGTAGCGGTGAGGTATAACGGAAAGACCACTTGACTCAGTCAGGAAACCTGAGTCTAAATTCGGCCTTTCACAGTATGACCTTCAGGGAGTTACCCTTTATCTCTTTGGCCCTCACTTTCTTCATCTGTGAAATAAGGCTAGATAAGATGATTTCTATTTAATATTTCAGTTCTTAATGCATGATTTTACCATTTTTAATTATTTTGAAGTTTATATCTGTTTTTATTAGTTTTTTGCCACATGCTTTTATTCATATCTAGAGCTTTTATTAGTTCCGTTATCTGCAGCCTAGCCCTCAATGATTCCATTGTTTCTTTGGGAAGATCTAGTCAGCCTTACAGTAATCCTCTTTATGCCAGGATCTTCAGGAACACATGGTAGCCTGGCAAAACACAGGGACTGCTTGTATTGGTCTTCTCTCTAAAGTAAACAAGTGTTATCTATAATGCAAACAATCCATCTAACTTTCTATTCACTTCTGCCTCCTTCAACCTCATGCCTATTAGAGAAAAGCTAGTTAATATTCTCCATGTAGTAAGTAAAGTGAATTCTACAATAGGCCCAAAGAAATAAGAGAAAAGAAACAAGGACTCAGCCCACACATTACTGACATTCCACCAAACCAAAACTTTGTGAATTATGAACTGTATGCAATGTATTCTAGTTTCCTGGCTGGAAGAAGTTATACTTTCATTCATTGCCAACCAGGCTTCTGATTTCTTTTTTCTTCCTTTCTTCCTCTGTCTGATTTAAAATGTCAACTCGTAGTTGGTTGCTAGTAGGTCTCTGATAGGTTACTGATTTGCCTGCCTGATGCACTTCATTTCTTTCCATAAGTTGCCTGCATCTACAAGGATATATTTAACTATATGTGAAAAAAATTTAAATCTCATATATGCTTCATTTCCATTGGTGTCTGCAGCTTGTATCAAATGTAATTGAGGGATGGATCAAGGTCATAGCAAAATGTTATGTCTCAAATGAAACTGGAAATCAGTCCAGAAGGGGATGGGACTCTCTCAAGAATGAGATTGTGAAGATGCAGAGAGAAACCACTTTGGATGTGGAGGAAAAGGGGTGGTTGCTCAGAGATATTTATATGAATGCACGGGGAGCCAAACAACTTAGATATGAAAAAGAAATATACAAAAGATGGAAACAATGGCAGGTACCAAAAGATGTATACCAAAGTATGGTACAGTTACATAAAAAAAGGTGTCAGGAATGCTGACTCTCAGAATGAACTGAACCTAGTAAAAAAAAAAAAGCTAAAAACAACAAAATGGGGCAATCGCTATGTCAGGAAAACATGGTGTGTCAAGGAAGGGGTATGCCTCCTGCTCAGAGTGCTTGGGATGATAATAACCAACAACAGAGCATAGGCAGAACTGCTCAAGTCTATCTTGTGGCTATTCTCTCTGCCAAAAGGAATGATTTTAGGAAAGGAAGGAAAAGAACAAAATGCATTAAAAGGGAATTGCTAACCAAGATATATAGGGAAATATACAACAGCATCTAACTGTCCTAGATAAGTTCAATTGACCAGGGCTAGATGGATTTCCCTGAAAAGCCTTTTTAATAAGATGAAGATCATCTAGATATCCTGAGGTCTGGAAAGAGCATATGGATGTGATTGATAAATTATTGTCAGTGATCTTTGCAAAAATGTAAAGAATGGGAGCTGTATCATAAGACTGGAATCGAACAAATAACCTGATTTTAAAAAAGGATGAGGATGGAGTCTGAAAACTATGGGACAGTGAACTAAACTTCGATTTTTGGCAATTCTAGAATCTTTGTGTTAAATTTCCATATTAAGAGATGGTTAGTGTACATCTAGAAAAGGAAGTAGTGATCACAAAAGGGCAATATGGCTTCATGAAAAATACGTCATGCCTGCCTAACAGTTATTAGACTAGAATAATAGATCAGAGGTCTGCTACATGATGCAGTGGATAAAATCAGGGATACTCATCTTCCTGAGTTAAAATCTGGCCTCAGACACTTACTAGCTATGTGACCCTTAACCCTGTCTGCTTCAGTTTCTTCAAACAAACTGGAGAAGGAAATGGCAAACCACTCCAGTGTCTTTGCCCAGAAAACCCCAAATGGGTTCAGGAATAGGGGAGAGAGAGAGAGAGAGAGAGAGAGAGAGAGAGAATGAGAGAGAGAGAGAATGAGAGAATAATAAGTCTGGAAATGCTAGCTGGAGCTGGATGGTGAAGACTTTCAATGCCAAACAATGTGGTTTGCATTTTATCCTAGAGGCAATTGAGAACATTGGTGCTTTTTGAGTAGAGGAATGACAAGCTTTAGAAGACTCACTTTGGCATCTATTTGGAAGATGGATTGTAGAAGGAAGAAAATAGCATAGAGATCTATTAGGAGGGTATTCCATTAGTCCAGGAGAACAGCCATGTGAGTGAAGAAAAAGAATATAGATGTTGTGGAGGTATGGACAAGTATTGTCAGCTGATTAGATATAGAAAGTGAGAAAGAGTAAAAAGTTGAAGATTACTCAAGTTGAAACTGGGGTGACTAGAGGTGCCTTAGGAAATGGTGGGTTCCCCTTTATTGGAAATCTTTCAGCAAAGACTGGACAACTACCTGTAGAGGACTGTGTACAGGAAATTCTCTTTCAGGTAATAGTTGGACTAAAATGCATCTGAGGCCAACTCTTTCACTGAGACTTGTTAACCCTATAGCTCAGAGGGGGAAAAAATGATCCTTTTGTTAGAGTGAGAATCAGCTTCCATGTTGTCCACCAGAACTTTTCTTGGAAGATCTAGCTGTTTTCAGATATAATGCAAATTGACCAGTCCATATTCTTCCCTCAAATATATTTCTTGTTGAAATACTTGGAGAATGATTGACTTAAAGAATTAAAGGGACCAAAGAAGCCATCTAGTCTAACTTGTATTTCAACAAGGGTAATCAATAGGTGATCATCCAACTGGTGCACAAAGACCTTCAGGGAAATAGAACCTTCCATTCCAATCTCCTGGGGGTATCCCATTCTGCCTTTGAATGGCTCTAATTTTAAGGAAGTTTCTCCTTGTGTCAAGCTTAATTCTTCCTCTACTCTTATCTGTTACTACTATTTTTTCCTTCTGAGGCCAAACAGAACAAATCTAATACCTCCTCTACATGACAGCCCTTCACATTCTTGAAGACAGTCCTCCTCCAGTCTTTCTCTTAAGTTCCTTCAACATCTACCTGAGGCAGTTCACCACTCTTCTATAGCCATCCTAGGGTGTGAGAAAGGCAGGGTGGGCTCCTTAGCACTTAGTTCAACAAGTGCCCTTGAAGAGTTTGGCTTTTGTTTGCCTTGAGTGATTCAGCTATTTCATTGAATTTTGTTAAGTGCTAAGCCCCAGGCCCAAGATTGGGTGTCCTTGGTGCCTCCTTGCCTCAGGGGAGGGCTTAGTTTAGACAGTGAGTTTGAGTGACACATCTGGGGTGGGGGGGG
>CM053622.1:209839673-209890762 GCA_028646595.1 Phalanger gymnotis | reverse complement strand
AGACTTTGTTGAACTCTGGTAACTACGTATTGGGATTTGAATTAGACAAGATCTGTCTGTTGGTGTTTGTAATTTGCTTGTATTTTGTTCTGAAGTTCAAGGTGCTGGCTTTTTCCCCTGAACTAAGTGAATGATATTTGTGTGCTGAATTAAAGTAAGCTTGCCAAACCCTTAACCTTGCTCTCCTTATTAAGGCATATCAAAAGAACCTGGGCTTTCTGGCTGTCCGGCAGCTTTCTGGGTGCTGGCTGTGGATGGATCTGGACCCCCCCCCCCACAGAAGCTGCTAGCCAGATTGTGGAAACACCTAGTTGTCTTATAAATAAGGGGTTCTCTGCTCTTTCTGTGTGTGACAGACCCCTTTGACAATCTGAGGAAGACTATGGAGCCCTTCTTAGAAGAATACTATTAATTACCTAACATAAAATGCAGAATAGTACAGAGATAATCTATTATATTGAATCACAGCTCTCAAAATACTTAAAATGTTCATAAGAACACCTGTTCTAGATGTGTTCTGGATTGTTAATTGTGCCCAGAATGCTACTGTATTGAGCATAGTACTCCAAATATGGTCTTAGTCTAGTAAAATTGTGATCTCTCTCATTCCAGACACTATGCCCCCTCTTAATGGAGTCAAATTAGTTTTTGGTGTGTTTGGCTGCCATATTCCATGCACAGACACATTGAACTAAAATCTTCAAATTATTTTCACAAAAACAGAAAAGCAAACCACCTGGCCCCTGACTCCCTTATCCAGCCCATGTACCCCATGCTCCATGCTGTAGTTGTCAAGATGGCTTTTAAATGAAGTATAGAACTTTACATTTGAACCTGTTGATATTCACTTTATTCAGTTCAGTCCACGATTCTAGCATGTCGTGATCTTTTTTGAATCTTGCTGTTGAATGTCAACTTATTAGCTATCCCTCCCTGGTTCTTACCACCTATAAATTTAGTATACCTGCTTCCTCCAGCTTCATCCAAGTGACTGATCAAAATGTCGCATCGTGCATTCTGCTAAAGACCTCCTTCCAAGTTAACACTGACTTATAAATGACTACTGATTCAGCTAGTCCCTGAAACCACCTAGCCATCCTCTCATCCATCTAAGTCTCTCTTCTCTATCCACAAGAATAGCATGAAATTTTTTTTTTAATTCAAATGTTACAGTTTGGCTATAACTATATAATCTAAAGATATCAAAGTAGGGACAGCTAGGTGGCAAACCGAATAGAGCACTGGCTCTGGAGTCTGGAGGACCTGAGTTCAAATCCAGCTTCAGACACTTGACACACTTACTACCTGTGTGACCTTGGGCAAGTCACTTAACCCCAATTTCCCTGCCTTCCTCCCTCCACAAAAAAAAAAAAGACATCACAATATCTAATATCTAGCACAGTGTCTGGGGCATATCAATTAACCACTCAACAAGCATTAAATGTATAAAATGTTGTAGACCCTGACCTAGTTAATGGAATTTAAAAAAAAAAATGAAACTCTCCATGCCCTCAGTGAATTTCCATAGCTTGTGCTTGACAAATTCTTGTTGTTTGATAGAGTGATCCAGATAAGTTTCAGGCTATGATTACTAGTTAAAAATCTATCATATACTTCTTGATCATCTGCATTCATAGGATAGCTAGGTAGGTAGCACAACAGATAGAGACCTGGGCCTCGAGTCACCTGAGTTCAAATTTGTCCTCAGACACATTAGTTATGTGACCCTAGGCAAGTCACTTAACCCTGCTTGATTCAGTTTCCCCATCTGTAAAATGAGCTGGAGAAAGAAATGGCGAACTCTTCTACAGTATTTTTGCCAAAAAAAAAAAAAAACCCAAATCCCAAATGGGGTCACAAAGAGTGGGACATGACTGAAATAACTAATCAACAATCTATATTCATTGCTTTAACCTATAAACATCCTACCTTTTAGGAACTTACCCATAATGAAGTTAAAGCTTTCATGTTCAACCAGGAGCATTAACTAGTTACAGAAACGATAAATGATGTTTAATGGAAATATCACTTTTCCCCCTCCTTGCTTCATCTTTTTCTTTCTTCCTTCTCTTTTTATGGGACAAAGTAGGGGTGGGGAGATAACTTTCCAAATACATATAACTTTCTCATAGTTTAATTCTATTTTTTTCCCAAAAAAAATTGGAAGGAGAACAATAAAATTTTTTTTTTTTCTGAGTTTAATTCCATCAATTATTTTTTCATTGTTCAACCCAGAAGATCCTTTCTGTCCTCAGGTCTCAGGAACTCTTAGGAGGGCAAGGCTGTTCAGAGGTCCTTGGGATTTCATCAACTTGAACATCCTGAGCCTTAAATGGATCCTTTCAGGAAACCCTTAAGCCAAAGATTCTTGACTCTTTTGAGTGTCATGCATCCCTTTGCAGTCTGCTGAGGCCTACGGACCCCTTCACAGACTAATGTTTTTAAATGCACAAAATAAAATATCTAGGATTACAGGTTCATAAACTCAAGTTTTAGTACCCTGCCTTAATCTGTTTCAAAAACAAATGTGGCAGTCTCCATGTCCCAGCATTTTCCAATTTGGGAGGTGCTCCAACCTCTAAATAATTCCATTCAGTAAATTTAGAACTGTTGAACTCCAACTCTGACCCTAGGAGAAGTTTAGAAATTGATACAATTGCCCTAATCAGGGTTAGGGAACCTTGGCTCGGCCCCAGGTTCCCTACTGCTGTCCTAAGCTCCCACAGAGCAGCCCAGTTTGCCCATGCAGGATAGTAAAACAGCATGGTGTCTGGGGTGGTGGGGTCATAACAGAAAGTTTTCAATCTACAGAATACTACTACCCTAGGGTAGGAAGGGGAAAAGGGAGGGAGTAGGGAATGTTGCTCCCAGATTCCTCCTCTTTGCTTCCGTATTCTTCCTGATTACACTGGACATTAAAATATCTAATGGTTAATATCTTTTTCATCTAGAATTTTTCATATTAGCATACCCAATTGCCAAATAATTGTTCCTCAAAATGCCCCGCTTAAGAGGCTGCTTAGCTGTTTGGGTCAAAAACTGCCTAGTATGATTTCACCATTCTTTTGAAAAATATATAGCACTGAAGTGTTTGACAGAGAAAATGAGGCTCTGCCCCCTTACACTATCCTGGCAGCATATTTCATATTCAGACCCAGACACTGGGCCTAGTAGATCCACAAGTTTTGCTGGAGCGGGGCATAGCAGACAATAAAGCTAGATTCAGATATTGGCTCTTAATTGAAGTCATTATAAAATCTTGAGGAAAATATTTTAGCATTTTATTATTCCTCAGTTTCCTTACTTGTAAAAACAGAAATAATACCTAAGTTGTTCCAGCCATGTTGTTAGAGTTGATGGTATAAGATATATTATTCATGCTAAAAACAAAACTAAAAAGAAGTATAATCTTTTCATTTTTTTTATTATTCGGGGAGCTTTTTAGTTATGTAATGAAGAGAAGAACACATGGGTAAAAAGCAGATAATGAAATGTGCCCCTGATTACTCTCTCTCTCTACAACTTTTGCACTTCCCACCATCCTGTGTTAAATAAATTTAAAAGGGGGAAAGAGATACATTAACTTCCAATTCTTAAAATAGCCTCAAAGGAGAATGAGGTAGGCTGTATTGTTCTCACAATTTAGTGGAATATAGCCATAGGAAGAAATTGGTGAGTTCTGTTCAGACCCTCCCAGACAGACATCCCTTCCCCAAATCATGCTCATACTTGATGACTAGGAATGGTCATCACAGAGAGCCCTGTCACAAGAATCATACTATTAACTTACTAGCTAGTACATTCAAGATTCCTATGCTTTGGAATGCCAATTATTCATACAGCAAAAGGATGCCTTCTGTGTTATCCTGGTAAAGTCAAGAAAGATTAGTGACTTTTTAAGCCTTAGAGGTAGGAAGAAAACAGTTTATGTTTCATGTTTATTTCCTGTGGCATTAAATCTTTTCATGGAAACTTCTGTGACATTACTGAGATAACTTTGACAAGCAGGTAAAGGCAAAATTCACCTTCGCCTTCTGTGATATATTAAAGATAAAGTTGTTAACCCTTAGACAATGGCAACATGAGAGTCTTCTATTAGAATATAGTGTGGGCTGGTGGGTTTGGGGTTTTTTTATTTGGAGGGGGCACATACAGGGATATTGTTATTTATTCCTCACTTCCTCCTCCCTCACTTTGTATATCGATTGATTTCGATGAAATGTAAAGAGAGGGAAAGCAAAGGAATATGGTTGAGTACGGTTGAAATACTTTTACCTCCCTCTCCATCCACATTCATTCACAACTACTTTTACAGTAACTAAGGTTCTGCCAAGTAAACAAATACATCTAACATTTCACTAATCCAAAAACTATTGCCATTCTTTGGCCTTCAAATAATAACCACAATTATAATTTTATTTAAATACCAAGGCCTTGTTGTCCTTTTAATTTTTTTTTAATTTTAGGGAACTGTACCTTGGTTCTGATGGGGATGACGTATAATCTCTAGGTGAAGAAATTACATCTTCTTCTCTAACAGGATTGAAGGCATTGGAAAGCAGGCAGAAAAGGTTTGCATTGTGGATATCTATATCCTATCTTGCCAAAGGATAAATAAAGGGCATTCATTCATTTATCAGCTTTCAAGCTGCCACCCTCTTCTCCCTCCTCCCCAGCCCCCACCTCTCCTGGAAAATGAGAGGAGGGAGGTTCTGATTATTTTTGCCTATTTCTAGCCGAGCTAGGCATGAACAATTAAATTTAGGGCTTCCCTGTGGTCTGTGAATAACAGTGCACAGTGCTAACCATCAGGGCACAAAGGCAGACAACAAAAAAGGCCTTTTTTTTTATTTTTTGTTTACCCTTCAGGACACTGTTTACCTTATCACTGAAGGGGAAGTTATCATCTCATCCCTTTTGGAAATTGTACTGGGTTGTTTCTGTAGCTCCAGGTCTCGGACTGTCCAGTGATAAAGTGGGCATGTCAGCCTGGGGTTAGGAAATTCACATAGGGAGCTATTGCACTCTCCAATTCTTTCTCTCTCTCTCTCTCTCTTTCTCTCTCTCTTTCTCTTTCTTCCTCCCTTACTCCCCCTTGATTTTCCTGTCAAACCATTTTCTCCCTTTCTTTCAACCAGAATGATTTTTCCCCTTTTTTTCTTTCTCCCTAAATTTACTTCACAGCAGATTGTCTTGTAGTAAATCACCAAAAACCCAAATAGCACTAAAGCATTCTGATACAACATTAGCATTTGCTTAACAAGCACAAGATAAACATTAAACAAAGAACTGCATTTCTTTATTAGAGGCTGCAAGATACATAATCCATGAGCACAAGAAACATGGGACCCAGTGGATATGCAGATGTGTGTTATTTCATTGGCGCTGGGCGGCCTTGTTAGAAAAGGTTTTCATCTGAAGGCTTGGGGGTGGATAGTTGACTGTCCCTGGTGGGGCTGTAACTAGATACAGAGACTGTTGCAGGCTAGGCTGGGCTCCCTGGTGGATGTGCTGATTGGACAGCCTGAGGAAAACTTGGGAAGCATCAGGAAGTGAACTCAATCACCTTGGGGATGATAGGGTAGAACCAGATGAAGGCATTTGACTTCTTTTGTAACTCCCACTAAGGACAGATTGCCAGTGCGATCCAACCTCCATAACTGCAAATCAGGCCCTTTCCCCTATGCCGATTTCATTAGAATGGCCAGCATGGTGCAAAGAGGAAAAAAAAAAAAAAGGTTAGACACAGTAATTTTACAGGCAGGCGGGTACAAAAAAAATCTGCATAATTAAGCAGTCAAGGCTGCTAATAGGGGAGTTTATATGCTCTGGGACCAGGCAAGGGCAGCACATATGGATATAGCACTGGATATTAAATCTACGGCATGCAGACTTACTTCAGGGCCCTTAGAGAAAAGGCTAATTATAGAGAGAGGAATTGTGTTTACTGGTCTGTCTTGGGCAAAGATGGTGAAAGAAGTGCAACCAAGTTTTGCAGTTAGACATGAACAGGCTGTTAATAGAGATATCAAAATATGTGCTAGTGGTGGTTTCCTATCTAATCAACAGGAAATTATAGATTCAGAGAGGCCCAACCCCCACCCCAACCTTCCAGTAAAGGCAAAACCTATAGAGCAGCAGAAGTGTGAGCATATTGTCAAAATACACAAGATGTGAATGTGTTCATTATTCAACTGCTACAATTTCATCTCAGCCATGCACTTTATCATCAATAAATTATATTTAGCAGTTTATCTTGGTTTAGTTATTCCTATTATAAAATGTCAGTGCTTCTGGGTATAAGCTCAAAGTCAGCATTTAAATATAAATGGGTGTTCTGAATGGAAGTTTCAGAGGGCAGGGCTGAGCATTTGGAGAAAGGGTATGTTTATGTAACCAGCCCCACAATGAGGTGGATATTAACATTTTATTATGCTGATCAAAGGTAAAGAGAAGACCCCCCTCTCCCACCCACTACCGCCCCAAGGGCTTCTCAGCCTAGGGCTCCCTAATAAATACCTTACACAGTTGCTAGGATGATTTCTTCAGATTATTAGAGATTTATTTCTTGTATCTTTCATTCATTCATTTATGAATCCATCAATGAATGAAAAATGTTTATAAGAGCTAGTAACCTCCCTCTCCACCCATATTCTCCATCAGTTAAGGGAGGGGCCTTTGTAGTTTCTTTTCCGAAGAGGGTGAGTTGACTGAGTACTGTGTATGTACCAAGACAAACATGGCTCTTTCCAAGGAGCATGGTCTCATGCATTTTCCATTTGATGGGTTATAGTCTGGAGCCTTTTGTCCTTTAGGGTTACTTTCCATGTGTTTCTTCTAGGTTAGCCTAATTGTAGATATGCTACAAAGGGCTCAGTCTATTTGCAAACCCAATCTGCATTCCATTACTGTCCCCAGAATAGGAGGGACAGAGTAGAATCCCACTGTCTCATCACAAGATGCACTAAAACCTCAGGCTTACAAAAGCAAACAGCATCTGAGCAACCAGATATTGGGTCAGGTTTTTCTGACATCTGTGCTTCTCTTAGAGGCAGGGATTTCAGTGCTAATGAGAGACCCCAGTCTATGCCCTAGAAGAATGTAGTTGTGAAGGCTAATGATCAGGCAGCCAGTCCTTTATGTAAAGGGAAAGAGTCTTTGTGGCAGGAAGGGTTCTACCCACCCTATCCTTAGAGGACCCCATGTCTTCTCCACAGGGTTCCCCAGCTGACCCGTGGTGTTAGTTTCACTGAGAACAGCTGGTCAAGTCTTACAGCAGGTGGTTAGCAGTACTAGATCTTTAAGGGGCTAGAGCAATGCAAATCCTCAACAGAAAGATAAGAATGAGAAGTTTTAATATTTTCCTTTGAAAGATAGATATATTACACAATATCTAAAAACAAAAAACCTCTCCTATTCTATGCTTATCCTACTCTCTCTCTACCTCCAGTAACAGGTGAGATGATTAACTTTTGGATGTCCTAACTATGAATTCTAGACGTCATCTATCTGACATATGGGGTTTAATAAAGAACTCTGTTCTAAGGAAAGAGAACCTCTAATTGCAGGGAGAATCATTGGGAACATATGGATTACATGAAATAAGGTGGAACAACAACATTTTTTTTCTCAGGATCTTTCCCTTAATCTTCAACCTGCGTTTCTTCCCCCTCCCCCCCCAATCCTTATTAATTCCCAGTCTTATAATCTAGGAGCATATTAAAAAATAAAGCCAAAACTGATAGAGAAGTAAGTAAAAGAGTCAGTCTAGCAACCTGCTGGAGAGGAGTGATGCTGAATCTCTTCCAGTGAGACGAAAGAATACTACTGAGGTTCTCTTTGTCATTGAGTTCAATGTAGAGCCAAGAGGGCATCACTACCCTCCAGGAAATGGTTAGGGTAGGCATTGATACAGAGTGATAAGATCAGCTTACTTAGTTGAATTTGAATTTTATAGAATTGAATCAAGTTCAGTTTATAGGATTGAGGGACCATGTCATATTTAGAGATTCAGGGTTCATAATTCTACAATTCTAAGTGCAAATCAGGCTTTAAATTAGGTCTACCTCCTCTTTTCTATGAAGAAAGGAGGGAAAGAACTGAGCCAGTACCCTTATAGAAAGCATTCTCTGTCTCATCTCTGTCTTTCAAATATGCCACCAGCCTTTCTGCCTCTCTCACTTTTATTCACCAGATTCCCTATTTCTGGAATGCTGATCTTGTCTTTTTTACTTGTTAAATTCCTAACCATCCTTTAAAGCCCAAAAAATATTATGCCATCTTGGAGCCTTCCTTGATCTTCCCCTTAGACTTTCCACTTGTAGAATAAACATAGCAACGTTATGTTTTGCAGAAGAGTATTTTGCATTTATTATGCCATAGGAATCAGTTATCTGTTGTGGAGTCTCATTTTCCTACTAGGCTGCAAATTGTGCCATTTAGCTTATCCAATTTGTGTTTTCTCTCCCAGCACCTAATACGGTGCTTTGTACACAGTAGATACTTAATAAATGCTCATTGAATGGGTGGATGAATGCACTAATCCCCTAGAAGCTTCAGGAACTTTATAATGCTAGAGTCTGTATTTTGTTATTTGGTCAGATTGTGTCAAAGAAAAGTTATTCAATATCACTGAATAAAAACATACATCAGTTGTAATATTCAACAATAGCGGGAGCCTCCAAAATTGAATTTTATTGTTACCTTCTTTATCCCCATCCCTACCCTGTCTGTCTTCTTTTGGTATGAGCTACAGAAAAGTACTTCATACCTCTCCTCTTTCCTCCCCCTCCTCCCCACACCCCTCATCACTATACTCTTCTCTATCCAGCTTGCTCTTCATTGCCTAAGGGAAGAAGCCACTATAGGGACGGGATTAGCAATTGGTAATGGCAAGGCTGAGGCAAATAGAGTCTACTGGGAGGAGACCTAATCTTTTTGTTGAGAATTTTCAGAGGGTAGATGTAAACACTCCTTCTGAGGAGCTAAAAGATTCTGGTGAAGGGTATCTGACGAATTGTTATCCACACCACAATTTTCTATCACATCTAGGTTTCACCACCCTCATACCCTCTGAAATCGTTTTTCTTACAGTCCCAACCAGCCATTTACCAGAAGAGCATTTTCCATTTAAAAGCTGAACTTCCTAGCCAGCCTTTCCACCCCTACCTACTTTACCAGCCCATCACCTTTACCATCTGTTGCTTGGGCACTGCCACAGAGGAGGAAGTTTTCAGAAGTGGGTGATTTACCAGTGTAAACATCTTGAGAGTATTGTTTTTAAAGTAACTTTATAGTTACCATATGTCTGGATTTTCTCATAAATGTCTGGGTTAAGTTAAAAACTTAACAAAACTTCTGATTGTGCCCAAATAAGTCCCACTTGTTCCAAAACCCAAACAAAGTTGCTGACCATGCTGAGGATCTTAGAGGTTCCTGGGAGCAACGAAAAGTCTGAATGTCATCTTTCTACCTCTTTCTACCCCTTCCTTCTCTTCCTCTAATGGCCTAAAAGATTCTGCTGTGCAATCCCAATCTAAGGATTGCACTCCTAAGCCAGCAAGACCTCTCCCTTAGATCTTGAACCAACATTGGGGTAGTTTTCTGTGTTTTGATTTACTGGAAGAATAAAATAAGGAATGGAAGAAAAAAAAAGCTTTCCTTTTCTCTACTGAAGAGTTCCTATAAACACCAAGGTCCTTACTTATGACTTCACTGCCAGTCTAAGTGCCTCATGACATATGGTCTCCCTTTCTCCCTTCTTCCCTCTTTTTCTTGACCAGGTTGACATGAGAAACAAAAATGGTGGAGATGAAGGAAACTTAAAGAAATCATTAAATGATTGCTTCAGGGACAGATAAATGATTGTACTATTTAAGAAACTTTTTGGATAGTGATACAAATATTGTTTTCTTTCAGTTTGAGAAAAACTAAGGATGTGGGTAATGGTGGAAGAACTAAGTGGACTATGACATTTTTGCAAATCAAAGCAAAATACCCAGTCCTACTTAGTAGTTCTTATGCGGTTTAAGGAGTTCAGGCTCCCCTCAAGGACTGAAGTACTGGACAGGGTCATCTGGAATGAATTCATGGACTCAAGCCTTCTTTAAGTCAAGGCGGCAAAGGTTTATCGTAATGCCGATAGAGTGGGCAGAGCTCCTTTAACCTTGCCACTTAAGAGGAATGATGCTAAAGCTTATCTAGGAAAAGTAGTGGATCATCTGACAGATACACTAGTTAGGTGATAACTTACAACCTTGGCCACAGGCTTCATCCACTACTGTAAACCAGGGGAAGTATTTTCTCAGGGGTGTATTTTTGGTCTGTTATGTCAGTAGCAAGGTAGCTTTAAGAGTTGATGTCTATAACTTGACCTCTGGATTGAATATGATAACTTTGAGAATTAATACATGATAATTCTGTTGTTACAAGATAGTCCCGTTTTTACAAGAGAATTTCTTCAGAGGTCAGCCTGTTCTTGTGATGAGGAAAGATAGTTTGTTTTACTGGGGCCCACTCATGAATAATTGTGGGGAAAGATAGTTTGTCTACTGGGGGCCACTCATGAGTTATTGCTAGGCATTCCTAGGGCTGAGGAGAAAACTGTCAGGGATAGTGTTTTGAGGCTAAGGAGAAATGTGATCTTGGAATTGGGGTCAAAGCACAAGCACCCAAGCCCCTCCACCAGTTCTGTCTCCTCCACGAAGCCTCTTCTAATTTCTCTAGCAGAGAATACCGTCTCCCTCTTCAACTTCTTCTAGAGCACTTTGTCCAGGTTGTTATCCTAATCACTCGCTTCCCTTGTACTATACTGATCTGTGTGCGTGTCCTTTCTCTCCTGAATAATACCCTAAGCTCCTTGAGAGCAGTGGCTATTTTGTTGTTGTTGGCTTTGTGAGCAAGATTTGTGTCATGCCCATAGGATCATAGGATCATAGATGTGAAGCAAGAAGGGACCTTACAGACCATCAAGTCCAATTCCCTCCTTTTACAGATGAAGAAATTAAAGTCCACAGGGATTAATTTACTAGGTGTGTGAGGCAGGATTTGAACCCAGGTCTTCCTGACCCAACCTAGCCAGGAGGTCAGGTAGTTGAAGCTTGATAAATGTTTGCTGAATTGAATTGAATCACATATCATATCCACCAGGAAATGTTCCTCCCTTCCTGGAAGCTATGTTAGGGGCAGTAAAAGAATTAACCGATTGCCATCCATTGATGGGCTGGAACTCAGAGATGTTGTCTTACCTTATAAACTTATCTCAATATGTTCCAAAATGGGTAGCTGACTATACTGGATTTTGGAGCGCTCCTCAGTACAAAAATGTAAGCCACGAGTAAGTGTGTTTAATTGCATTTGTGACCTGTTTCTGTGTCTGTTTAGGAGGGCAAGGATGGCAAGAGAGAGCATATAGTAAGTAGATGCATTTTTCTGCCAGAGTGGAACTTTACAATTGTACCAGGGGACCTTTTTGTAATGTTTGTAATGTGCTGCTATTGTGATTTAGGAAAGAAAAATGCTACTGCTGGGCTTTATTTTCAGCAGATTTTTTTTAAACATCAATTAATGCAATCAAACACAGTACAGGGAAATCTAACTTTTTATTTACATTTCTGGGGGCCAAGGAAGGTTTGTTTGTTTTTGTTAACTCCAATCATTTGAACAGCACACTATATGGTTTTCTTGGTATTTTCTAAATCGACCCAGTAAGTTATGTTCAACAGACTATGTGAACCTCTCCACATGACAAGGAGGAGAACACAGCTTCACAACTGGTACAATTCATTGAAAAATAAATGCCGCTGCCTTGTTGTTCTACAGAGTTTAAAAATATTTACTTTTTTGTTGTTTGTTTTAACGGATTTAGCTAATAAAGAGAACTGCATTGGTTTCCATACACATATCTTAGCGAAGTTGGAATTTGTTATTACTTGTGTGAATCAGTCAGAATTTCGATTGCCAAGTTTTTGACTAAAGCTTAGCGTATTCTGGAACAATAACCCCCAAAATTTAGTATCATATTTTCCTTATTAAAGCCTTAGGAGAAATCTAAAATAAAACCACAGAAGTTAATTGCAAAGAGTCAAAGCTGAATTCCTTTTTTTGTTAATTTTTTCCCTTTGTAGCTGTTTACTGACTTGAGGCAAATCCTGTAAAGTTAGTATACAGTGAAGACGTCTTGGCAGTTGCTGCCATCTTTCCCAATTACATGGTGTCAGTTTCTTAGAAATGATAACTCTCTGGCAACTTCAGGCTGAAAATTGGTCACCTAACCCAAATTTCATTCAGATGTTGCTTATCACTTTTGCCATTGAGGATTTGGGTTCTAGTACCACCTCTGTGACTTATTAGCCTTGATGCTTAAGTTATTTAACCTCTCCGAATCTCTTTTTTTTTTATTTTCAAAATAAGTCTATGCGCCCTACTTACCTCACGGTTTTATTGGAAAGATCTAATAGGATATGTTAGTGAAAGTACTTCACAAAGTATTACATATTACACAAATGTAAGCTATTTACCAGCATCATCATTATTATTAAAAAGGAGAGAATGAAAACTCTGAACAAGTTAATAGTCTTAGCAATGATCAGAGCTTCCTTAATACCTCAATATGGGCTTGAGGCAGGGGGGAGACAAAGAGATAGAGACAGAGACAGAGAGAGATTGGAGACAGGAGGAAGAGAATGAGAAATTGGAAAGGGGAGAAGGTAGAGAGAGACAGAGAAAGACAGAAAGAAAGACTTGAATTATATACACTCTTAATTCAGCCTTTAGTATTTGCAAGTTGTCCTGACTCAGGCACGCAACATGGGTTGGTGTAAACTGCAGCTGATGAGGTAATATCTAGGCATAACTGGGTGAGTTAAGGCCACAGTGACAACTCATATTTGGAATTTCCCTGCTATTTTCTCGTTAAGACAAACCTTTGCAATTCTGTCCTCTAAAGCATGTAATAATGTCAAAGGAAAGATTCCTAGAGGAATGGCTAGGAGATATGCACCCAGATCATGGTGCCAGATCAAGTTTTGCACATTCATCAATTTGGGATATTTGTATGTTCTGTTATTTAATTCTAGCTAAATGCCTTAGATTTTATTTTTTGGTAGATTGTAATTTTTTAAAAGTTATTATGGCCAATATGTAATTAAGGACATTGTCCCTTTCTCTTCCAAATCATTTTGTGTTAGTAGAACTGGTCATTTCTTTTGTATGACTTTTTAAGGAATGATAAAATTAAAAACAAATATAAAAAGGTAATCATCATTATTTCTTTCTTACTGGAGAACTGCAAGGTTAAAGCTGCTTTGCACATAACATTTCATACAAATGTAATCCTTTTGGGGATTCTTTGAAATACTAACAAAATTATAAAAGAGAGGACACGGTGGTTAGAGAGCAAGCCTGGGAGTGAGGAAGATGGCAGGTCAAAGTCTTGCTTTTATTAAACTTCTCTTTGCCTTGCTGTGTGATTCCAGGCAAGGAACAACTCTCAGGGCCCCAGGAAACTCTAAGATTATAAACTGTAGAATAGCTGCTCATGTATGTTGATAGATACAAGTTCTTCACAAGTGAAAATCTCCCAATGAAATGACAAGTCTAGACCACCAACCTCTCTCCCCATTGCCCCCCAAAAACAAACAAGCAAACAAACAAAATCCACATCTCTACAATTATAAAAGATCTACATCACTTCAAGAAACATCAGCTCCAGGTGCCACCAGTCTGCTTTTCTTTATTTTAATTTCTATACTACTTTTCTTTGGTTTCTTAAGTAAGAGTCAGAAGTGGTTGGCCCCAGTTCTTCTAACCAATGTGAATTCTCCTCACAACATACCGTCCACATAGACAATAATCCATCATACAGAATATACCGTCTGCAGAATTATATCAAGTGGTCTATGTTAGCCTTATAGTCACACAATCTTGGAGTCTAAACCTAGCTCCTCCATTACCTCGCTGTATGATCATTTCACTTAACTTGCCTGGGCCTCAGTTGCTGTCTCATCTTTCTTTGTATATGAAATGAGAGGATTGGACCAGATGGTCTCCAAGGACTGAAATTCTTTGATTCTAGGAAATCTTAAAAATCTTCATGCTCTTTAGAAGTAAAACACTGATTGTTTTTTTCACATAGAAAAAAAAAATTAAAGGAAGCTATAGGAAATCAACTTTATAGCTAGGATACATAGTATTTTCTTTACCACCACCAACAAAAAAAAACTAAGAGGTAGCCTCAATGTGACTGTTGCTCTCAGAAAGTATGTGATAAAAATATCTATTTATATAGGGTAAGACTTAGAGTCTACAATGTCTCTTTCTCACTGTGACCCTGTAAGATATGTAGCATGTGCATTCCAAATTTTATAGATGAGGAAACTTACACTGGTAAGTATTTGAGGAGAAATTCAAATGTCGTTCTCCTAACTCCTAAGACCAAGGTTCTCTCCATTCAGCCACATTGTCTTTCAAAGAAGAGTGACACTTTGGGATTCTCTTTTAATGTTTCTTTATAATAATGTTCTTATAAGTCATGCAGGGTGAAGGGAGTAAGCATTTATTAAGCACCTACTATATGCCAGGTTCTGTCCTAAGTACTTTACAAACACATTTAATCCTTACAACAACCCTGTGAGGCAAGTGCTTCTATGATCTCCATTTTCCAATTAAGGAAACTGAGGCAGGCAGTGGTTAAGTGACTTGCCAGTGTCACACAGCCAGTAAGTGACAGAGGCCAAATTTGAACTCAGGTTTTCATTATTCCAGGACCAACTCTTCTTTATGTACTGGAAAGAACCATAGATTTGAGTTCAAAGGATCTGAGTTTGAATCTCAGTTCTGGTATTATTATCTGTGTGACCTTGTGCAAGTCAATTAACTTCTCTCAGTCTCAATTTCTGGATCTGTAATATGAAGGAATTTGAACTAGATGCAATCCTTGTACCTCTATGAACCTTGGTTGTTGAACTAAAAGCAATGTGTTTGTATATGTGGGGGTGGGGTGGTGACATAGAGCCATTTTATACGTGTGATTAAGAATACTGATGAATACTTGACTTTAATAGTTTCTTCTTTGACTAGGAAATAGGACACGTCTTTATTATATTGCTGAAATATATGATATATAAAATTTGAAATAGAATCTTAAGTAAATTGGCTCAGGTTTTGAACAAATTGTTATAAATTTTAGGCATTAAACATTTATTGTGCCCAAAGTATCTTTATAATTTGGTATTCTGGCCTTAGAAATGATTTATAGTTTTGCAGAAGGTAAAACATGGAATAAATGACAAAGAGTCATTCTCTTCAATTTTCGTATTTTGTTCTTCCTTAAACAAAATACTTCTCTAACTAAGTACTGGTTTTTATCAGGCCCATTCATCATCTTTGATTTTCTGTTTTGAATGAGGTGGGGGGACATCCAGAAACATCAATGCCTGCCCACTTCAATCCTACACCAGACTGTAATGAGTATAAAGATCCTCCATACAAAACACGCACCTTTTGCTGTGTTTTCTCACAGGTGATGCTGAATTGTTCTCTAGTACTGCTTCCTATTGACAGCAAGCAGGGATACAGGGAAAGAGATGGTCTTGTGGTGATATGCTCAGTGCCCTCCCTATGTATCCCAGCATGTAATATTTGTATTAATTGGCCTGCCTTGAATGTCTCCTGAGAAGAAAACATACCTGTCTCAATTTTCCGCCCCAATTTCAAGTCACCCTAATGGTCACCTCTCTGATAAGACAGGATTTCTAGGAGCAGTTAATGTGTTTTCCCAAAATGCCTGACTTAAACAACAAGGTGTGGGTTCATTGCAAGCACAGATAAGTTTTCTGTCTGTTTTAGGGAGACTACAGTCCAAGAATCATCCTTTTTTCTTTTCTTTTTTTTTTTCCTAAAGCACCTAAAATTAATCCCCCAGGGTCAAAAAACATGAGCCCAGCTTCCACCTGGTTCCACATAGTGCATTTAACCAAAGAAGGGGGTGTTGCCATTCATTGAAAGAAAGCCTGTGAGCCTTGCTGGCTGGAAACTCCTCCTTCATTGCCAGCCATGTACTGTGTAACACCATGGTTGGATTAGCTGTCCAAACCAAGGGCTGTGCATAGCATAAGGTTTCAAGAACTTGTGAAATACCTGGAATAGAAGGAAAAAAAAGGTCCCTGTAGAAATCTTCTACTGAAGGGATGCTTTCCTAATAGCTGAGGGAGGTTAGGATGACAGCTGTCCCTGAATCACAGAGGTTCCAGAGCATTGGTTCTCAGGGAGAAAAGAAGCAGGGGACTTGGAAACCAACCTCGCATGCCAATAGGGAGAATAAATGAAAAGACAACTTTTGTTTTCTTTAAACTCTAACTCACATAATGAAATAATGAAAAGCCAAAGTGAAGAAAAAATTTTAAAGTGAATATTTTGAATATTATGGATGTAGCAGAAGGAACATGAGTCCATGAATCTGGAAGCCTAGGTTCTAATCCTATTTCTCAGACTAATTAGTTGTATTGCCTTGGGCCAATCCCTCACCTCTCTAGACCTCACTTTCCTCATGAATAAAGTGACTAGGGTGGATTAGAAGATCTCCAAGGTCCCTTTGAGCCCTAAAATTCTGTGACTTGATAGAAGCCAAGATGACTCCTTTTTCCCTTGAAATATTTCCCCTTGACATTTCTCCATTTTTTTCCCTTCTGCATTTTAAATTAAAAAGAAAAACACTCTGGGATCTTTGAAAACATTTAACCCAACAAATGCCATTTTGTAAGGTACTTATTAGACTATTTCTCAGTAAAAGAGTAATGCCATATAGCGGTCAGCCAAATCTCTTGTGCTGTTGCAGTCATGTTTCTCATATCACATTTCAGATTTCCTCTGAGCATTAGAAGTGTTATTTGGTTTTGGAGTGATGTTAATCACCATATAGGAGTTTTATGTCATCCTACATTTTTCTTTGAGTCTAAAAGCTTAATCCAAAATATACAAAGAAAGATGAGACAGGACATGGGCTCACACATTGTACATTTATTTTTCTCTTAACTGTGTTGTTGCCATTTTTTCTTCTGCTAATATATTTTGACACCTTATAGTTGTAACCTGCTGTTCTCTTTAATTGCTTATTGTTATTAATTATATAGCAGTAACATAGTTGGCTGCTTGAGCCACTTGGCTGTAAAAAACTGCATTTATCATTATTGCCATTGGAGCTACTGAAATTTGCCAGCATTCTGTCCAGAGATGAATGTTTCTGAGCTTACATCCAGTAAAATTTTGAGCATGGATCCAATCCTTAAGCTTTTCCATTCTGCTGCTACTACTTGCCTTCTCTGCTTTGCGGGACTCTCATTTTCTCATCTTTTATGTAGCCTCTTTTTTTTTTCTTTTTTTGCCCCTTTCTCATTAACAACTAGCTTTTTTGTTTCTTTCTCCTCCTTTCTGATCTTTTCCTCAAACTTCATATGTCCTTTCCATTGCTCTTATCTTTCCCCTTCAACAACTTTACCAAATTCTCTTTCTTTTCTTCACTCTTCCTTATTTTCTGTGCATATTCTTTATCTAAATTCCATTATCATTTCATTCTAACTCATCATACTGATTAGATCTTATATTGTCTAACTTGTGAAGGGAATGAATCTTGAAAACTATCTTCTTAGTCAATAGTAGCTTAAAACTTGCAAGGTATGAATAAAAATAGGATAGAATCATTCAGATTCTCAAATTCCAAATTTTTGAGTCTCTAATCTACAGAATGCTATTTATTAATGAGTTCTGTTTATCTTTTTAAAAAAAATGAAAAAGGCAAAGACAAAGCCCAAACAATATAGTTGGATATATTGGATGTCATGCCAAAAAAAAACTTCAGCTCCAGGAGCCAGAGCATCCTGGCCACAGCCCTGACAGCAAAGACATAACATTAAATTCACTCTAGTTAAGCCAACTTAAATGGAGCTTCCTTGAACCTTCTAAATAAAACTAGTGACCTTAATTACAATCAAGCAATTTAGAGGTTATAGAGTTCTAACTAGTACTATAGTATATCACTTTAATAATGCACAGGAAATGTCCTCTAACGGGTAGCATCATTTGGTTAGAACAAAGAATTCTAGTTTAAAAACACATTTCTAATAACAATTTTTAGAATTCTTTCTTCTATTTATTTATTATTTTATTTGTTATTTCTTCTATTGTGTCACTGCTTTTTCTTTTCCCTCCAAAGGCTAAAGTCATACCAATTGAACCAGAAAAATATGAAATATTTATAATTAGGTAGTGTTTTAATTTGTGCATAACCAGCTCATAATTTTTGTAGTTCTCCCATGGTGAAAACAAAGCAGTTAAGTCAAAGGTTACCCCTGTGAATTTTGGGTTGCCTTTTGGTATGCTTTAGGATTTGGGGGGGGTGGCATTGTTTGTTTTGTTTTTCTGTAACCATCATAGATATCTTCTAAGCTCCAGTCTTGAACCACAATTCCACATACTTTTCTTTCCTTCAGAACATGTCATCTGTATATCAATAATTTAAGTTTCTTAGGGGTTGAGGTAGATGACTTCTGAGGCCCTTTCCAACTTTCTGAGTCTATAAGTCTACAATGGTTCTTATAAATAGCACTAGGTCTAGAGATTCCCATCTAGCTTCTCCTATCATTGAACCTGAGGGCATTCAAGGCTCCTGTCTTGTGAAAGTCCATGCAGGTGAACCATATTCCATTTCTTTGTTTTTATTTCATTCTAAAGCAGAGAAGCAGCCAGCAAGCAGTGCTTTACAGCCTTTCAGTATTTGGAGACTTTCTCTTAAGACAACGAGTGGCTTTGTGCCAGAAAAAGAAGGGGAAGAACAAAAAAAAAAAAGGAAAGGCCTTGACCCTTGGTCAACACTCAGAACAACCGCAACAAAAAGCACCTGATGAGAGTTGTGTATAGTATATAGTGCCAATTGCTAGTCTACTGCCGTGTGGAATTAATATTGACTATTTGACTGCCTCAGTTCTGTGAGATGCTTTCCCAGCAGACCTAACTTTAGAACAGGTTGCATTTGGTTTATGCTGCATGAAATATCCTCTTTCCATTTGACCAATTTGTGTTTTTTTTGTGCAGTACTCGAAGGTAGCTATACCTGTACTTCCACCAGTGCCGGAAGTCCCAGACGTGGGGGCATTAATAGTAGGTATTTACCATCAAACTAGAGAAAAAGTCATCTGTCCAAACGAAAAGCATGAAAAGTACAGACTTCTGACATGACTTTCCAGAAGGGAAATCATCAGAAAACCATCATTTAAAATATAAGTGTAGTTATTGTCACATGTTGTAATAATTCGGGCAAATCTGGGATTTCAGCACACCCATAGACACACCCACACCTTTTTTTTTAACATTATATTTCATATTTACTTTGGATGAAGAACACATTGTTTGTGTTCACATGATGAGACAGTATGCTGATGATCTCACCTTATTTTGGTCAGAACCAAACTGGCCCAGGAAGAAGTTTTTTTGTATCTACCTTTAGAGCTTATGTTTGTGCCAATCCTTTTGTGTCCATTTCACTCAAGTGCTAAAATGGAGCTTCATGGTTAAATTGGTCGCGTAACGATATGCGTTACATAGCTGAGTCTTGGTGCATGGGTGATACGCAACCTTCTTTCCAAACAACTCACAAGATCATAGAATTTTAATTTAGTTTTCCTCACTTGGATGAGAGACAGCATGGCATAGGGGATAGGGAACCAGTCCTGAAACCAGGAAAACCTAGTTTCAAGGCCTGCATCTGACACATCCTGGCTATGTGATCCTGCATAATTCATTTACTTTCATATTGCTCCAGGCTAGTCTCTTGACTATAAGTTTCAGAGAAGGTGCTAACCTGCATGGGTAAAGGAAGTTTCCTCACCAGGGTGATTCTTAGACTAATGAAACCACAGGTCTAGTACCTATCCATATCTCTTTAATCTCAGCGCCACCACTTTCTAGGAAGGTGAGACCTCAGGAGTAGCAAATTATGCACGTCCCATAAATTGGTGGATTACCCCATTGCTCATTTCTTGAACACTCTCTTAGTAGTCAGATGCCCTTTGCCACCCTTTTTCCTACCAACTGCTGTTATTCAGTAGATAAGGCATCCACTGTATTTAAATCTTGCCTCATTCAATTGAAATATGCTATTTTTCAAAGCTAAATTCCAACACGTAGTTTATTAGTTAAAGCTAAAGAACTCTTTATTATTATTATTATTTGTATTATTATTATTATTATTATTTTTCTTGCATTAAGAAATTCTGTTTTAGCAGAAATTAGAGGAGCATCAAGGTTCACATGGTGAAAAGACGTTACTACATGTAGCCAGTGTGAGTGCAGGCAAGCAAATGTGAACAGTTGTTGAACTGAAATGCATCCTTTACTTTAGACAGAAATACATTGAAGTTGAAGATGTAGGAGAGTGGCTTTTCCTTACAAGCAGATCTAATTTTTTAAACTGCTTCTAGAGAAATGAATTTCTGCTTTAATTGAGTCCTATCCCATTAAGAGCCTCTGTGCCTCCATTGAGCAACCGTCCTCTTGGTAATTTTCTCTCCACAGGAAAGCACCCAAAATTGAACTTTCCTTTGAAACAGAGGAAAATTTGTACCTGTCATGGGGAGTGGAAGAGAGAATGTGAGGATATGTGGTATTGTTGGTAATGGGTCTGTCATGGGGACCATAGGACTCATAGCCGGGCAGGACATTAGAGACCCTTGAGTTCACTACCATCATCTTACATATGGGGAAACTGAGGTCCTCTGTGACTTACAAGTAATTCTTAGGGCCACTCATCTCTTAAGTAGCAAAGCAGAAATTCAAACATAGATTTTCTGGCTTCAGGTGAAGTGCACTTTCCACTACACAGTCAAAGATGGGACTTTGGGAGTGAGGACAAAAGGAGGGAAGCATCACCTCCAGATGAATACTGTTTGCTGACTTGACATTTTCTCAGAGTCCTAGATTTCAAACTGCTTTAGATTTAAATTAAAATCTCGAGGGGGGTGGGGTAGGGTACAGAACAGAGGAAAGAAGAGGAATCGTAGTTGTTTACATCTTCATCAGTCCCAGAGGATATCTTTATCCTTTCTCTCCAGTCCAGCTGCCATTTCTATGTTCCTTCTTCCTGAAGTCTCTTTTGGTCACCCAAATTGAAGAGCAATCTAATTTTTAACGAATAATATTCTAGTGTTCTCTTTCAAAAAAAGGGAGGAAATAAAAAGAGACCCTGTAGTAAGTATTCTATACAACCAATAGCAGCCATCAAGGAATTGGATGATATTGCATCTCAGAGAAGCTAAAATCCCACATCCTGATTCTCCCATCCTTACCCACCTGGACCTCCCACTAGTTTCCAAGCTGCTGATGTTTATGGGGCTCTAGGCAGCCCCCAGGCTCTTTTAAATCTGCTGGGTACAGTGCAGGCTACCCCAGTTGAATCATTTTCTACCCAAGTCCTGCTGGAAATTATAGTGTCAATATTAGAGCCTTTGAATAAAAAAAAGACTCAAAGCAGTTAGTCCTTTGGTGTACTGGCAACAACAACAAATTAATACAAAAACAACAGCAACAAAGTCAAACTCCAAAATGGTGGTTGAGATCAGTTCTGACTTATACCTTCTCTAGCTCCCTGAAATAGGAGTTGAAGGAGGGCTTGGGGGATAAAATGTCCCTTTGCTTTTTTTTTTTGGCTAGACATAAGAGCTTCCAGTGCTGTGAGTATTGTTTTTAGAACCTGGTGTTCATTTGAACTGGGGATTACCAGCTCTCATGGCAATGTCCTTGTGTTCATATTTCATATCCTGCCATAGCCTATCTTAACACACAATGTTTCCTGTTTTCTATGTTATAATCAGAAAGACTTGACAGTAGCAGAGGCTCCCAGGGAGAGATACTAGAATAAGGTGTTAGTGTCAGTTTTCAGGCACCATCCATTTCCATATGTGATCTTTCAGAAAAATAAGTGCAGCGCTTTTAAACAGGTGTGAAAGAAAGTTAGCATGCTACCCAGTACCCTCCAACTATTCTTTACTTTGGGGGCTAGAGAAACACATCTCTTGTAGCAGACTTTGAAATCTGAATGAAATTCTCCACTGCCAAATTAGCACCTTTCTGTGTTTATGTTGCAGTTGTGAAATATATGAAGTAGGTTCCTACAACAAGCTATAGTGGCAGGAATGTGGGAACCTAGAAGGAATTTGATGGTTGTGAAAATGGCAAATTACGATCTCTCTCCCCCTGCTTTCTAGGGTGAGCCATTGTAGCCGAGGGGTTAGTTTTGTCATCTGTGGCGTTTCTTTGTTGCTCCTCAGACTTCTGGCTTATAAATGTGTGCTCAGGAAATTAACTTAGGGAAGAAGAGAGAAGCAAAGTAGAAAGGGGAAAAGAAATTGGTTTAGGGCATAGTTTTCTTATGGAAAGGGAAAAAATACACAAGGCTAGAGTAGTACACTCTTTGTAACTGGAAAATTACAGCAACTGCAGGCCATCTGATTCCTGTGTTTGGATTCTGAGGGCAGAGTTTACTCCCACTCTGATCAGAGCTTTTAAGTATGGACCCTGCCACATGATGATTTACCAGGAGGGGTTTATATCTTTGGACCTTAGCCTATAGATTTATGCAGTGTAAGAGGCTGAAGGACCCTTCTGGACAGTCTCGAGGGTAACTGAGAGAAAGAGTCCTACTTATAAACCGTTACAAATTGGTCCTCCGTAATGGCTGTAGTGTTGATCAGACAATATAAGGGGGCCCCCAGTGGTTACTGGGATAACAGCTGCATGTAAGTCAACCACTGAACATTTGCTTGTAGCCGCACTAGGTTTTTTTGTTTTTATTGAAGGAAAAGGAGCATAAACATGGGACATACAGTCTGGAGGCTGCTTAAAGGGTTTCTCTTGTTTAAAGCTTATATTGAAATGTCAGTGTCTTCTGTTAAACTAACAATTGCCATGTTGAGCTTGTAACTTGAGTTGTGCGTGAACATCCAAATGGTAACAATTTTATCGGTTTTCCCAGCAATAAAAGTAGCAAATTAGCAGATGTGCAGGCCCAGGTTTCAGAAGTCAGAGGGGTAAAAATAATCTACCCCTTTTTAATTGGCTTTAGAAGAGAGTGGGCTTTTATTCTTATAGTTTCAAGTTTTATAGCTGACTCTCAAGCCTCCTACTAAGGTAATGGATTGCACCTCAATTACATTCTGCCTCTCTCCATTGAAACATTTAATATTTGAGTAAATATTTACATTACTATCAACCTCTTCTATGTAGAATTGATTCCTGTTTACATTTATGTACAAATGTATCACCTGAGTGAGGATTAACAAACGGAAATAATTAACTTAGATGAGATTTCTACATGCAGACAGTAAAATAATTTCTCAGTTATGTCAAAATCATCGTCTGTTATACCTTAAAGTGGATACCCATGGAAAGGCAGTTAAGACCTCCTATTCATAATCTATGATGGTTGTTTGGTTCTAGTTTCACTTATGTGGGTATTAAAGCATAAGATCATAGGCTTTTAGCTTAGTAGGGATTTTAGTGATCTAATCCAATCCCTGCCCCCATTTTTGGACCATATATACAATTTTACATACATACATACACACACACACACACACACACACACACACACACATCTGTTCAGCGTTCAACAGAAGGTAGTTTTGTCTTTGGTCTAGAAAAGCACAAATTGATTTTGAAAAGTTAATTTCCTTCTTTTCATTCATGTAGTTTACTTGAACTGTAATTTCCCTTTTTTCTCCTTTTTGCTAGTCACTGTTTTTACACCACTTTGGTTAGAAGTACTTAAAAGTTGTTACTCAATCCTGGGTGTTGTTGTTGTTGTTGTTTTTTTTTAAGATTCTATAGGATTCTTTATTTCTTATATATAACTTTTATAGGACTGTACCTACCTGCTTAATAGAATATCCTAATGGTTACTAAATGAATTGACTCTGAATCACGCTTTAATAAATGAGTCAGACAGTATTTTCCAATTATTGTCAGCCACCACCTTTCTAAAAAGCAGATGATTATTTTGATTGAATTTTAAAAAGCTGTTCAGCACTTTTTATGAGAAGCATACGTGTATATATATGCATGTATGCATGTTTATGCATGTTTTTATGTAGATAGAGAAAAAAGAAAGATTTCCAAAGTGTGAATAAAATAGCTTCTTAGATGGATTCTGATCCAGTATTTCTTGTCAGTTTCGTTTCGAAAAGGAGATGTTGAATTTGTCACTAAGTGGATTTTTTTTAATTAAACTTAGTTCTAGACCATAGTACTTGTCTGAGTGCATCTTGTTTGCTAAGCAGAAATAAGGTCAGACAAAAGCCAACATGAGAGTAGAAAAAGTGACTAGACAACTAGATTTATCAAGATTTTTAGAATCAGGAAAAATTAGGTGCAGAATCTAGAGTCACTCCACTTACTGATAATGTATGTCCAGAATAATATAGAAGCATGTTTCTATCAAAGTAAACAGATTTTTTTCTTAGAGCTTATTTTCAAAAATATTCTCAAATATGAATGACCAGACTTATCACACTTATGTCATGATAACTTTTTGAGGTCCCTCATTTTAAAAAATTTTTCGTGATATCTATAACTGGTGATATATGGTCCCTCATGGTGGGAAGTAGGGATAAAGCAAAGGAGAGATAAGAGATGGATATCAAAGATATTTTCAAAGAACACCAGTGTTTTTCAAGAGATGGCTATCAAAGATATTTTCACAGCATGTCCATCAGTGTTTCATTATCAGAATATTGTTTTTTGTGTTCATACCATTTGCTGTGGGAAGATCTATGTCTTTGTACTCTTATTTTCAGATTTGTTTGCTGTGATCCATCTATCACATCACTGTATTAGAAAGGCCAGCTTTGAGGGAACCGGGCATGAGTTATAGCACCTAACTCATATTTACCACCATATTTTAAAGCAGATGCTTACTGGAAGAATCCAATGCAGATAATTCACAGGGTTCTTTACCATGCTTCCTGGGCCTACCTTGTTATTCAGAGCCCTGTGCTTGGGTTCAAGAAAATCAGTCATATAAGTACATGATAAGGATTCATAACTAGGCAGACATTCACATGAAAATGATCAGAAGGTCAGGGTGGCCTGTAAGCTCACAATGATTTACCAATTTGATATGTCAGCCAAAAAAAAAAAATGGATGTGATCTTACCATCAATAGAACTATTGTGTCCAAAACATGGGAAAGTAATAGTCCCATTTGATTATGTTTTAAGTAGCTCACATATGGAATATCGTATTCGGGGTGCTATATTTTAGGTAAGATGTCGACAGACTGTAGTAGTCCAAAAGAAGAAGATAAAGAGTCATTCCTTCCACTCTAATATTTCATGAGTAATAAATCATATTGTGAATGTGAATACTAATGCTTTCCCTAATAGAGGAGGAAGAACTATACATGTAAGTCAATATTGGGAGGGCGTGTATATATACATGTGTGTGCTTGCATGTATATATGTGTGTATGTATATATATAGATATGTGTATATATACATATACGTATATATGTATGTCTACACAGACACATATGTGCATATATATGTTGGTGTATATAAGCATTATGCGTATAAAATATATGCATATACATTATTCTACACACACACACACACACACACACACACACATTTCTACATCTACTTTTGGAATTTCTGTGGTCACTACAAACGAGAGCTCTAGTCAGGAACAGTCACTCTATGCAAGGATAATAACTTTCATGGGGGCTGCAGTTAGAGACTTCATTTTTGTTCTACCAAGAGAGTATTCCATTACAATTCAAGAAAGGCATCAATATCACAAATACTGTTTATTGAATATTGATGATTGATTTTTTTAACTACATGTGTCCCTTGTCCTACAGTAAAATCCTCTTCTCTTGTTTCATCCAGCCTCAATTTAGGAAGGCATATCACTAAGTGTGGCACACTGGATGGTGATTGTTTAAATCCTAGCCAGTTCCTGGAAATGGTTTACAAAGAGGAGAGGGTTGCTAGATAAGTGGAGAGAATGCCCATAGACTGGCGAAATTACAGACCTTTAATGAAGTATTGAAAAAGTACACATGGTCATAGCCATGGCTATGTTATTAACAACAGTTTTGATTGAGAAATAAAAAAAAAATAAGGCTTTGAGTTGCCATAACTACACCAAAATAATAATATGCAGCATATGGGAAATAGAAATTCATTTCAGTATCACTAATACTGCTCCTGATTAACTTACTGACCCAGTTACCTAATATACAACAGCATCCCTTATACTCTTCAATTTCCAGACGAAGGTAATATTTTATTTGTGACTCTAGGGGGAAAAAAGGACCAAAACCTCTTGATCATGTATAATCCTTAAGGCTTTTTTTGTATTACCCCCTTGTCATCTCAGTATGCACAATTAAAACCCCTCTTACATAATTCTAATCAAGGAATTTACTGTGCCACCCAAATGCAGAGTGGGTTTTTATGTCTTGGAAATGTAGACAGTACCGGGTGGCTTAATTAGTGCTTTGCTTCTCTTTTATAAATTCCAATCCTCTGCTTCTAAAGACTCCTACTTGTGTGAGAAGAAAGATGAGGAATACAAATAGAGTGATTCTACTCCTGCTTAGCTAATAAGAAGTCACTGTGTAATTGGGATTTTGTGATGCTGGCAATACCAGTTGGTTCACCATTTACACAAATCATGTTTCCTGTGAACTGAAGGAAGGAAATGTTTGCATCTGGACATGTTACCCATACAATGTGTCTGTGTAGTTCATTGCTTTGCCCCCAGTAGATTTCACTGTAAATTTTCCTTGGTAAGGTGACTAACAGTCATATAGCAAGAAGGGGGCAGCCTGTTCACAAGTTGGCTAAAAACCAGGGAACAAGGGTTAAATGCCTCTCTCTCAATAAAAAGGTATTTTTTTAGAGGTGATCCCAATGCCACTGATTTTCATTGTTTATGATAACAAATTGAGATGGGACTCAGGAAGCAGACAGTATAAAACTTTTAATCAAAAGAAAATCTATAGCAGAAGAATTGGGAAATTTACTTTTATAGGGAAGAGTGGTTAGCATATTACAAAACACTACCTAACAGCAAAACTTGGGTAAAATTTATTTGATTTACCATGTCAAATATGTGTGACTCTGCTTGGGATAAGCAGAAGGTAGGAACTGGAAACAGCATAGATCTTTCACTAAATGCATTCTTTCCCCCAAATTTGGGTGAATATATTTGTATAAGAGACTCATAAAAATTTTTAAAGGATATTTTGGTTCAAAATGGCAACACTATCTTCAAATTATATGATATTTAGGCTGGCAATGTTTGCTATATGACTCCATGACTCAGTAAAATAGGTCATTTTTTTCCCATTAGATTATTGTTTGATGAACATTACTACTTTACCATTCATTCATTTTTTCATTCAACAAACACAACACAGCTACTACATGCAAGACAAAACATCCAGGAAAACAGTTTCTAAATAATGCTTAGGGAATTGGGCCTTTTTAATAAGGATTAGAGCATACAATTAACTTCTTACTTAGAAATTGTTAAACTCATCCATCCAATAGAAAATGTTTCTAAATTATCAAGCAAATACCTAGAGCTAGCAAAGAAGGATCTTGGACAAAATTGTAGTAGGTAAGAGAATTTAAGGGAAAAAATATCATACTTGAAGATGTAAAGGAAGATATGAACTCAGAAAACTGTTGAATATTACTAGTTCTGGAATGATTAGAAACTACCAGAAGATATGGAGGATAGGAAAGAGGGTCAGTATTCTTAGGAAGACTATAAAAAACCTTGTAATAAGCATAGAAACAGAGTTTTAGAGCCACCTGGCTAAGAAAACAAGAAATTCTGATAAAGGGCTGAAAAGCAGAATAGAGAAGGACACTAGAGAATGTCTCTTCTCCCTTTGCAAAGAGAGCCAGATGTAAGGAACTTTGCATTGAAAAGTAAAACTCAATCCCATTATCCACCTTTTTTTAGTCTTAGATTTGATTCCTTTGGGTCATCTCCTCAAAATATATAATCCTTTAAAAACAATGATATTTAGAGCCAAAGACACTTCTAACTCTTAATATTCCGACATGTGTTTTTAATAGGTAATATAATAAAATCTATTCATCCTACAATAAGATATGCCTTCTTATTATTCTGGGTTTTTTTTATTTGAAAAATGTTTTAACATTGAAATGTCCAATGCCTTGTATCTAGAGGTAATTAATAAACATTTTTTTAACTTGAAAAAAAAAAGAAATTCATATAAATTACAAAATCCTAGAGTAGATGCTTGCTAGGAATATCTTTACTATATGAGAAAGAAATAAATATGGTTAAATTTCACTTTTCCTTTTGCTTCCTTTCCTTCCACAGATGAAGGACTGAACCACGAGTGCAAACTTTGCAATCAGACCTTTGATTCTCCTGCCAAGCTTCAGTGCCACCTGATAGAACACAGCTTTGAAGGGATGGGAGGCACCTTTAAGTGTCCGGTCTGCTTTACAGGTAGGAAAACCAAGGTTGGGAAAACTCTGGGGTGTCTTAGGGCGACATTATGCCTTTCCTATGCCTCCCATTGATATGGCCTTTTGCAGATATGACTTTAGGTCAATTTGGGGGAAGATGTTTGATTTCTGCATGTTAGCATTATTGATCGCTACCTACTTAAAGCCTCAGATAGGGATGGAGGTTAATCATCAATGTGCACAAATGGCATTTCAAGTTCTTCTGTCAGAAGTTTGCATTTTTCCAATTGCAGAATGAGACCCACATTTTGCTCACTTTCATCCTCTTGATGTTAAAAGGTTACCAAGGTTAAAGCTGCCTGCAAACAGCTGTGTTTTAATCACAGATGTTCAAATAGAAGTGTGGTGCTATTGTCCACACATCTGCTTTTCAGATGGGAAAAATGTTATAACCTACTCCATATAAGAAATGAAAGAACATTGGGGGAAGTAGCTATGCTGAAAATCTGAGCAGAAAAACAGATAGCATCAATTCTGTTTTATGTTTAATCATGGTTTGCTTTTTTTTAAAGTAGATTTGAAAATAAATTTACTTTCTTAATAGGAAGTCCTTATTAAACCTCATACTGTTTTCATTTAGCTTTACAAGAAGAAAATCAGGAACTGAAATGAAACTCATAGGTTAAATGTGACCAAAATCTGTTCATCCCATCAGTGAAAGATTCATTTTGTAAAGAGTGCTTTGTGATAATTACATCTTTGCATGGTTCATTGATGGTCAAAGTTCCCTCAGCTCTGTCCATCTCTTCCTGCTTCTCAGAAAAACAAAAATATTTGCCTCCTAAAGAACTTGATTTGGTGGGAGGTGGGAAGGAGTTGATTCTCACGAGAAAATGCTGTGGACCAATTATTACTTCACTGTACTTAAAGTACAGATTACTATTCAGTCATAACTTTTAAAAGAAAGGTCATTTTCACTATATGACTTAACAGTGGTGCCTGAAGGTGTTGATATCTCTGCTTTCAGCAATTTGTCTGAGGAGGAGCTTCTTTTAGACATTCCTTCAGTCAGCCCCCTTCTTTGTCTTCATGTTTACTGTGGATCCTCCCAGGCTTATTTAGAGGAATGAGTTATCAAGGGAGGAATATAATATCGGAAGGATGATAGAGTTAAAACTGCAAGGAACTTTAAATGCCATTTATGTTAAACACTCCCACCCATTTTGTAGATGAGGAAACTGAGGTGCCCAGAGAGTTTGTGCCTGTCATATCACAAGGCAATTAGTTAGCGTTCAAGAGCTGAGCCCAGCTCCTCTGACTTAGTATTCTCTTCCACTACACCATGCTCTTCACACACATATATGAGAAAGTAATTTTTTTTTTAACCATAACCTAAGGTATCTTAAGACATGAAGAGTTAAGAAATAAGTTGAGGGCAAGGGACTCCTTTGTAAAATCTGATTTAAAAACTCTTTACAAAATAGTACTAATCATAGCTCTCCCAGTGAGTAAGATCCCTGATAAAATAATCTTTTAATATCTGAGCTGGTAGTCGTAAAACGTGTGAAGGTGGATGGAGATTCGTTGATTCTGATCTGTATTAAAACCCTGTTCATTTTTTTTTTCTTTTGCTGATGGGGCAAAGAGACAACAATGCATTAATCATTAGCAAGGGCATTTGATGTACCATCAGACCTAAACTGTATTACTGGATCTTGAAAGAATTTTAGAAATGACAATGAAAAAAAAAAATCTCCAGAACAAAGCATGTTGTGTGGAAGAAGAAATCTGAGCAGTTCTTTAAGATAATGAGAAATGTGATTAAAATGTATGACTCACAAGAACAATATTCTAATATTTTATGTTGGCTTGCAATTAGAATAATTTTAATGATTAGAGTGGAGTCAAAGTCAAATGCCAGCATCTTTAATAAATCCTTTCCCTGCCTATACAGATTAATATTGTAGATGCAAACTTTTTTTAGGTCACAGTGCACAAGGCATCCATCAGAAGTCAGTTCTGCCAACCCAAACACTGCCTCTGGCATATACAATTTAATTATTAATAGTATGTCTCCTAGGTAAACTGTTACACAGTCTTAGGGCCTTGTTTTGTAGTCATTAAAATTGAACATGTTTATATTATTGAAACCCTTGCATTCAGTGTGTAGGCAGAGTTGATCTTAAAGTATCCAAAGAGAATTTACCTGCCGTTCTGTTTCACATTTATAGACAGTGCCCCAGAGTAGCTGTGGGATATAATTTTTAGCATTAACACATTTAAATAGAGAACTGTTTGCTAGCTACAACTCTGGGCAAATACAATAAACAGAGCTTTGGCATCTAGACTTTCTTAACCTGTGGGTTGCTGGGAAATGAGTCGTTTTTGTTCATTCTCAGGGCTGCTCATTTGACAATTTCCAGCTTTATTTTTTTTAAGTGAATTGCAGGGAGCAAGGCATCTATAAATCTTTCCTTTGCAGTTGTTTAGGTTGAATTAGACACAGAGTATAGTTCATCTCAACAAACATGAGAAGGCAACAGTAGATAAAGGCAACTTCACTCTCACTGGTTACATGGCCCCAGTCAAACCCAGAAAAGAGGTGTGTCAGCTACACTCCTGAGCCTCCTCAGGAAATCACTGACTAAAGGCATTTATGAGATGAAATAATTTAAAGTTCACCCTGCTTTTTATCATTGCAGTGTTTGTCCAAGCAAACAAGTTGCAGCAGCATATTTTTTCAGCCCATGGACAAGAAGACAAGATCTATGACTGCACACAATGTCCACAGAAGTTTTTCTTCCAAACAGAGCTGCAGGTAATGTCCCCGCAAGGAAGGCTGAAATCGAATTTGGTTTCTATGATTGTATAAAAGAAGGTGTTTTAAATCTGGATTTATGACATCATTCACTCTGGGCCACTCCCCAAAGTTTTGTGTGTGTGTGTGTGTGTGTGTGTGTGTGTGTGTGTGTGTGTGTGCGCGTGTGCACACGCTTTGGAGCAAGGGGAGAATATGATTTTGGAGTAACTGATACCAAAAATAGCTTCCCTCTGGCAGCCATCAATCATAAAAGAACTAAAACAGATCTTTTAATGTACCTATCAAGCCAATGGGATAAAGTCAAGGGTCAACTTTATGGAACCATTTGTATCAGGTTCCCCTTCTCTGACACTCTGTCTCCTGTTATGCTTAGTTCCCATTGAGCCAGCACCTTGGTAGATAGGTGCCCAGAGGTGTGCTGCCCTTAAGGGGCTTGAAATTGGAGGGGAGAGAAAGGAAAAGAAGACACAGGTTTCTTAATTTCTACTCTTGTGTAGAATGAGGTCGCTATTACTTAGAGTCTGTTAGGAAATAGAGTTGGATTGATCTATACCTGTCATAGGCTACACTTTGAAGAGCTACTGCATGACAACGAAATGGATGTTTTTGTCTCTTTTGTTTCCTCTCTAAAATGGGCATAATCATTCCTGTCCCAATTCATTTCCTTGCACATAGGAGATGTATTATGGGAAACTATGTTGTTCCCCTTGGTTAAAAAGGGAAGAGATATAATTATTAGTGACTGAGTAGTTTAAGGTATCATTATCAGTTTATCATAGTTGAAGCCTTGCAATGCATAACCTTTTGGTGATCGGCCCATGTGTAAATAGGCTGTATTAGAAAAATCATGTGTTTGCCTCAGTTTCCTCATCTGTAAAATGAGCTGGAGAAGGAAATGGCAAACCACTCCAATATCTTTGCCAAGAAATCCTCAAAATGGAGTCACAAAGAGTTGGACGCGACTGAAAATGACTAAATGACAACATCTCACACAGCTTTTCTCTTTCCTTCCCAGGCAAACTTGAGAAAACCATCTATACTTAATGCTTCTGGTTCCTCCTCTCATTCTCTTCTTAACTCTCTGTAGTCTAGCTTCCAGTCTTATCATTTGAGTAAAACTAATGTCCCCAACGTTACCAATGGTCTCTTCCGCATTTAATGGCCTTTTCTCAATCCCTGTCTTTTTTTGACCTCTCTGTAGCATCTCAGAGATATTACCTGGTCTCTCTTCTTCTTCTTTTTTTTTTTCTCGGCATATTCTTTCGCTTGGTGATATCATCAGCTTTGATAGGTTTAATTGTTGTCCCTGTGCGGATCGTATGTCTGTATCTAGTTTCTCTCCTGGACTCTAGTCCTACATTACCAACTGCCTGCTGGAAATTGGGAACCGGGTATTCCATAGATACCTTAAGTTCAGTGTATCCAAAATTATCTTCCCTCCCAAACCCACCTTCCTAATAAACTGAATTACTATCAAAGTCAGTGGTATCAAATTCAAATAGAAATGTTTCTCTGCATCACATATTGACTTAGAAAACCACAACTGAACATTATCTATGTTGTATTGTATTTTCATTTATTTTTGTTAAACATTTCCCAATCACATTTTAATCTGGTTCAGGCTGAACTAGGGACAGTCATGAGTTTGACATCTCTTTTCTAAGGAACCACCATCCTTCCAGTTACTTAGGTTCACAATCTCCATCTCTTACTTACCTGGCATGACCAGTCAGTTGCTAAATCTTAATTGTTTTTTTCTCTACAAAATTCACTTGCATATGTTCCCATCTTTCCATTCACACAGCTATCAGTCCAGTGTTGGACTTTATCACCTCTGAGTTGTACCACTGAATTGGACTACATCTCCCAAATTGTAGGTCTAACCATGTCACCCTTCCACCTATTCAGTAAATTTCACTGGCCTCCTAGTACCTCTAAGATCAAACATAAACTCCTTTGTTTGGCATTAAAACTCTTCTCAATCTGGCCTTTTGCTACCTTTATAGTAGAGCCATGTCAGCCAACTTGCTTGTACATGACACTTTGTCTCCCATCTCAATGCTTTCTGGCTGTACCCCATGCGGGCAGTGTTTTCTTCACCTCTGCTCTTAAGTTTCCCTGGCTTCCTTCAAGATTCTTTCCTGGTCCCTCCCTCTCTCAGGCTACCTTCCCTCAACTCAATATGTATTTATGTACCCATTTATGTATATGCTGTCTCCTCCATTAGAATATGAGTTACTTGAAGGCAAGGACTGTTTTTTCATCTTTATAACCCCATTATTTTTCACAAAGCCTCATATATAAGCTTAATAAATGCTTATTAATTGATTTCCCACCCCTAAACCTATCATTTAATTCATGTAGTGAATACCTAGTACACAAACTCCCTCTGCCAATGCATATCAGTAAGTTGCCTGTAACAAAGACTTATAGAGTTGCCTGAGACATTAGAGGTTATGTCACTTAGCCAAGGTCACACAGTTTGCGAGAGTCAAGATTCAAACCCAAGCCTTCCTAATTCTAGGGCCTGGCCTCTATCTACTATTCCATACTACCTTTCACTTTGGAGAAGTGTGAAGGGCCTAGGGAGTGGGAATAAGTAGTTGAAAATACAATTTTTGTGCTCCATATAGAAGCTAGACCAGTAAAATTTCATTTTTCTCTTTATTAGTAGATGTTAGCCCTTTGAGATGTGTAACCTTCATTGTTTCCACTGCCAGAATCCTAGCCCCTAGCACAATTTTGGTGTGGGGCCCAGAGGTAATAGAGCAGATATAATTAAACAGATCGATCAGGACCCTAGTTTTTTTTCAAGGAACCCCTAGTGATATCTTAGGATACCCTACAGTTTCATGGAATATAGTGTTTGGAAGCCATTGTTTTCTATTCTCTTCATTAGAATCTGTTCAAATAGGGAACACACAACTCTTCAGAAATGCTTATGATCTCAGTTGCAGAGAGTACAGTTCAAATCATTTCTGACTCATTCATTTTAATTCAGCCAAACATGCCCTGATCTCATAAGCCAAAATGCTAGCTTGATTTATATCCTGAGGGTGCAGTAGTGTTAGTTTGGTATCGCCAGGACTAAAAATCAAATGTCCGTCATCTGAATGGAAACAAAGGCTGAGATGATAACCCCCTGGTTCTATCACTGTACGTAGCTTCTGCTATGGAGCTACAGCACTGAGAGCTTGAGATGAGAATTTGTTAGTTTGAGGCCAGTGTCTTGTATGTGTATCTGTACGGTGCCTATGCATGCATTGTACATGCTCTAGTCCCTATGATATGCTGCATATGTAATCAACAAGCATTAGTTCTCGCTTTAAATTTCATAGTTTTGTGGTTCCTTACTTTGAGGTTATAACCTAAGGCATTCTTAGCCCTCTGCATTAGCATTTATTATTCCAGTTACTCTTATGCTGAAGGTTAGAAGAAAGAATTAATGTATTTTTTTAAAAAAATATTGATTTTTTTTTTCATCTCCTGTGTGGAGACTGGGCATGTTAAGTCTGGGAAAAACACAATACAATTTTATTAAGTGAATGAATTAGAAAAAAAATTGAGATTGGGAAATAACATGTCAGTCCAAAAAATAAAATCTATTAGCCAAAACAAGAAAAACGATCAAGGCACTTTGGTGATAGTGACTTAGCACACACATTTTTTTCATTAATTTTTTTCAGCCAACAAAAATTTGTCATTTCCTCCCCCCTCTTCCTTTCCACCCATTGAGAAAGAAAAATATAACATGTGTAGGAAGTTAAAATAAATTCCCCATTAGTCATATTCGGATATAGATAGATAGATAGATAGATAGATAGATAGATAGATAGATAGATAGATAGATAGATAGATACCTCAGTCTGTACTCTGAAGCCATCACCTCTCTATCAAGATATCATGTGAATAACATTTCATCATGAATCTTCTGAAATTGTGACTGCTCACTGACTTGATTAGCATTCTAAATTAGTCTTTGCATGTATATTTCTAAGAATAGTAGACTGAAGGTCAATTAATTTCATCACTAAATTATGGAATAAACCTTAGATGTCATCTAGTCCAACTATTACATTTTACAAATGGGGAAACTGAGGCCTGGACACATTTAAGTCACATTGGGCCAAGATTCAAGCCAAACATATGTATGTTTGAAGAGTCTGTGTAACTATTTGGATTCCTGAAAATTCAGACGAGACAGGAGATTTTCAGGAACAAATTTTATTCGATGAAAACTATCTCATAAAAGAATGAGAATGAAGGGATGAATGTAGGATAGATTGCTCAAGGTGAAGATGTGATACATTGCTATGGTTTTTCATTTTGGGAAATGCAGAGATTTTACAGCTGTATTAAGTAACCTCCATATCTGTGATTTTGTGTGTACCCAGCCAAAAGCAGAAAAACTCTTTGGACTTTCGATTCTATCAGAATAGGGAACTCCATTCCTTTCCCACTATGTACTGGCTACCAGTCTGCAACATAAGAGTCTAGGAGTTACCTGGGGAATTGAGAGGTTGTGACTTGCTCAGGGTCAGACAGTCAGTATGGGTCAAAGGAAGTCCTTTGGACAACCTCCAACCAGGTCCTCCTTGACCATGAGGCTGGCTCTCTATTATTCTATGTTTCCTTCTCAAAAAAAAATTGTATAGGTGTTAGAATGCTCTGTATTGAGAGTGCAGTGGGAGATATACGATTTTTGTTAACATAGCTGGTAATGCTCTGGGATGTTCCCTTATTATACATGATCTGGCCATTATACTTGAACTCAAAGATTGACAATGAAAATGAACCTGAGAAGCCATTTTTTCAACTATCTCATGTTATAGATGAGGAAAGTGAGACCCAAGGAGCTCAAGTGACTTGACAAAGTCACTGATGTAGCAAGTGTCAGATTGGAACCCAGGTCCTCTGACTCCACGGCCCATCCCCTTTCCATGGTACCAGATGGACATAATCTGCCCCTCTCAGAGTGTCATTTCTGGACCTCTCCTTTGCACTGTTATTTTTTTTATTCTAGTACAATGGGAATGGCATTGGATTTGAAGACAGAAGATCTAGGTTTATTTTCTGGAGAAAAGTAATTTAATTTCTCTGGGCCTCAGTTTCCTCATTTGTAAAATGAGGAGATATACTTAGATGATCATTATAGCCTCTTCCAATTCTAAATCTCATGATCTTGTTCCTTTCTCTTCTCCCCAGCCCTCCACTCATACACACACACACACATCACAAACACCCTCTATTAGACTATGAACTCTTTGTGGAGTTTAATAAATGCTGATTAAATTGAATTGAATCATTTTCATTCTCTTGGCAAAGACTGGCTTTCTTTTACAGGAAGATTTTATTTACTTATAAAAAATCATAGAATATTAAAGCAGAATGGACTTTAGAAGCCGTCTACTCCAAACCTTGCTTCGTAAGCGATGAGGATTCTGAGACTAAGACAGGTTAAGTAATATATCTATGGTCACAAACCTAGTTAGTGGCACAGATCAGGCTAGAACTCTGGTTTTCAAAGACAGCTTTGCATACTGGAGAGGAAGGTATTTTCCAAGTCAGGAGTCAGAAGCACTTGAAGGCAGAAGATTTGCAGTATTCTTTCTTTGATTATGTGTTTTTGAAGGACCAAATTACGATTTATATGTTTATCTTTTTAAACTGATACAAGAGATTTTGTACAAGTTGATATAAAACAAACCAAATAATAGTTATGTATTGTCTCTAGAAGGTCCTTATTCATTTGTTTGCACTTGTGTAACCTAGAAATCTGAATTGAGCCCTTTTTCTATTAGTATTTTAGAATAACACATTTTGTAAATCAGCTAATTTTCACTTTAGAAGATAGAGTCTAGCCTTAAGGACACTGGACAAAAGGGAAGGGACAAGGTAAAGAAACATACCTGGCAGTAGCAATTCTGGATAGTAAGTTAAAGAGAGGGGGAATTGGCCAAGTAAGAATGAGAGTACCAAGTGGCATGACCCAGTATGGACTTTATCCTTTGGGTAAATGGGAAGACTTTTTCCTTTGGGTAAAAAGCAGAAGATCTCTAGGACTGAGTTCTGCTCACCATTATTGTTCTAGTAGGTAGACTATTTGCCAATTAATGAGTTGAGTCAACCAGAAGTCCAGACTCATTCATTGATTTTGGCTAAAAGAGCTCCTCCAGATATGTTTGAGAGACACGTGCAGCTCCTGGGGGCCATAGGTGGCTGGCTATTTCTCCGAAACAACAGAAACCTTTCTTAGGATGGAAAGGATATTCTGAAAGTTCCCTTGGATCGTTTTGTTTTTCTAATATGCTTTAGAAACTTTTCAGCAGAATATAGGAGAAAGAGAAGGAAGATGTGGCCCTTGAGGGTGAAGACTGTCTTCCTTTCTACTTGCATTTTGATTCCTAGTGCTTAACACAGTGTCTAACATGTGATAAGCACTTCATAGTTCTTTGTTGACTGACTGGTCCAAGAGTATAAAGGGAATTACCCAAATATGACCAACTGGTCTGTTTGTAGCAATCCTGCAGAATGTGTTCCTTTCTTAAAAACTATAGCAAAGTCTTCCCTAATTGCTGGAGAACTGTTACCTCTCAGATTGCCACAAATCCACAGTCACTACAGTCCAGTAGGTCTGTATATTACCCTCCCTTCCCAAGTGACATCATGATGAGTTGTAATGTTCTTGGCGGAGCTTTTTGGGAAGAAAGGCAGTTTGGAAAAAAGACTGCAAAGTATTACCAATAGTAATATAACTATTTTCCAGTAGACAGTTTGTAAAGCAACTAAATGGTCATTAGAGAAAACTCCAAAATTCATGGTCTTGCTTTTAATTCCTAACTTTATACAGAGGTAAAAGAAACATTTTGTTTAACCTTTCATGCACAATGCTGATTTTAATCATGTGGGGGACATAATACCTACCTGTTAAAGAATCCTTTTCCTATCCTAGAAATTTCTGGACTTTTCACTGTTTCTCCAGTTACTTGGTGGATCTATGATTTCATTAGTATGAAGAACTCCCTCCACTAATTTAGATTGTGACCTGTCTGGTTGACTGACTCACAAACATGAAGTAACCATCCGAGAATCATGTGACTAATAAATGTCAGAGACAGAATTTGTACCTAGGACTTCCTGATTCCAAGGCTAGCACCATATCTCTTGCCTCCTCAGTTAATTGGAATTATTTTCCCAATGAATAATGCCTTTTTATGTTTTTGTGGTAATTAAGCATTTTTTAAATTTTGTGCTATATTCAGAATCTCATTTTCATATTTTTTATTTTTTTCACTATTTTTCAAAACTAAAACTTTCATTAGATTTCAAAAATTATTTTCTAAACTGACAGGGGAAAAAAGGAAGACAAAGTATTGGAAAAGATTTTTTTTGTTTGTTTTTTAGGTTGGTTTTTGTTTGTTTATTTGGTTTTTTGTCTCCCTTCCCTGTAGCTGCCCCACAAAGACAAGACAAAGTTTGGATGTGATCTGAGAATGGATTTGCTTAGTTTAGCTTTCATCTTTTCCTCTCTTAAAACTTAATTTCTCTCTCTCACAGATTGGAAAAATGTTTAGGACATCTCATGCTACATCACTCCTTTTACAAAATAACTTTAAAACCTTCTTTTGTCTTTCCTATTTCTTGCCTTCTCCTACCCTGTTTCTTTCATTTTCACGCCAAGTTTCAATTTCCAGGAAGACTTAGAATGATATTCCTCATCTCCACTCCATCTTGGAGCACAATTTCCTTTATTGCTAATTTCAATCTAGACCAATTCATTGTGACTGTTCTGGTGAATAAATACCCAGCACAGTGAAGTATCACTGTTTTATAATTATAATTTTAGAGAAAAATCATTCTGGGGAGAATAGTGCTTCCTACCCGTTACTAGTGTCTGACTGTTGATTCCTAGTGGGCTTAAGATCACTGTTCCCTTGCCTCCATTATACCCTGTGCATTGCTTCTGTTTAAAAAGCTGAGATCCCAGCACCTACAGCTGCATGCATACACCGATGGGTACAGCAGGCACAAATTGAGTCAAGTAAACATGTGGTTCTGGAACCGGTCCATTTGTATGTTGCTTCTTTTTCTTTCATTTGTGGGCCTGCGGGGCTTTTGAAGCAAATTGGTGCTGCAGAGACTTCTGTTTAATTTGCTCAGTGGTTAAATTGATCTATCCCTTTTATTTGATCGGATCTCCAGGAACTGAATCATTTGCATTGATTTATTGACTGATGCTGTGTTTTCACCATTTGTTTGATCACTTTCAGCTGTTAATATTGGATAATTCAATCAGGATTGATTGAGCCAACCATCTAAGGCAAAAAGTTAATCATTTAGGACACAGAAACAACCACAGAACACCTGTCTACCTCAACTTCTCTCAAGTCTCCCCTGTGCCCCCAAGATCTATGCTACCACCAAAAAAAAAAAACAACAAATCCTAGACAATGTTTTTAGTGAGGTATGAAGCTGATATTCCTGCAGGATTTTCCTTATGCTAGTCAAACCCAAAGTTGCTAGAATTCCCCTCCCCTGACTCCCCACCGCGTTTAAAAGGAAGACAAAACCAGGAGTTTTGCAAGTAACCAAACGGGCATGATTGCCACAAAGCACTCATTTGTCCCAAGTGAGTAAATGCATTTGCAAGTACCCATTTTGTATCAATAAATGCTTGATCTGTATGTGCATGCTTGGCGGCACACCTGGGTCCACCTTTCCTAAATTTGGTCCTGACTGCTTTAGTATGCATACTGGTAGTCAAACAGTTATCAGGATCAAGTGGTTCCTATGATTGAAGGAAGAGGAGCGGAGGTAATCGACATAAACTAAAGACATTCCATTTGCATTTGAATTGTTTCTATGGTAGCTCAGTTCAATTTTTAAAAATTCTCCATCCATTAATTTCTTGATGTTCCTATCGATGGCTGGTTTTTGCTAGTAAAACAGGGAGCACCACCTCTTCATTCTAGGCCTCATTCCCTCCTACAACAGCCCTGTTGTTTGCTAGCTGCCATTACATTATCTTTTGTCTGGCCCAGAGTTGACAACAGATGGCCATCTCTGAGCTGCCATCAGTGCGACTTTATGAAGCATCCAGCAAGGGTGTACTGAAGAGCTCCATGGCCAGTTCTGCAACCTCCCTCTTTCCCTCCCTCCCCACCCCCTTGGAAGAGCTCATCACCTCTGCAACATTCCACTTTGGCTGTTCTCTCTGCTGGCCCTGCAGTCATCTACGCAGCCAAGGTAGCATGCTGCCACGGCACCACAAGATCTACCCCTGTGGAGAAGCCAGAAACTCAGACACTGGAGTCCTGCTAAAGCCGATATTTCTCCTTCTTGGGTCAGAGTCTACCAGGAAATCTGGAAACCCAAAGTTCTCAGGGTTTTAAAAATAATTTTATTGTTGTATTTTATTTTTTCATCATCTAAATTACCCTCGGCACCTTTTTCCCTTGCCTCCTTCCAGAAAGGAGGTGAACAAAGAATTGTATTTATTTATTTATTTTTTTAGGAAAAAAAGGAATAAGAGGAAAAAGATCATCAAAAGTTACCAGTACATTGAAAAAAAAATCTGACAGTATGTGCAGTGCTCTATACTGGCTGTACAACCTCCTCCCTCCCCTATCTTTGCCATCTCATATCTTCTTTGGGACTGTTTATTCCTTATAATTTTTAAAAATATTCATTTTTTATTGTTCTGTGATAGTTCTTCACGTTTACTTGTATGTATTGTAATTGTTTATATTTGCTTTCTTGGCTCTGTTCATTTCACTTTTTATAAGCTCATTTAAGTCTTTCCATATTTCTATGTATTCATTTTACTCATCATTTCTTAAAACACCGTAATATTCTATTACATAATATTCTAGGTACCCACAATTTGTTTAGCCATTCCACAGTCAATGGGCATCAGTCCTGAGGAGATATAGCTAGCTAGCTAGACAGACAGACAGGCAGACAGACAGATAGATAGATGGATGGATGGATACATAGATTTAGATATTGTGTGTGTGCGTGTGTGTGTTCTCATTAGAAATACTCATGCCACCCATATCTATGCCCTCACAAAATAGAGACAAAGTGCTATCTGGGCCTTCTGTGTTGTACCTAACCCTGTATTTTAATAAAAGAAACTTCCCCCCTCCTCCTCACCAGCTCCAACTGTTTTGATTAAGGTAGAAGAATCTTATATCACAGATTATTAAAGTCTAGACATCACCTCATTCAATCCCATCATTTTATAGATGAAGAAACTAGGACCCAGGAGATGAAGCAACTTTCTTGAAGCCACATGGTCAGTTAAATGGCCAGATCAGGATTTGACCCTGTCTTCTGGTTTCAAGGCTGGTGTTCCTTCCGCAGAGCTAGGCTGGCATTTGACCATCAATCCTCTCAAATAGGCAAATTAGTCATTTTAGCATCATCTTGATCCATTGATATGGTCGATCATTTGGACAGCTGTATGAAACAGGAGGCTGCTTGTGCACGTGGAGGGAGATTGATGGGCTGTTCTTGATAGGGTTGTGAAGGCAAGGCAGCTCTGGAGCCAAACCTGTATTTTAAGGGAAATTCACATTTGTATCCTTTATTGTGATATTTGCAGCAGGTCTACAGCTAGTAACAGTCTCTGCCCTGGAGCTATGAAGGAGTAAGTTCCCCTCGTTGGAGAGAGGGAGCAGTGTTCTGTGCAGAAGCTGGAGATGTGGTAGACAAGATGAATCGGGCTTAAAAGCAGTGCTTGAGGTGCTGTCATTTAGAACAGGAACACAGAGGCTTTCATCGAAAGTGAAAGGCAGAATGAACGAAGCCCTTAAAAGTGGTGAAATTTTAAAGTGGTCTAAAATAACAAGCCACCTTCATTGATAACTTCATTGTGTGAGTGGGGAATGGGGGAAGGAGAGAAACTAGCCAATCCGGAGCATTAAGAAGAAAGTTTGAACAGAGAGGGTGGAGCACATTCCTTCTTAGCTTTTATATTCTCTTTTTACATCTCTAGCAAGCCTGTCGGTGCACTGGGACAGGCTCGCCAGACAGGAAGACTAAGCTGGCAAAGTGACCACATCTCCATGTTGCCCTGAAGAATTTGTAAAAGGCAGCCTCCCCTGTATGACCAGACCTTAATTTTGTAGCAGTATTATCTCACTGGGCATGTCCACTAAGTGTGTGTTCCTTCTAGATAGATAGATAGATATATAAAAAGCAACAGTGATACCATTAAATATTAGCAGTGTGTGTTTTGCTTTGCTTTGAGTTTGTAAAGGTGAAAGGTGCCTGTGCAAGAAAATGGAACAGTATATTTGCTGTGAGACAGGCACTAAGGACTCACTCCCATACTCAGTTATAATTCATGACTGTACTGGTGGGAAGCCCTTATCCCTCTGTGGAGTTAATGCATCTCTACTGTAGCCTGCTGAGAGCACCCTGCACCCCCTCCCACCATCTGTGCATTCACTGGCATGCTCTCTCTCTCTCCCCCCATCTCTCTCTCCACCTTTTCCCCTCTTTCTCTCTTCTTGTCTCTTCTCTCTTTCCTTTCCTCTGTCCTCTGTGTTTCTCTCTCTTTCCATTGCTTTCTCCGTGTCAGTCTGTCTCCAACTGGCTCATTTTCTCTCTCTCTCTCTCTGTCTCTGTCTGTCTCTCATTTTCTCTCTCTGTGTCTTTCTCAACTGATATCTCTTGATGTTAAAGCCGTCACATTACAGACTACTACTGCTGGATAAAGGTGGCTTTATGAAGTGTATTAATGTTGAATTGTCATTTAACTGGGGAAGATCTGGAAGGAATACATTACAGTTTCATTTAATGTCTCATTTAGAAAATGCTGATTAGAAAATGGACAGGGAGGCATCAATTGCCTTGCACCAATCTCTGACTTGAAATCACTGAAAATTTGCTGCCAATCACCAATTATGAATATGTACTTATGGTGTTGAAATGATTGGGGGCTGGGAAGGCAGTGCTAGTCGGGTATACAAGCTTAGCCGAGTTACCCATGTTCATACTTTGAGCTTTTTCTTTCAATTTCCTGGGAACCGAACCCAAGTACTGCCAGTACTGCAAGAATGTTTACCCACTTGTCAGTCAGTTAAGGCCAACCAGCAACAAGAACACCATCCTGGTTTCTGTACAATGGCCCCATCTGTGGTCTAATGCCACCCGCTCTGAGGAAGAGAGTTAATTGCCTCTGTGCTACCTGAAGCCTCAGTTCATAATGACCAGGCCATGGCTTTACAGAACCTCACTTAAAATAGATGGGGTGATTTGTGTGTTGTGAGCTGCTGTCTGAAGGGAATTCAGCCAAGACAGCCAAACTCATTGCAGTTTAGATAGACCTCAGTGGAATCACAGAAATAGATGGTTTATCAGCTTGTTCCCTGCCCCCCCCCAATTTGATTCCCTTTTCACCCCCATTTTTTAATTTTGGGTATCTAGAGGGAGGGTATTGGGACAGGAGTTTCCTGGGCCTAATGTGTTAGATCAAAAGGTGGAGCGATACCCAGCTCACTGTTGGTATAAAGATTAATTTTTGTTTTATTCCAAACATGTGATTTTAACGTGGTCTGTTGTTTGTACTTCTTTTAAAAAGATAAATCAAATCCAGACCTGAAATACTAGTGTATAAATTTAACAGATGTGATGCCATAAGGGACCCACTGTTATAAATTACAGAAAGGGCCTTTTTTTATACTTTAGACCCAAGCTTATTCCAAAGAGGTTTTAGAACCACAGAAGAGAGGTGAGAGGTCATTCATTAAGACAGCAGCACCCACCCCATCATTCAACTCTCCATGCGATCGCTCCAAAATCTAATTCTGATATTTGGGTGACAGAGCCTCACCCCCTTCCCCCTACCTTCCCATCTCCCACCCCTGCCCGAGCTCTGAGTAAAAGTAGGGCAGGAAGGGCTCCAGCTCACTGTCCAGGTTTCCTTAGGTGAAAGATCACTTTGAGATGACACAGCTGAGTAGTCAGGCTGAAATCCTGGTTGGTATTTTATTAATTTTGCACCAAGATAAATCCTGAAATTCTGACAAACTCCATGACAGGTGAAATTCCTTCTTGCAGAATCTGCTCAGCAAGAGGCTGCTCATTTCGTTCTGTTCCGAGGCAGGCAACAGGAGGGCAGCTTTATAATCAGCCCTCAAAGGACCCCCAGCCGCCCCAGAGTCTCGGGCTGATTGAATAACTCCTGGGCCTCTTCCCCTAGGCCTCCATCAGCAGGGGTCCTGTGGAAAGCAATCTCCCGCAGACTGGCACTGAAGTGAGCTTTAAACTACCATTTTCTGCTCTCTAGAGGAGCCTGGAGTACTAAAAGATAGATGGACTGCAGATATTTTATGAGAAACTGTCAGAAGAAGAGCAGAGTAAATGTTTTTTTTTTCCTTCTTCTTTGAGTCACACACTACATCACTGTTGAATTTCTCCCAGAATCTTTTACATTTAAAGTAAGAAATTAATTGGTTGCTAACCTTTCATCCCACCCACCCCCCTCTTCGTTGTCTTCCTCTTCCCTTTTTTTTTCTTAAATATTCACACAGAGGCCCTTTGCTTAACCACAGTTGCAGAAAATCAGTACCATTTGCACTGAAATATTTATAATGACAGAATGAAAAATTGGATTCATTTTCTGGACTGTAGCCGAACAGCCTGCAAGTTTGTGCGGCATTGTTTAGCTTCTCTCATTCCCTTCTTTCATTGGAACCCTTTGCAAAAACATAGCACATGGACACTTACCTACGTTTTGGAAGAATGCTTACCAAAACACAGAATCCATTTTGAGGCTTTTAAAAAAAATAAAAGAGAAAAGAAAGAGCACATATTTTTTCATCTATACCATCATATGGGGGATGGATGAAGGAAGGCGGCAAATAGAAAGGAGTCAAGGAGATGAAACAGGTAGAAAGGGAAAGGGTGTGAAATATGTAATGAGGAGTTTTTTAGAACTTATAAGGGAATATAGAAAGCCATCTGTCCTGTACTTTGCAGCAAGTACAAATGGTATTCAGCATACTGTAGTACCTTGGGGCAGATTTTTTACTGCAGAGATGGGAAAAGAGAACTGAGATGCGTGTGTGTAAGTTGAATACCTCACTTCAACTTTTTTTCCTTCCTGTTTCTTGTTTGCTGAATGGGACTTCTTTCTGCACAGCCCTCAGGTAGAGTGTTGTTGGTTTCTCAGCACATGGTTGACCGGCTAAGGAAAGGTGAATGGTTTTACATTGGGCAAAACCACGTTACTGATGCAAAGGATTATAAATCTAAAACCCAGAAGGCATCTAGTCTGAGACCACACTTTTACAGATAAAGAAACTGAGGCCTAAGGAGTGTTATGAGAAATTATTTAGGGATAAGGGTAATATTTATGGAGGACAAGGTGGCAGAATGGCCTTGAAGGCTGAGTGGGATTTCAATATGCAAGAATGGAAGAATACAATCCAGTCTTGGAGATACCACGAGCAAAGACAAGGAGCCTGGGGGAGCTCGGTTGACTTCTGAGAACAAGGAGATATCTAGTTTAGCAGGGTAAATGAGTATGTGAAAGAAAATTATGCGAGATAAGGTTTTGTATTTCCTAACACTGTATTTCAAATAGGCCACATAACCAGTCAAATATACACCAAGATAGGATAAAGTGATCTAGAGTCTTTATTTTCTTTAAAGATAACTCTTTAAGGAATCATGACTCAGAATTTCATAAGGACCAAAATAATGACCCAAGTATGCAATGTAAGCCAATGGAAAATGGTATTTAACATACTGAATTTGAACTTAAAGGCATCTATTCTATATTGTGTAATCGAATGCAAGTCTTTTCTCATTTCCATAAATACCCTGTTAATTTGAAAGTAATATATTTATCTACGTAGTTCTAATATTTGTTCATAAATATGGTATTGATGCTGCCTTGTATTTTATAGCTACATTAATTTTTCCCCTAAAAAATTTAAACATGTTTGCCTTATCAAGCTAAAAAGCTCAATAACATATGCAAAGTGGATATAGGAGATATTATTATCCCCATTTTCTATACTCCTGTCTCACCAGAGATGCCCTGGGTGGACTTATGTTCTACCAATCTCCCTATTCTCTAAAAAACGACTAAGTACAAATTCTTCTGGAGCCTCAGATGCGTTTGTAATACCTGGGAGAGCCTCACCTCTCAGCTGTTGTTCTCCAAATCATTTTTTCTTCATCATCTGCAAGCTACCATTTTGAGTTACTTCAGTCTTGTAGGCTTGGAAAAAAATCATCTTCGTCCTCAGATTTGCATTTGAGTGTTGAGAAATACTGAGGAGAAAAGAGGCCATTTACTGTTAGAATCGCCCGAAATTTATACTAGGTGTAGTGTGTGACCAAAAATAAAAAGAGCGGAAGTTTTCTTAGAGTCTTGAAGATTTGTTTTTTTCATTGTATTCCAAAAATGGTTTTGAGAAATATGCTGACAGTTCAGCATGAAATGATATGTGTTCTCACACAAACTGCATTGTAACTTAGGAATTTAGCCTGAAGTTATTTCAATGTACCATGGCTTTGATTCAGGGTGGAAGAAAAGTTTCCTTAAAAAGTGTGTTTTGAGATTTGACAATAAGTTTTCTTCAGTGCTGTGCACAGATTCAGTAGGCTGTTTTCACTTAGGTCTCATTATTGTTTTTGGCTTTTCATTTTTCCTTTCATTTTTATGCATGGGTAGGGCTCTGGGTCTTTTCTTTATATTTGCATTTCTAACAACATATGTGAGCCTGAAAAGTAAGTCAAAATGAATGAAAATTATTGCAATGATACTTTCAGAATTAGTCTTTTCTTCATTGAATGGTGGGTAAGCCTTCAGTTAGATGCCCAGTTAGATGGTGTATGTGTGTATTGAATACATGCACACACACACATCTGAAAATAAGACACATATGTAAAATATATGCATACATGCATATGTACATACATGCGTACTTGAAGCCCATGCAATGGTCTTGAATAATTAAAACAATAAATTATCCCATCTCTCATAAGAACTTCTCAACATCCAAATGTAAATTTGTTGGTTAGGATTAGTCTTCATAGTCAATAAGGTTTAAGTAACTCAAAATTGTGAAGTGATAGTTTGGGACAATTAAGAAGAAGTGACCTTGAGGTAGAAAGAATGTAAGGATCTCCAGAGAGTTCAGAAAATCACGGCTCCTCCATGTATTCACATATATAAATACAAGGGAAAGCTGTCATCTTCTCTGTGTGAGAAATTCCAGTATGGAAACTTTCTCTACCAACACAAATCACAATCTATATATAATTTGGTAGATAGGTCCAGGGAGTTTCCTGAAGAAACAGAGGTTATGACTTACCCAAGGTCACACAGAAAATAAGTGTTAGAACTTGAGCCCAAGTCTTCCTGCCTCCAAGTCCAGATATCCACTATAACACTGGTGTCTCTGTCTCTGTGCCTTTCTCTGTCTCTGTCTCTCCTCCTCCTCTTCTTCTTCTTCTTCTTCTCCTCCTCCTCCTCCTCCTCCTCTTCCTCCTCCTTTTTCTTCTTCTTCTTCTTCTTCTTCTTCTTCTTCTTTTCTCTCTCTCTCTATTTCTCTCTCTCTCTCGCCTTCCTCCTTCTTTTTCTCTAGTTCTTTCTATGGTTCTGTGTATCTGGCTGTCTACATTTCTGTCTGTTTCTGTGTCTTTGTTTCTGTCTCTAGTTTATCTGATTTCTTGTTTCTCGTTTCTCTCCCCTCCCCCCCCCATAAAATTTCTCTCATTTCTGCAAGTGGCATGGTTTACAGAATCACTTTAAATGTTTTTAAATGATAAAGAGAACAGAGCTCAAGACAGAGAAAAGCAGCAGGGCACAGGTCCTAGGTGAAGGAGACAGAGCTACACACCAAGCCATCAGTACGAGAACTCCTGAAGTGCATGTTTTATCTTAATATCCGAGTTAGCAACTCTCTGGGAATATTTCTCCCTCTCTCTCTCTCTTGTCCAGCTCCTTCTGTGTTGTGGCTGGTTTGCATTTGTGTTTGGAGTACCAGGCGGGTTTAATGAAGTTATTCTTTTATAAATTTTGCAACACTGAAGCAAGCGTGAGGGCTTTAAATTAGAATAAGTGCCACTTCTGTATGGCAGGTTCCTTTGAGGACTGATTAGAATCAGGCCTCCTGTTGCCTGCCCCTTTATACGTGGCAACATTGCTGTGTGTACTTGTTTATAGCTTACCTTTGAATGTGCATGAGTATGCACCGCGGCAGGCTGCATTGCCCTCTGTTAGTCAAGATTCTGCCTTTCTTCCAGGATCAAGTTAAATACTTCACTTTAAAGAGTTTTTTTAATTATGTTGCTTTATTGTAATGAATTAAAATTAACTTGGAGTAGCAAATTATATAAGAATGTGAGGGTTATAGATTAGTCTCACCATAGCTACAGCACATCTTTGTTTGAGGAATGAAAGTGCTGTCTTTCAGATGCCTCTGAGTCTCTTGGGATGGGGATGGGGTGTAAAGGGAACCAGTCTCTGGGAAGGGAGAAATCACTGAACCACTCTCTTTACCTCAGTGATCACCTGCCCAGTGAAACGAAAGAGTAAAGGGGACCTCCCACAAAGACCAAAAAGGAAAGTCACCAAAGACACAGGTCAAAACCTAGCCTCATGAGGTTGAAATCAGGTCAGTGAAGAGAGGAGGAGGTCATGGAAGAAGGGTATATAGCTCTTTATGATCCAGGTAGAAAATGAGATTGGAGGAAAATTGTGGAAGTAGGGAGAAGGACAATAATATAAATTATATTGTCATACTTTTTGACCAGAGGAGGTTCAAAAAGGACAATAAAAAGTCGGATAAACAAGGACTAGCTCAAGGAACTTGCCTTCTCTTTCCTTTTCTTCTGAGCACGTGGGAGCCCAATAATGAACAGACAAGGTCAAGGTGAAAAGTGAAGTTTATCCAGGAAAAGAAAGAGAAACCCCTTTATTCAAGGAAAAAACAGACTTGAAAAGCATGTTCTTTTGCCACATCTTCAAAATCAGCCCTTGCGATTGAATAGGGAGTGGCCAAATAGAAGAAGCATCGGTTATTTACAGTTTGTTGGAGGCAGTTTCTTTGGGTGTAAAATAGAATTTGTCAGTCAGGTTGTATTGTATCAGGATATGGCCTAATCTGTGGAGAAATGTATCTCTGGAGGGACAGAAGAATCACGGTGATGATGATGTTATCCTCCCAATGAACCTCCCTCCTAACAAACACTTTTGCCTATAAAACCCATGCATGTGTGTGACTGTGTTTCTCCCTCTTGAGAGTATATATTTTCCCTTGTCAGGCACAGAAGTCCATGAGCACATAAACGGAGTTGTAGGCTCCTGCATGTGCACACGTCTGAGCTGAGGCTATATTGAATCTCAGGATTCCTTTTTGTTTACCTTCCCTAAAGTCAAAGACTTTTGGGCAGATGCTTCATTGATGATTTATAACTTGTTTGACTAGTTTCTGATGTAAGTTTTCCTCCCAGAGTGTGGAGCAGTGCTTCTAATAGAAAAATACTAATATGGTACACTTCTTACACACTCTCATGGAACCATTTTTCACCAGTAATTTCGTTTTAAAGAATCTTTGTCCACAGGACTATGGAAAACTGGAAGGAGGCTTTTTTTCTTCTCTTAAAGGTTGCCCTTTGCATATAAATTACAACTCTTTGTGCTTTCCCCATTTTAATGGGATGACCTTTTGGATCCACTGGACAAGAGTTTAAATCCTAAGCCCACCAGTCAGTTTTTAAATCAATGCCTTCCATGCTCCAGAAGTTCAGTGCTCTAACTTCATATTCAAAGGGCATGACAGATGTGGCTTAGGTATTGGAGGTCTGAGGATGTGTCTAAGTGACAGGCACACAAACACGCACATGCCGGAAGAACGTGTACCCAGTAGTGGGACTTTGGCTTATCTCAATAGCTAGACCCACTAATAGAGACTTGCAAGAGATTCACAGTCTAAGAGAACTGGGAGGATCAGAAAATATGGAGCATTTTCAACAGGACATTCCTGACCAATTATCAATTTAAGCTTCCATTATTTGTCACTAATTACTACACGAGGCTGTTAAATATTTAGCAGGAGTTTGTTTAATTGGGTTTGACGATAGAGGAGACTGGTTGAACATGGCTGGAGCACCAGGAGTCAGTCAGTTTTGTGTACTCAGAGCTTGACAGAGAGGAAATTTGTATTCGCATAAGATGAACACATCGCCGTGTCAGACAGGGTTTTTTAATTCTGTTCCTTGCACCGTTTTATTTATCTTTAAGGTATCTAAAATTAGAGCACGAAGAAGGGGGCACTACTCATGGATGTAAAATTGTAAGGAGGTCATTCTTAACCTTGTTTACAGATGTTCTAGTTTAGAAAGCACCAGTGTGATAAATTAAACATTACAGGGGGAAAAATTAAAGCAGAGCAACAACTGGCACATGAACACATCTGTGTGTAAAATGCTGACTTAATTCTTGAATATCTTATTGATAGCATTTCCTATCAAAGCCTCCCACTCTGCTATATTATTCATCTATGCAGCTGGTTTAGAATCCAGCTCCTACTCTGCCTCATGCCCTTTTGGACAGTTTAGCTTTAGGCTTCTGTTGGCTGGTCAGTGCAAATGGACACAATGTAGTAGGAAGGCCGAATTTATGATCTCAAATATAATCATGTACATGTTTGAATGGTCCGAAATCGCAAGGTATGAGAGATTCTCTAAGGAGAAAACAACAAGAAATTTATTTAGGCCCCACAGCAGCAAAAACTTGA
>CM053622.1:209778553-209839173 GCA_028646595.1 Phalanger gymnotis | reverse complement strand
AGGATGGATTGGAAAGAGTAGAGGCAAGGAGCTTGATGGGGAGGTCATTAAAATAGTGGCAGGTGATAGCGAGTGACTGGATCAGGCTATTGGTGGTGGTGTTAGAGAAGAGATAACAGAACCAAAAGAGACTGGAAAGGGAAGTGATGAGAGAAACAGAAAAATAAAATAGTACCACTAGAATTTTCAACATGGGTAACATGGTTAATGATACTGATAGAAGCAAGGATGGGTACTAGGTTTTGAAAGAAAGACCTTCAATATTCTCTTTGAAGTACCATTGATTAAGGGGCATGCTTGGACATCTAAGAGGCAGTATGGTGCTGGAGAAAGGGAACTACACATGCAATTAGAGAACCTCGTTTCAATTCTGGATCAGTTACTACTTCTGTGATCTCGAGCAACTTCTCTGGCCCACATTTCCTCATCTGCAAAATGGCGGCAGGATCAGATCATCTTTTCTGGTTCTTGGCCCAGTGATCATATGTACATTGTAGCTTTTGAAAAATCACCTCCTGCCATAGCACAGCAAGGGTGACAAGGCAGATTTTCTGTTTTGTGTTTCTCTTTATCTAATTCAACATCCAATGGCTCACCTTGATTTCCAAACCTTGGTCCCCATCTCCAGATCATTGTGTTATGAGAATAATAGGACTGTTAGCTTAATTGTCTCCATCTGACTCCTGAAGATTCTCAGTATAAATCCTCCTGAGTGTAGAGGGGGAAGCATTTCCTCATTGGCCTTAGAGAATTCTTTTCTCTCTGCTTTAGTCTTATCACTCTCTACTTTATACTATACTTATCTATGTACCTGGAAGCCTCCATAGAATGTAAGCCCCTTAAAGTCAGGGACTTGTTTTTGTTTTTAAATGCACAATGCTTTACATATCACAGGTACTTAAGAAATGTTTAATTGAATTGAACCACTCCCTAAGTAGGTAGAAGAGAAGAATTATTAGTGGGAAATGTTGTTCTTCTGTCCTCATTATGAAAGTGCGCCTTGATGGATCTGTCACTAGACACCAACCAGGAGAGGCCAAGCTTCTACCATGCGCTAAAGCCCACATCTGACTTAAAAGAAACTGAGGTTCCTTCACAGTAGTATTCAGTACAACTTCTAGGGAAAATGAGCCATTGAGATCTTTGCAATTTGCTCTACCGCCTTTCCCCTCACTCCCATCCACTCTCTGTAAACAAACATGGGAGTAGGCTCTTCTTAAGAACTACACAATCCTGGGCCCAGCTATATTTTGTCAGTTAATGACCTCTCAGTTGTAAAAGAGAAGCTGGTTATCTTCCCACCCTTTCCGTTCTGTCAGATCACATAATCTGTCAATGTTTATTAAATCGCTAGTAAGGGCAGCTAGGTAGAACAGTGGATAGAGCACCAGGCCCGGAGTCTGGAAGACCTGAGTTTAAATCTGGCCTCAGACACTTACTAGCTGTGTGACCCTGGGCAAGTCACTTTACCCTGTTTGCCTCAGTTTCCTCATCTGTAAAATGGGCTGGAGAAGGAAATGGCCAACCACTCCAGTATCTTTGCCAAGAAAACCCCAGATGGGGTCATGGAGAGTCAGAAATGACTGAAACGACACCACAACAACAACAATAACAACAGCAAAGTGCCTAGTACTGAGTTTAATTTATAGGAATAAATATTTAGAACCACACGGCCCTAGCTCTAAGTAAGCACACTCTCTTCAGTCCTTGGTCCACGAAGCTGCCAAAGTGATTTTCCTAAAGCACAGATGTATCCATGTCAACCTCTACCCAATAAGCTCCAGTGGCTCCCTATCACCTCCAGGATCATTTAAAGTCCCTTCTTACCTTTCCCAGGCCCCATACCTGCTAGAGCCTTCTCTCAGATTACCTTCCAACCACTCTGCATGTATCCTGTGCATCTCTTTATTTCCATGTTGTTTCTCTCATTAGACATGAGCTCCTTGAGAGCAAGGACAGTGTTTGACTCTTTTTGTCCCCCTGGTGCTTAGCGCAGTGAATGGCATACAGTCAGAGCTTAATAAATGATTGTTGACTGCCAAATACAGATACTTCACTAGAGGAGAGAAAAGCATATAATCAACAGAAATCATCACATGTCATATTTTTATAACAGTTCACAGGAAAAAGAGCAATTTCCCTGCAACAATCTCGTGAGATAGGTAATACAAGAATTATTTTCTCTGTTTTACAGACAAAAAAATCTAGGGCTCATAGAGGGTAAATTACTCTTTTAAGGTCACACAGCTAGTCTCTGGTTTCAGATTCCAATGCCACTGGTCTTGCCACGTTTATGTTTCCCTGTACATATACACACAACTGCAAACAGGTTTTAAGGGGAAAGATGGGCCATTTGGAAATGGGTTCATAGGATAGGCAATGAATTGGAGGAGTGAGGAGGAAAGATAGGAAAGGTTTCCTAGAGAAGGTGATCCTGAGCTGTGATTTAAAACAAAAATAGGTGGTGGAAATTTAAATTGCATAGGATATTCAGGATGCCCTTAAATAATAGTGTTCATTCATTTAAACCTAGGAGGCAGCTAGGTGGCTCAATGGGTAGAGCTCTAGGTCTGGTGTCAGGAAGACCCAAGTTCATATCTGACCTCAAGGGGCAGCTAGGTGACACAGTGAGTAGAGCACCAGCCCTGGAGTCAGGAGGACCTGAGTTCAAATCTGGCCTCGGACACTTGACACACTTACTAGCTGTGTGACCTTGCACAAGTCACTTGACCCCAATTGCCTTCCCTTCTCCCCTCAAAAAAAAAAAAAAACCAAAACCAAATCTGGCCTCAGACCCTTATTAGCTTTGTGACCCAGGTAAGTCATTTAACCTCTGCTTACCTTAATCCACTGGAAAAGGAAATGGCAAACCACTCTGGTATTCTTGCCAAGAAAACAATGAAGGCTCATGAAGAGTTGGACACAACTTAACAACTAAGCAATACCATTTAGAACATGGAGCTAGAAGGTATTTCAAAGGTCATTCAACCCAACCTCATCATTTGATAGATGAAAAACCTGAATCCCATGGAAATGAAGTGACTTGCCCAAAGTGTTGTAAGTAAATGTAAATAGAGAGATGGGATTTGAACCCAGGTTCTTTTACGGTACCACACTGCCTCTACACCAAGCGGATTAAAAAAAGAACTAATAAATTAACGGAAATAGTCACAATTCAGGAGCACAATGGTCAGTTTCCCATTTGAATATATTCGAATGTACATATTTCCTAGTGTTTGGACAAATCACCTACCTTTTGAAAGCACTTACTAAATACAAGGTGAGAGGCTGATTGTTACAGTAGGCTCTTGTGATTAGAGGGAGTGCCAGCCAGCCTTGAAGTCAGGAAGACCTTTGCCCAAGAACCTCCTCGGGCACACACTAGCTTAACTAGGGGACCCTGGGCAAATTACTTCATTTCTCAAATGCCACAGAAAACTCTCTCCAATTCAGAGTAGCAGAGCAGGGCCTTTTGTATTACTGGAAGGAGTTCTTCTAATCTGTTCCCTCTCTCCCCCGCAACCCAGCTCTCTACGTTAGTAAAATTGCAGGTAAAGAAGGAAAAAACATCCAAAAAAAAAATCCAAAATGTATTTGTAAAATGGGTCAGTGAGGTGGCCTACTGGATAGAGTGCTGGTCTTGGAGTCAGAAATTTGGATTCATATACTTTCCAGTAGTGTGACCCTGGACAAGTCACTTAACCTCTGATTGCCTTAGTTTCCTCATCTATAAAATGGGGGTGATAATAACAGGTTCTTCCTCTCAGGGATGTTGTGAGGTTCAAATGAAACAATAATTATAAAGCACCTAGCACAGTGCCTGGCACATAGTAGGCACCATATAAATGTTGGCTGTTATTATTACAGAACAGACTTTTCTTATATCAAAGCAAAATAATGTATACTTTTTTCTCTCTAATTTTTTTTCTCTCTCTTTCTTTTTTTCCAGAACCATACAATGACCCAACACAGCAGTTAGTGCAAGGCCTGTCTCTTGAGGACAATTTCTTTTGTGGCACAAAAAGGGAACATGTTTTACTCTTTGCACGAAACCTTCATTGTTAATGTATATTATTCAGAAACCTTGTATTGTACCATAAGACTTGTATTATCAAAACTGTTGGATGTTCATGTGTTTGAACTTTTGAGTACTGGATAGACTTGTATATAAAGTGTTGCACATGTATTATGTTGTCTGATACTAAAATGGTCTTATAAAGACGAGTGGACTTGGGCCCTATTCAAGCAAGATTTGAAAAAAAAATGCAAGCAAAAAGGCTTAAGTGAAAGTGTTTCTTTCAAGGAAGAGGAATCAAAAACAACTGCGTTTCTACATCACAGCTATGTTTGGGCTTCCTTTTCTGTATACTTAGGTCTGGAATTTCTCTCTTTTTGGTATTTCAACCATTGAACCCAAGACTATTTTTTATCGCTGAAGATTCTTGCAAACCGTGAAGAGACTTTCTCACAGAACAGAAACCCACAACTGAATAAGGCCCATATATATATATTTGTAAGCCTTGCGATATGACAGATAGCATTATCATATATGCAATAGTTGTTATGTAGATTGTCAAAGAAACTTTTTTTTTCCTGGATACCATTTGAAGCTTTGAGTGTTCAGAATTTTCCTTAATGATTTCACACAGCCAAATTCTTGAATCAGTTGAACTAACCTGTATGTTACTGTTATTAATGTTTACTCTGCGGTCTGAACCTGGAGATTACTGGAATTGTTTTCCAAGAGGAAATAAATTCAGTTTACCATTATGTATGAGTGTATCTGTGTTTTCTTTTCCCCCTAGTTACTCCACCATTAAAAACTTAATTGGTTGCACCCTTGGATAGGAAACCTGCTCTTGAGAGACTGTCTCAGGCACTGTTCTGCCGCTGTACATTATAACCTCAATCATTTTTAACCTTCTCATGGGGCCAAATTCAACCGGGAGCATTTCCATCATGTTACATAGGATAAGAATCAGACCCAAGAAACTTCAGCTCATCGAGATCCTAACAGGTCACATTGTACTTGAAAATTCTGACATCACAGATGGATGAGATGGCTGTTTTCTGCATAATTTGCAGCCCAATTCATGTCATGCTGTGCAAATCTGAACTCAAAGTAGATCACTGCAATTTGAGAGGCAGTTTGGCTCATGTGTATTTAAGGAGCAGCCCTGTTCATACAATAGACAAAGTGCAGAAACGAGAGTCAGATGGTTAGGAGTTCTAGACCTGACGCTGGCTGCTGACATGATCTTGTCCAAGTGGCTTTACCTTGGTTCACCCAGCCCTGAATCCAGGATGATGACAAGGGCAGTATGTGTGTGGATCATTTTTTTTCCCCATTGTTGCTATTCTGGGAAAATGGTTCATAACATGAACAGGAGCTCCATGGTCAAAAGTTAGCTAAAAGGAAATACAGGATAATTTCAAGGTATGGATTGAATTCTCCGATATATGTGTAGTCCAAATCAGTTGGAACAACCTTGCTTTTCCTTCCGACCAAATCTTGGGGAGCAGTTAGAAGACTTAATATTAAAAAGCAGCTCTCATTCAGAAAATATTTAACCCTGTGCCCTCCAACTCCCTTCTGAGGCCTCTGGCCCCAGTTATTCTATGGCATTATCATCACAATGCAGTGTGTAGGAGAGTAGATGCCCACCATGTGCCAACCACTGCATTAAGTACTTTACAAATGTTATTTAATCCTCACAATAACCATTTTACAGATAAGGAAACTGAGGCAGGCATGTTAAGTGACTTGTCTGGGATCACAAAGCTAGTAAGTGTCTGCGGCTGATTTTGAACTGAGGTTGTCTTGAATCCTGACCCAGAGCTCTATCTACTGGGCTGCCTTGCTGCCTTGAAAGGCCCTGTACCGAGGATCAGAACACTTGGCTTGAAAATTCTAGTTCTGTCACTTAGGAGCCGTGTAACTTCAGAGAAATTGATTCACTCAGCTTCCTTATTTGAAAAATGAGAATAAGAAGTCTTGTGCTCTTTGAGCTTGGTGGTGGAGAAAGCACTACCTAAGCTGTCAAGTCTTAAGTAAATTCAATTTGTTATGATTTTGCTTCTCCATTAACGTCCAATGAATATTACGAAAACTTTTTTTGATAAGCATGCAGAAATTCTCATAGCACCTTTCAGAACGGAGGAATGAAGACACAAGCTATCATTTCACTTAGCCAGTGGCAGAGCTGCCATTGTCTCTGGGTAATCAGTTTGGACTAGGAAGAAAACTAATTTTGGAGACAAAGAACATGCATGGGTTAAAATCCCTGCTCTCCAACTTACTTAGTGATCTTGGATAAGTCACTCTTCCTCTAATTTCACCTGTAAAATGAGGAGATTGGACTTGGTGGCCTTTATGACCTATACCATCCCTGGCATGTGATGATGAAATGTGTGATACCAGTGACCTCAAGGATAAATTCATTGCAGCCTCAAGTCAGTTGAATAATTTAAATATTAATAGCCAGCTATATCACTGGCATATTACTTGGTTAGCCATCAAAACTAAAGTTTAACCCCGTTTTAAATCTATTCAGGAAACAACTATTTCATAGTGATTAAAGTATGTATAACTTTGAGTGGTTTCACCAATGTATCTCATATATATGCATGCATAGATTTAGCTTTTTAAAGCTAGTGAAACCTACATCTATACATTCCACAATGGATTGTCAGCATGCTATTTAATTAAAAAGCTTTTTCACTGGCAACATAAATAATGAAGCATGCTGAGAATATGCTGCAAGTGCATTCATAATTAAAATACTCAGCTATATTTAAAAAAATTAGAATCTCTGGTCTATTCAAGATTTCGCATTTAAAATGAATAGCCACACTCCATCATGATTTTTTTTAAAGCTTTAAAACTTATGATTACTAATGAGTGGGTTGGATTTTACCAAAAGGACGCAAGCCTCTCTGCATTCTCTATGAAGGCAGGTGACAGTGGCTGGGTCTTGAGTTACCTCTGACAGCATCTCTTTACAAACAGAGGGAGATGACTGCCAAGTAAACCCCAGGAAGTTAGAATGATGAGGAAGTCTCATAGCCTTCTGTTTGTGACAGTTGGGGTGGGGGAGAGTCACAAGACTAAACACAGAGCTATTGCAGCATGCTAACAGATCAGATCTATCTCTAATCACAGGAAGAAGACTTCCGGGATTCTGCCTCTTATATAGAATCCTACAACAGGTAAATGGAGAACAGTTGTTAGGAGATGGTGGCCTTGAAGCCAGAAAGAGCTGTGTTTAAGTGCTGATTCTGTATGACCCTGGACAAGTCAGTTAATTATTGAGAAGGCATCCACATCATTGTTAGAGGGGATTTCCTCATTTGGACCATTCACGGCCAGGCCCTTTCCTATTCCTTTCTCTTAGAAAGTTAAAATTGAAGGGGACTTTGAAGTTCACTTATTTCCATCCTTTTATTTTTTTATATCTATAAATCGGAGGAATCTATGGGAATCTGAGACCCAAACAAGTGGATTAGCGTGGCCCGGAGTTTTAGTGTTACAACAGTTATCTCATTTCTATAAGTCCTTTTGCAAAGTTCTTTCTCTCCTCCAACTCAGTACAATGGGTTATTCAAGTTTTTTTGTTTGTTTGTTTTGGAGGGGAGAAGGCAGGGCAATTGGGGTTAAGTGACTTGCCCAAGGTCACACAGCTAGTAAGTGTGTCGTGTCTGAGGTCGGATTTGAACTCAGGTCCTCCTGACTCCAGGGCTGGTGCTCTACTCACTGTGCCAGCTAGCTGCCCCCATTCAAGTATTTTTAGACTTTAACAAGGCCCAGAGCAGTGGAAGGACATGGTCAGGGCTAAAGAGAAAATAACAGGACAAGGCCTTAGAGCAGGCATCTCCTGTCACCCCATCTAGCCTTCTTTTCATCACACCACCGTCTATTCCCTGTGTGTTGCCAATTCTCTCATAAATATGATAAATATCTGTGGAACGAGGGATTCCTCACCCTTTAGGATCCTGTTTTCTATGGGTGATTAACCTGATAGTCTCTGAAGTATTTTCATTTCTCTCTGTAGCCCCATTTGGGTAGGGCGCTCTTGAATCTTCAAGAAGGAAACCTAATTCAGAAAGCTGGATGCTGTTGCAGAATGTATGGCTCTCCATTTACCCCACACTCTAAAGGCCAGGTCCTCCTACCATCTATCTCATGGACAGGGAGGGAGCATGCATGGAAGGTAATGAGAACTCCACTCATGTGAGGGAGAGGGATGATTTAGAGTCAAGCTGCCCAGCATGGGCTACTGGCAGGGCCCCCGCCTGCCACCCAGGCCCACTTTGGCACCTCCCTCCCGGGCCTCCATCTCCCAAGGATGAGGAGTAGCCACAGCTATCTCGGCCAGATTCCACAGTAATGAAGTCAGCTGTCAGCTCCTTGGGAGGACAAGACACAGAGCCCCTTTATTTCCAAGCAGGTGTTGCAGCACATTAAAGGTTGAATTCCATCTTGTGCTCACATCCTGAGTGAGCCAGTTTGCAGGCGAGCACAGTTCCTTCTGCAAAGAGGGAAACTTGGCAATGGTGGAGGGCTGAGTACTCAAATGGCAATCAGCTTCTGGCTCATATCAATTAATTCTTTCATGGACTTTTGCCTAAGTATAGCATCTTGAATTCCCAGCTGTGGAGTATATGAAAAACAGCTCAAAGAATATACACACAATCTGTGGGAGTGCATTCCGTGGGGCTGCTGGGGGGGCAATTCTCTTCCAGCTTACACGTGGGTGCTAGTCATAGTCCCTCTACCATGCCACCTACAGAAGACAACTTGGTCACCTTCTTGGTCCTCCAGTCTCCTGTGACACTGCTGTACAATTCACGAGCAGTTTGGTGAAATAGGTCGTGCTTCAGACACACTGAGTGGATCCTTGGTATCCACGCATGGGCCAAATTTCAGTTTGTTACGATCAGAGGCAGTGTGGCCTGGTGGATAGAATGCTGGACTGGGAAAGAGATAGGGCTGGTTTCTGATTCTGTCTCAGATGTTACTAGCTGGGTAATCCTGGCAACTTAATAAATCTCTCAGATCCTCATTTTCTTCATCTGTAAAATCAAGGTTTAGGGGAAGCTAGACGGTGCATTGGATAGAGAGCAGGCCTTGGAGTCAGGAGGACCTGAGTTCAAATCCAGCCTGAGACACTTATTAGCTGTATGACCCTGAGCAAGTCACTTAACCCCTCATCTATAAAAAAATAAATAAAAGAAAAAGAGCTGGATAAGAAAATGGCAAACTGCTTCAGTATCTTTGCCAAGAAAACCCCAAAAGTAGTCATGAAGAGTCAGATAAGACTGAATAAACTCAACAACAACAAAGTGAAGGTTGATGGTTTCTAAGGTCCCTGTTAAGGTCCCTTGATCTAAATCTATCATTCTAAGATTCCTGCCTTTTTGAAAACCTCCCAGCTTCCACATTGGTTTCTGAGTGTCCCAAAGACAAGTTGGCCACATAGCCTTAAGACCTGATGAGCGACAGAAAATGAGAAAAGCATTTCGTTATCCACATGGGACCTAGGGTTACCTTGAAAGCAATCTGGAACTTTCTTCCCACCCCTTCAGAATTTCCCATGTGAAGACAAGTATTTCTTGCTACACAGAGGCTGTATAGCTTCAAGCAAAGGGGAGGATTTAGAAATTAGTCAGTATATCTAATCAATACAGATAAACTGAATAACAGGTAAAAATATTCACTTTGAGGCCTGAATGACCTTATAACTCATGATTTGGCTTTGCTCTGTATACAAGTTAATTTAACATGGCCTCACCTCCCCCTAAACTTGGAGCTGGATAATTCCACTCTATGCCAATTTAAAAAAAAAAAAGCATTCATTAAATGACTACAATGTGAAAGTCACTGATTGACGCACTGAGGATTCCTAGACCATGTGAAAAACAGCTCCTGCCCTCAAGGAGCTTATATTCTGTTGTATAAACACAGCCAGAAAAAATTTGAGTCACCCAGCATGAGTTCCTTCATCATTCCTCCACTCCACCTCAAAATATTTCTTCTTTCCTTTTATCTTTCTCTCCTGTCACAGAGGAAAGGCTACTCTCTTTCTTTCAATGGTGAAGTCACTACTCTGTTTCCTTTCTCATTTTCTTTCAACTCCTTCATTATCCTAAGTTTTCCAAGAGCATGGGCCTGGTGTACCAGATTTCCATAGATTGGATCAAGCATTGCCATGAGGCCTTTCCATCAGAAAGCCCTTGGTAATGCTGGCCCCAGGATAGTCCAACACGTCTAGCATGTGCTCTATAAATGCCTATACCTAGCATTTTTAATTTTTCACTTTCCAGAGGCTTTTTCCTTAGGAGCATTAACACCCAAAGGCCTCCCCTTCTCCTGAAGAACTCTTACATTTATTCTGTTGCCCTTTAAACTGTTATATTGTTCTCTTTTTGTTTTACGCCAATGTTTTCAAACCCAATGCTTCAATTTCCTCACTAGCCACTCATTCCCTAACCATGAAAAATATGGTAATTATCCTCCCCATTCTTCTAAAACTGCTGAGTATGGTGACTGGTAATGTCCCAATCATCAGTCCAGTCACTTTTCCTCAATGTTTGTTTATTCTTCTTCCCTACTCTGCAATGTTGGAAACCATTAGGTTACATCCCCATCAGTCACTGAATGCTATAAATTCTCCCTCTTGCATCCAGTTCACCCTTTATGTTTCAACTGTCATCCCCCATGGCCCTCATGTTCAAATTCTGATCATCTCATAGCTAGACTGTCGTTATAGGCTCCTGCCAGGTTTCCCTGCAGCTAAATGGCGCAGTGCATAGAGCACCAGGCTTAGAATCAGGCAGACTCCTCTTCCTGAGTTCAAATCCAGCCTCAGACACCTACTAGCTGTTTAACCCTGGGCAAGTCACTTAACCCTGTTGGCCTCAGATCCTCATCTGTAAAATGGGCTGGAGAATTCTGGAAATGGCAAACCCCACCAGTACACTTGCCAAGAAAACCCCAAAAGAGGTCACAAAGAGTCAGACTCAACAGCAACAACAGGTTTCCTTGCTTCAGGCCTACAGTGTCTCCTTTATACTACCACGAGATTCATCTTAACACAATACTGTTTTTGTTTCGTCAGTGTTCTGGTCAGTAAGTACCATTGATTGACTAAAACAATCCCAAACTCTGTAGCTTGGCATTTCAACCATACGTGCTAGTTACTCCATAACATGAATCTTCTATTCTCTCCTTCCCACCATCCCCATAAACTCATGGAATCACAGGTTCTAAGAAATGAAAAGGACCTCAGAGGCTTTTAGTGCACCCTGAGCCTGACCAAGAATCTTTTCCCAAATATCAATTCAATAGCTTAATTTGACAGTCTTTGATTAAGCACCTATTATGTATTAAGCAAGGCATTAATAGACGGAGATTGAATCTCTATTCAAAAACATTTAGGCATGAGGAAACCATTCAGAAGAACTCTTTAATGGCTAGAACTAGCCTAGAACCAGTGGTGGGATTCAGCCAATTCGCACCTGGTTTGGTAGAACTGGTACCTAATTTGAGTTTTAGTTCCGTGGACCAGTTGTTAGTGGGGGTGGGGCCTGTGCCCTCCAAGTCAGCAGTGGGGGCAGTGCCTCAGCTCGGTTCCGTGGAGAACCGGTTGTTAATTCATTTGAATCCCACCGCTGCCTGGAACGTTCATCCTTCTCCATATTCTGCCTATCCTCCAAGGCCAAGTGCAAATCCCATCTTTTTAGAAAGACTTCCAAGTTGGAAGTACATCGGCTACTTGCTGCTTAATTCCTTCTGTTGATTGACTGGGGGGCTTTTATCTGTTCCATTTTCAGTCTGGGTCAGTTCTTCCCTTCTATGACAGCCTGGTGGTGTATTCTCCCTCTCCCCTGCATTGCTAGGACGCACCATATTGGTAGAGAATTTAGTATAGATTCTTGTACAGTTTAGCTCAAGCCCCAATTTCTTAATGAAGTCTTTCCTGCTCACTGCAGCCCATCTTGAGCTCACCTTTTACTAAGTTCCTACTACATTTGTCAGCTCATTTCATATGTATGTGTGTGTATGTATGTATGTATATGTACAGACACACACACAGATACATATGTATGTGTATATATATATATATACACATACACACACACACACACATAGATAGTTGATTCTTGCATTTGCAGTAGGTATGTTTTATAAAGTGGCTGCAAATAATCAAATACTGAACCATTGCTCCTAGGGAATTACAGGGTTAGGTTCCTGCAAAACTCTGCTCACAACATTTACTTTAGCACTTTCTGGAGCAGCCTTCAGTACAGATTGGTGAATTTCCTCTTCCTTTTTCCGGATGTACGGCACTGTTGATTCATTAACATTGAACTCACGGCCAGCAGCACTATAACTCATGCCTGAACAAAGCTTACCTAACATGTGTATTTTCTCCATAAGGCGCATCATGGCATTCTTAGGCTTAGGAACGCTAGACGGCCCTTCAGCACTATGCTTGGGGGCCGTTTTAAACAGCAAAATCACCAACAAAAAGCACAAAAATGTAGAAAAACATGGTACAAAACAGACTGTAGAAAAGGACACTTTATATTATTAGAGCTGAAACAAGAAGGCAGAGCTTTGCCTCGCTCAACCTCAGCTGGGAATGTGCACACATCAGGGGACTCAAATTTTTCCCTGCTCTGCACATGTTCACAAATGACCACAAAAGTGCCTGACTATTGATTTTAGGGTAACCAATAAATTTTAGTTGAGTAGATGAATTCACAAACACAAAATCCACAAATAATGAAGATTGACTGTGTGTGTATGAGTGTGTGTGTATACACACATATGCATATATATATATACAGATATATCTGCATGTACAGATACATATATAACACCATAAACAAGTACTCATATATTTATATGAACATATAAATGTTTGAATATACATTTATATATGTATACAGATATAAACATATTTAACAGTTGAATATTTTGCTAATTTATTTTATACAATTTTTTTACAAAATATTTGCTAACACAGAGTAGTACCAAATACAAAACTAATTTTTTTTAAAATCTTGTTCACTACAAATAAATGAAAGCTAATCTACCAAGGAAAAATGTCATGTCTGTGTATGTCTGTATACAAAATGAACTGACATATAAATGTATTTATTTATAGTTATATAACAGATCTTTATATATGTTGGGTACATACATATACATACATATCTATATCTATCTATATATGAAATAAGCTGATGGGTTTAATGTGTGTGTATGTATACACACACATACACATTTGTCTATATATGTATATAAATGTGTATATCTGTTAATAATGGGCAACAAAGTCCTCAAGGATGGAAGCTATTTGTTGGGCTTCTCTATACTTCCCAGATCACCTAGCATAAGAATTTCTACAAACAGCTTTTGACCAAATATTTGTTAATTTGAAAACCTCTTCATTCCCGCTGTCACCAACCCTAGACAGCCCATCACCTGACCTCACAATGCGATTGCTAAAATAGTGTCCAGGTTGCTAATTCTGGCTCCCAATTGGAGGATCTTGAACGGGGAAGTGACATGATGAAACTGGTGTTCTAGGAAGATTAGTTTGTCAAGATGTACTGAAGAAAGATGAGATTGGAGGCAGGATTGCCTGGCCAAACCATGATGAATCTCCTCTGCCTGTATTTCATCATCCTCTATAAACTTGACCCATCACAACTATCTAGCCTTATCTTCATATATTACCATTTAGACTGATTTACTCACTGTTCCCTCGCAAGTGGGGTCATCACCATCTCTTTGTCTTTGGTCATGTTATTCCTCTAAACTCATGGTTTCCTTCCTCCATTGGATTCATTCTACTCATCCTTTATGGCTCAGCCCAAGTCCAACATTGTCTGGGATTGATTTGGTGGATACCAACCTCTCCATTCTCTGAATGTTTATTACCCATATGCAGTTCTATTAATACCATTAACATGACCCAGAGTTCAGCAGTTCATTTTTCTTAAATAGCTTCATGTATCTGAGTTTGTTCTTCCCAGCTGAATTTTAACTTCTCTGAGGCCAGAGGCCATATTTTGACCCTTTTTTCTACATCTCTCAGTACCTTACGCATAGCTCTGAGTAGATGTTCAATGAAATCTTGCTGATTCTTGACTGAATGATTGTGGTGCTCAGGAAAATTCATATGCTACAATCACTTGGCATCTGCCCAGTCTCTACCACATCTTGCTTTTTTTTTTTCTCAGAAATCAAATAAGTCTGAGCATCTCAAAGCTTTGTTAACATGAACAAAGTTATTTCATTTCCAGACAGTCTTGCTTTTCAAACTTGGAACTTAGCATCCATTATATTGGAGTTATAGACCTGAAAAAAATTTCCTCTTCACTTTTTTTCTGTTAGTCTTTGCCCTTTTCATCTACCCACATTCCAGGTACAGTTGTCCCCAGGAAAAACACATGACCCACTACTGTTGAATACTGCTTCTCTTATCTCAGCACCCAACAACATACCATGGCACCAAGAAATAAAACAGCTATGATGTTGGTCCATTCTCTTTAGCCATTCGCTTTCATTAATGAAGTCATACATAGGTAATAACTACTAATATCAGTTTTCAAAATGATCCTAAAAAAAAAAACAAGTTCAAAGGTTATTTTCAAGTTAGTGGGTGTGTATGCAAAAGCCAAATTGTGTCACATTCCTACCTTAAAACAATGGAGCTATTGACTAAGATTACAAATAATAGGAGATTTTCCCCAGTTGGAATAGGCATGTACTGTACCAAGCCCTGGCTCTATTCCCATGACAAATATATCTGCTCTCAACACAGAACGTGGGGAGAAAAGAAAATGTCAATAGTTGACAGTTTCTTGGCCTGATGGGTGTAATCCAGTAGCATAAGAAATTCATTTAAGCAAATGGATGCTAGGTCTGCACCATTTATTTGCCTTTCCCCCAATGTATTGTTTGAACACAAAGTCATGTCTGTCTGTGTTACACACTTATCGCTGTCAGCATAGTTATGAACTGAGATACTCCTTTGGGCCAAAGCCTGTGTCGTCTCCTCTAAAGAGTGAGGAAAGAGGAGGGAATAAGAAACCATGAAGAAAAAAAAAGTCCTCTTGCCAAATGTGTAAGGACAGCTTTTTCACACTAAAAAGCTCACCTTGAGAATTTGGGCCATATTTTAACGAAGCCCAAGAAATATTTTTTGTCAATTGAAGATCTTAATTATGCTGATAAAGGGAAAAACTTAGCCCACAGAATAGAACACATATAATATGCCAGCTCTGAGAAAAAGTTGGATACCGGTCCTGTTCTCCTCATTAATACATTTTTCATCCCAGCCAACTTGGATAAGATGATATGTTCCTTATCCCTGGCAGATCTCACAAGATATCAAACATTTCAGGCTCCATGTGTGAAAGTATGACATATTGGTTAAGACTGAAAATAGCGTGTTTACGGGAGAGTGCAAGTATATAAGAAATATTATACCCTACTGTTTTTGTAAATGCCAGAGTGCCACTGAGTTGAGACAGATGGTAGCAGGCAAAGATGCAATCTTATAATCAAAAGCTAAAATATGTCAAAAATATGTTAGCAAGCAAAATATAGCATATTACTAGCTTCTCATGTCATGACAGCTTGCAAAACATGTTAGGATGTTGAATCTCTAGTTATGTAAATAAAGAAAGAGTAAACAGAGCAACGGCAAGTGGGATGAGAACTCATGCACTGATTGTCCCTTCACTGCAGTTTGGGGAAAAGATGAAGTCACATGGACACAAGGAGCCCCAGATGGACATTAAGAGGTTGATGGTATCAAGTGCATGAATCCACTTACCTTTCATGAGTAGCAAGTTTCTCAGAGATACCTAAAAGCTGTTTAACTAAATTACAGGAGGCATTCAAACTTCCCAGAGAGAATTGTGAGTATTCCAGGGAGAGGCATTGCACCATTTAGCTAAAAGGAACAAGAGGGTGAGTGCTAGCTCGCTAAGACAAAAAGTACCAAAGTCTCCATGCATGTGCCAAGCTCAAGGAAATAAGAGGAGATGTAATCAGGTCATGGAATGGCAGGGCTGGCTAGGGACCCAGAAAGGTCATCCAGCTCGTGCTTATGTCACAGTGACCTGGCTTTCTTCACTCCTTTTTGACCAGGGATGAATAGAGACAAGTTATGGTACTCATATGTAGAGAGGACTGAAGATGGTCAGGGGTCTCTGTGTATATATGTTTATATATACACATTTTTGTCTAAACATTATCGGTTCCCCAAGTAATTACTTCTTAATTTAATTTGGCAGTAGTAGCTGGGGCTTGGAGCAGATAGAACTTACATATGCTAGTTACAAGGACATGGAATGTCCCAGGAATGGAGGAGGTTGGGGAAAGCTGGAGAGCCATGTGGGAAAAAAAAAATAAGCCTATTTTCCTGCCAAGGAAGTTACAACACAATTGGATTTTTGGTTACCTGCTTGTTTCATATTATAGAAAGGGAAATATTGCTATAGCATAGACATTTCATTATGGAATCCATAATGAACATAACTAGGATTCCACAGAACACAAGCAAGAGGACATTGCGCTAATCATTTGCTAAGAGAGCAGGTTCCAGAATGTTCAGAGAAAAGACTGGTAGCTTGTGTCTAGCCAGTCTCTAGCCTGAGACTGAATGGGTAGAGAGCACAAAATAGATGAGAAACTCTCAAGAAAAGACTTCTGAGATATAATTATGAATGACCCCAAAGGAGTTAAGGGGAAGAATGAGAATGATATTCCTAGGAAGCACCCAATCCATTAAAAACAAAACAAAGCTAAAAACACTACGCACCATCTTAGTTCACACCCTGATCACTTCATCAAACTTTTGGAATAACTTCTTAGTTCCTCTGCTTCTAGTCGCTCCCTTTTTCTAATTCAGCCTGATGATTGTAGCCCAATTCATATTTCTAAAACACCATTGTTATCATGTATTGAAGTCATGAAAGCTGCCTATAGATCCCTACTGCCTACAAGATAATGTCCATATTCTTTAGTTTTGCAGTCAAGTTCTTCCACAATCTGGCTTCAACCTAGTTTTCTAGCTTCATTTCTCACTATTTTCCCGCATGAGATCTCTGCCTAGGAAATCTGTTTGTTGTCCGTCCCCCAAGCAGACCTCACATTTTTCTGTCTCTGTCTCCGCCCTTTCACTCAGACTATTCTTCACATTTGTAATATCTTCTCCACTAATTTTTGCCTATCGAGACTTATTTAGCCTTCAAGGACCAGCTCTGTTTACTCCCTTCACCACAAACCCTGGTCATATAGCTTGTCCGTGCCACTCACTTGGTACCTAAGTACCTGCTGCATTGTATTACTAGTTCTATTATCATGTGCATCTATGTGAGGATCCTCAAAAGAAAGTGATAGGTCTTTTTCTTCTTCCACGGACACTGGAATATTTTCCTAAAGAGATAACATGGTTCAGCCCATAGCAATTTCTACATTCCTATGTAAGGAGGTTGTACAAGTCCTTCGATAAGCCATTTCAGGGTCATCTAACTCTTCTAAAACTGAAAGAAATGAATTGTTCAATGACCTGGCAGGCTAAACTCAAAAAGGCACCTCTTAAGTAGGTCACCCAAAAAGAAATGCTTTGCAGGAAGGAGAAGTGTAGTCTGGAGGAGAAAATGGCCAGCCTTTCTCCTTGGCAGTGTTGGCTCTCTTCCAACTAGGTCCAAGTGACCTCAATTATTTGCCACAAGTCATCTTAGTTTGATAAAATGAATGCACAATTTCAGTGGCTGGGGCTCCATCCAGGAAGGCTGCCTATAGTGAGAGAGCAGGGATACAAACCCTGCTGAAATACATCCAGAAAATATCTGAGCTCCCAGCAAGATGGAAATGCCATAGCCATCTGCCTCTGTTTGTGATGACCTGGGAAGAAAGAAAGAGTAACCTCAGGCCTCATTTGAATCCTTGAGCTTTTTGTTGCTTCCTTGAATGCCTCTTATGACAACTATGAAACCAGGCTACAAGAAATTCTGGTCGTCTGGGCCATTGTTCTAATTAGGCTCTCCCCAGGCATACATCTTGCTGAATAGCTCTCACATCTTACTACTAATAAAACCCCCATAATTGGAGGTAATGATTATAATGATAGTGAAGAAAAAGAACAAATCCAACGCCTTGCCATAGTATATATTAATTGATAAATACTCCATAAGTATTTATTGAATAAATGGGAGTTCCAAATGTACAGTTTCCATATTACCTGTAGTAACTAGAAAATTTAGCCCAAGATTAAAGGTGGGATGACAATTATCCAGAGAGCTACACCTCCTCAGTAGGTTGGTGCACCATTATTAGGGAGCAGAGGAAAAGGGGGAGTGAAAATACCTGTAGTCTTGTCCCTGCATAGAACTTTGAGTTTGGGAACCCCAGAATCACAAAAAGCAGCTTGAAATACTGAAGGGCACCAATGAGTGAGACTTGAGTTTCTTGGTGGGAAAATGGCAGCAAGAATGTCTTGGCACCACACAGTCTTTCAGACGTCTGAATGAAACCAGCACATTCCTCCTCTTTAGGTCTTCTCCCCACCACATTAAGTATTTCTGCTTCTTGGAATATTTCTCAAATGACTTGCCTCCTAGTCTCCTCCCAATTCTGGTATTCTTCTCTGGGTAGACCTCAGTTTGGCAATCCCCCTTTAAAAATGTGGTTCCCAGAAATGAATATAATACATGAGATATGATCTGACTGGAACAGGGTTGGGCTTTTGTTTCCCTTTTTTTCTGGGTCATTTTTCCCACTACTTTCTGTGGAACTAAGGATGTTTAGCTGAGAGGAAAGAAGACTTAGAGAAGACAAAACAGTTGTCATCAAGTATCTGAAGGGCTGTGATGTAGAAAGTGGCATAGGGGGCAAACTGGGCCTGGAGCCCGGAAGTCTTGAGTTCAAATCCTACCTCAGACATTCACTGGCTTTGTGACTCTGGGCATATTGTTTAACCTCTGTCTGCCTCAGTTTCTTCATCTGTAAAAATGAGATAAGAATAGCACCTGCCTCCCACGGTTGTGAATATATAATGAGGTGATATTTGCAAAGTGCTCAGCATATCATTTAATGTTAGTTATTATGATTACTGTTATTGTCATCGTTGTTGTTGTTTTGTTTAGCCCCAAAAGGAAGAGCTAGATGCAATGGGTAGAAGTTGCAAAGAGGCAAATTCCAGCTTAATGTCAGAAAAAACATCCTAACAATTAGAAATGACCAAAAGTAGAATGTGTTGCTTCTAGAGGTGGTGGGCTTCAACTCTTTGGAGGTCTCTAAGTTAGATGGCCTCTTGTCAGGCATTTTATAGTGGGGATTAGTTTCATGGGTGGGTTTTACAAGACAGCCAACAAGATCCCTTTCCAGTGTTAAAATTCTCAGATTTATGACATTTTCACCAAGAAAAATCAAGAATTTATCAATATTTTTTTTCTCTTAGTGCAAAGAGACTTCCAGAAAATGGATCAGTAGTTGAGATCTCACATCAATGCCAGATTTGGTCTCTCTGTCCTAGTGCTGTGATCTACATCAGAAACTTAACAAACATGTCTTCCATCTGGCTATGAAGTCTCTACTATAATCCCACAACATTATTCTTCTTAGTGTCATCCAAATATTCTCTACCATCATGGAACATGATTTCCACACTTATACAGTTCAATGGACCCATTATGAGTCCATTAGCCAGTGATAAAGTTTCAACTCAACTGTGCCTTTATCTTATGTGATCTTTGCCTGTGTCTTTCCATAAATTCTCCAAAAGTGGTTCACTCAATACGTTAGGGGTCATCCTCTCATTCTCTTGATATCAATGAAGCAGGTAACCTGGCTTTTCTGGCTCCATGACTGGCCTACCTTTTTATATCTTTGATGACATCTTTTGTGCTTCTTCTCTTGTGTAGTTGAAAGAAAAGAGAGATTCCACTATTTTTCTTCTGATTCTGTCATGCTCTTTTTGCTTTATTTTTTAATGGTAGAAGGATTATGTCAGGGGTGTGTGGGGAAAGCAGAGTAATCATGCATGTTGCCTATTACAATCCTAAGCCAATGATTATTGTTCAGTCATTCAATTGCATCCAACTCCTTGTGACCCCATTTGGGGTTTTCTTGGCAAAGATACTAGAGTGTTTTCCCATTTCCTTTTCCAGCTCATTTTATAGATAAAGAAACTGAGGCAAATTCGGTAACTTTCCTAGGGTCACACAGCTAATAAATATGAAAGACCAGATTTGAACTCAGGTCTTCCTGACTCTAGGCTTGGCACTATACCCAGTAGCCCACCTCGCTGCCCACATTTACCGTATCAGTGAGGTCCATTTAGTTTTGACCACATATCTCTTATGGGTAAGCCTCTTCTTCCTTGGTCAGTAACAGGTTTCCTTGCACTATTTGTTACCTGTGGATTTTCCTTACTGTTCTGTGGTAGATGTATGGGATGTGTTTTTTCCTTTCAAGACCCAGATTCATTTTGTGAGCTTTATCTTCATTCCAGCAGTGATGTGATACAATAGAAAGTGGTTTGGCTTTCGAGTCAGACAAGCTGAGTAAAAATCCTGACTTTGCTACTTGCTAACTGTAAGACCTTGGGCAAATCATTTATTATCACTCTCAGGTCCATGGTTTCTTCATCTATAAATTGAGATGGTTTGACTTGATCAGGCCTATACAACATACAGTCCTTGGGTCTCTTGAAGCCCACCAAAGGATTTCAGACTGCCTGCGAAAAATGTAGAGGATGTTAAAGAAAGCAAAGATGTAATGAGTTCTTAACCCATTTTCCACTAGTCACTATTGTGCCCTTCATGTAACTTGGTGAGTGGGTTGCCACTGCGCACTCTCTTCTGTTTGTCATGTGGCAACCAACCCTTGTCTGTCTGAGAAGAGTTAAAGTTGCACCTTTTCACTGTGTTTTCAATTGTTACTGGCATTGAATAGGGACAAAGTGAGTATGGCCACTCGCCAACGTAGCTGCTGCCCACTATATGATGAGTGGCAACACTATGAGGGCATCTTCCCCTCCTTCGATGTGTGGTCACTCTCTAAGTTAAATGAGCGTCTGGTGTTCTTTCCAAGGTCAGACACTTGGATGAGTATTTTGTTGTATGTGAGCAGTTGCTGTGGAGATTTTTTGGTTCTAACATCAAAGTTTTTGGGGTGACTTTGTAAAATGGGTGACAAAAAGAAATGGAAGATTGAATCAGAACATAGATACTTGTTTAACTTACATAAGAGACAAAATATTGTGCCTCGTTTACCAAGAAGTAATAGCCTTCCGAAGGAATACGATCTTCATTGCCATTTCGAATCAAAACATCCTGACTTAAGCAAATTGGACACTGATGAAAAACAAATTAAAGCAACCAAATTGTTGAAAAAAATCTCAGTGGGTAACAATGGTTTTTCAAGAAAGTAAACTCAGATAATGAGGCGGCTGCTAAGGTTAGTTTTCTGATTTCTAAAGAAATCGATTTCAAACGTGATTCTGGAATACGATTAACTGATTGCTGACAAGAAGTGTAATATGTCCCATTAACGAAATGCAAACAGTAAGAAAACTTGAAAAATGCATTAATACTTGTACCATTTAGCAAAGTAAATTTTTTAACATTCATGTGGTTTCATGATAAATAAAAATCTTAATAAGTATAATTAATTGCTATTAATTGTAATTTCTCTTTTTTTCATATGGTTTATTTGCAAAATAGTTTAATCATTAATTATACCTTCACTTGGAAAGTGAGCTGCTAAAAACCTATCTGTGGCCCAAAGAAGTTTAGCCTATTTTAATTTTGGCCCCTACCTACTGCCAAGTTGTGCAGGTCTGCACTAGACAGTATTCAAGCTCCTTTCTAGCTTTAAAGGTACAATCTTATGATCTGATTGGTCCTTCTCTTGGCTTTTACATTCTTCTACTTGACAATCACTTGATCTCATTTTGATGACAACTAGCCAGGATTTATCTCAGTTAGTAGTAGAAGGGGGCAGGAGGTAAAGATTTGTTTGTCAGTAGCCCTAAAGCAGGATCAGAGGGCCAAACTCTAAGAATGTAGGGTCTGGGGTTAAAGGACTTTCAGTTCCATTGCTGGCTCTGCCATTTACTACCAGTATGTCCTTGGATGAAATCCCCTAGAACCAAGACTCTCAGCCCTCAAATTTCTTATATTTTACTGGGGAAAACAAATATAAATTAATTAATAAAAATTTCACTCTTTCTATTGCTGTGCTCTTCAAGAAGATACATTCTCAGTCCTCTGATTGGTAAATTAGTTCTATGTTTGAACATCAGGGCCTCAGTTTTCTCATCTGGATAGAAGGGATTTGGACTGGCAGACTTCTTGAGGTGGCTAGGTGGTTCAGTGGATAGAACACTAGTCATGGAGTCAAGAAAACCTTAGTTTAAATTCAGCCTCAGATGCTTACTAGCTGTGTGACCCTGGAAAAGTCACTTAAATCTCTGTTTGCCTCAGTTTCCTCAACTGTAAAATTGGGATAATAATAGCACCTACCTCCCAGGGTTGCTGTGAGGATCAAATGAAATAATATTAGTCCTAAATATGAACATCAGGGCCTTAGTTTCCTCATTTGGAATAGAAGGGACTTGGCTTGACAGACTTCTTGAGGTAGGTAGGTGGTTTAGTAGATAGAACATATTTAGGCGTGGAATCAGGAAGACCTAAGTTCAAATATGCCCTCAGGTTCTGATTAGCTGTGTGACTCTGGGAAAGTCATTTTACCTGTTTGCCTCAGTTTCCTCAGCTGCAAAATGGGGATAATAATAGCACCTACCTCCCAAAGTCGTTATGAGGATCAAATGAGATTATGTTTGGAAAGTGTTTAGGACAGTGTCTGGCACATAGTAGGTACTATATAAATGTTTACTCCCTTCCCTTCTAAGGTACCTTCTACCTCTCGAGCTACAATTGTAGGATCCTGATATAACCAACATTTGATGGGTTTAAGTCACATTGTATAGGATTTCAAGGAAAAGGAGTTAGTATTTTGTTTTAAATAAAAACAATCAGAAGTGACCATTATCAAAATTCTGAAACAAATAAAAACAATAAACCTTAGGAAAGTAATTCTGAAGACATAAATCTTAGATTGCTTATACTGCAACTTAAGTGATTTGTAAAGAACCAATCTTGCACATTCAAACTGTAGCTCCCTGACTCCTAGCATGGCCACTCATTACCCATTTGTTGGTGAATTCCATTGATGTGAGAGATTGGTGAAAGCCTCCTTCCCTTCAAAATCACTTCCCCAACCAGTCTGTCAGAGCATCTAAAAATGTCAACATTAGAGATTCATTGTTTTGGTTTAAGGCATTATCTCCAGTGGTGATTTTAAAATGTACTATTGAGAGGAATACCATAGTGGGCTATTTTCAGATACTGCCACTTTTTTGTAAATCAGCCTATCTGAAATTAGAAAGGTCCCTCACCCAGGTCCTGCCAAAATGAGACAGGGGAAACTACTGGGAGAATTCAAACTGGTAGCTTGTCCATAAGAAAAAAAAAATTCATGGATTCAATGAATCATCAAATTTGGGAAGTTGAGAAAATTTTAGCCACACTCTAGTCTATCCCTCTCATTTCACAGATAATTTCACAGGAATTTTCTCCCGTGATGTTCACATTTAGGACTCAGTCAGTGGTCTGAGGGTTTCATCTGCATGGAGAGTATGATAAAACAGAAAAAGTATTCTTTACTTTTTTTTTGGTGATTTTCTCCCTATAGAATGAAAGTACCTTGAGGGAAGAGAGTGTTTTTGTTTTTGTTCCTACATCCCCAGACCCTAGCCTAGTAGTATCTGGTGCAAAAGCATTTAATAATTGCTTGTCGAAAGAATGAATAAATGTAATCAGAATACCTGAGTTTAAATCCTGGTTCTAGCTTATTACCTGTATGACTTTAGGCAAGTCATTTAGTCTCTCTGGATCTCAGTTTCCTCATCTGTGAAGATGAGGACGTTTAAATACATCATTTCTCAGGTCCTTTCCAACCCTAAATCTATGATCTTAGGAATGTAGTGGACAGGGGCATTGAGGGTTATGTGTCCGACTGGTCTGGGCAGTAACTAGGCCCAGGTAGCCCCTTCATAACCCAAAGCAGGCACTGTGGAGGGCTTACAACTTGGTCAGATATCAAAGATATCAAGGTCATCCACTGCATCCTGGGCCATCACCAGTCATCTTGACTTTTGTCTTGACACTGGACGTCAATGACTCTGGAAGAGATAGGGAGACTGATGACTGTGTTCAACTCTGTCCCATTTAAATCTAATTCACGCATGAGTCAAGACATCTCTCCATGATGCCATTGGTCCTCTTTGAAAATGAAGGACCACCACCACCACCATCAACAAAATAGCTGATGAAAGAGAAATAGGGACAAAAATGCTTTCAGCAAAAGATGCTCCGAAGAGTTGCTTCCAGTATTCATAGCTAGAGATTTAGAAGGATGTTTCCAAACAAGTGACCTTAAGAATTTCAGATAGACTAATTTACAAAAAAAAAAAGTGTTAATGTCTGAGAATAGCCCGCTGTGGTACTCTTCTCAATAGAACATTTTAAAATCATCCCTGGAGATAATATCTTAGAACAAAACAATGAATCTCTTCACTGAAACTTTCAGACACTTTTAGACTGGTTGGGGAAGTGATTTTGAAGGGAAGGAGGCTTTCACCAATCTCCCACATCACAGGAATTCACCAACAAATGGATACTAAGTGGTTGTGCTGGGAGTCAGAAAGCTACAGTCTGAATGTGTAAGACTGGTTCTTTTCAAATCTCTTAATCTACATTATAAGCAACGGAAGATTTGCGTCTTCAGAATTATCTGCCTAAAGCTTGTTGTTTTTGTTTTTGTTTTTTTTTGTTTCAGAATTTTGATAATGGTCACTTCTGATTGCTTTTCTTTTTTAAAAAATACTATTCCCTTTCCCCTGAAGCTCTATAAGATGTGACTTAAACCCATCAAATGCTGATTATTATTATGGGACCCTAAAATCACTAAGGCTGGTATTCTGATACCCAGACCTCAACTGTAGATGGTAATTCTAGCCTGTGTGTGGCTACTCGTCAAACTCCTAGCCAGTGCTTTGGAACTAAGATGGGTTACAGAGTTCTTTGATGGAAGCTTTATTGACTCTGATATAATTGAAAGCTTGATGAGATGAACCACTTATTTTTGAAATTCCTTTTGCTTTGTTTCACCAACATTGTTTTCAACAAAGAGGGAGACGTCCCTTACATTCTGACATATGGTACCTTCTATTTATAACAAGATTAACAATTCATTCACACCTTGATTGAATCCTGCTTTATTGAGATGTCACAACAGATTCTCACAGCCTGCAAAGGGAAAGACTTACAAATGTTAATATTTTGACAAGCCAGACACCTAAAAGTAAATGAATCATAATTGATGACAATTAGAAATGTTCAGCACAAAAACAGGATGATGTCTATGGCTGGAAACCCATGATTCATTTATTGAATAGGAAGAAAGACTTCCATGGCACCTAGGTAGCACAGTCTGGGTCTAGGGTCAGAAAGACCTCAGTTCAAATACAATCTCGGACACTTAGTAGCTGTGTGACCCTGGGCACGTCATCTAACCTCTGTTTGCCTCAGTTTCTTAAACTGTAAAAGGAAGATAATAATAGCACTTAACTCTAAGAGTTGTCTAGTAGGGATCAAAAGAGATAATATTTGTAATGTGCTTAGCACTGTGCTTGGCAAATACTAGGTGCTAAATAAATGCTTACCCTCTCCCCTCCCCAATACATATCCCACAGAACAATTCTACTGCCAGTGTTTTCTTAAAGGACTCAAGTTCCATTCAGGTGGTCATTCTTAAGCTACTGCTCAGTGCCTCATCAAAGGACCTACAGTATTTGGCTTTGTGACTGTCCCATACTCTCTAAATTCCTTCGCTTACTGAGACTACGGGGACTTTAAATGAAGGTAGAACAAGCAACATGCTCAATCATTGTCTGTTCAAACTGGAAGGACTCTTAAAGATTGCCTAGCCCATCCTTCCCATTTTATAGACAAAAAAACTGACACCTGGAGAGATAAAGTGACTTTTCCACAAAAACACTACTACTTAGTATCAGAACAGGGAGCAAACAGCAGGTTTCTAGACTTCCTCATCCCACCTCCCAGAAAACAAGTGCTTTTCCACTAGGTTGTCCTAGATCCTCTGCTCCTAATACATTGTGCATATGTGTGTATGTATACATATGCTAATAATTGTAATATGTAGAACTTTCTATTGTATGTACATATGTTAACACATAAGAATACATATATGTTGTTAAGTAATTTCTCAGTTGTATCAGACTCCCCATGACCCTTTTTGGGGTTTTCTTGGAAGAAATACTGGACTGGTTTGCCATTTCCTTCTCCAGCTCATTTTATAGCTGAGGAAATTGAGGCAAACAGGGTTAAGTGACTTGCCCAGGGTCACACAGCTAGTAAACATCTGAAGGTGCATTTGAACTCAGGAAAATGAGTCTTCCTGACTCCAGACCCAACACACTATCCACTGTGCCACTTAGGTGCCCCTATACATATAGGTACACATGTTAACAATTATAATATATCACTTTATATTGTATACATATATATGTTAATGATTATATCTAGCACATTTATATAGGACTTTAAGGTTTGCAAAGTGTTTTACAAATATTCTCTATTAGCATACATATATGTATATACACGTGTATGTATATAGATTGTATTGTATATGTTTATATAAGTGCATATACATAGCTGTACCTCCAACTGCCTTTCAGATATCTCAAACTGAATATCCAGTAGATATCTTAAACTAAAAATTTCCAAAACAGAACTTATTTTCCCCCCTACTCCACTTCCAACTTGCCTGTTACTATAGAGGGCCTAATTATACTCCCAGTCCTCCAGCTCATAAACTAGGAGTTCCCCTTGACTCCTCACTATTGCTCACTTCCTATGTCCAATCTGTTGCTAAGGCCTGGTGATTTTAGCCCTGCAACATCTCACAGATCTACCTCCTTTCCTCTGACACTGTCCCCATTCTAGTGCAGGCCCTCATCACTTCACACCTGGACTATTCTAATAACCTTCTGGTGGGTCTGATAGCCTCAATTTCTGCCCACTCCACTCTATTCTTCATTTGGCTGCCAAAGAGTTTTTTCCTATAGTGAAGTTCCTACCATGTTACTCCCCTGCTCAATAAACTCCAGTGGCTTCTTCTTGCCTCTAGAATCAAACACAGAATGCTCTGCTTGACACTCAAAGCCCTTCATAAACTGCCTCCCTCCTATTTTTCTAGTCTTACACCTTATTCCTTAACATGTTCTCTTTGATCCAGTGACTCCTGGCTGTACCACAAACATGACATTCCTTTTATTGACTCTGGGCATTTTCTCTGGCTGTCCCCCCCCATGTCTGAAATGTTCTCCCTCCTCAATTCTGTCCCCTGGCTTTCTTAAAGCTCCACCTAAAATCCCATCTTTTACAGGAAGCCTTCCCCAATTCCTTTTAATTCTAGAGTCTTTCCTGTGTTAATCACTTCCTTTTTATCTTGTATATGGTTTGCTTCGTATATATTTGCATATTGTCTCCTCCATTAGACTGTAAGCTCCTTGAGACCAGGAAATGTTTTTTGCTTCTTTTTGTATACCTAGTGCTTAGCACAGTGCCTGGCATCATATGGTAGACATTTAATAAATGTTTGTGATTGATTGAGTTATATCTGTACCAGTTGTATCTATCTGTGTGTGTGTACATATGTACACATATATATACACATATACATATACATTTGGGTGTATAATGTGTATATATGTATGTATGTATAGAGCTCTACCTATTTATATGTGTGTGTGGATAGATAGATATAGATATACAGAGATGTGAAGTTTTTAATTTTCCTGCAACATAATTCTAGAGACACATCTGGCCTCATGACTGTGTAAGGGTAAATAGATACTTGAGTGTGTGCATGTGTGTGTGTGTGTGTGTGTGTCCCTGTGCGTGTGTGTGTCCATGCGTGCGTGTGTGTGTGTGTGTGTGTGTGTGTATGTGTATGTCTAGCGAGCTATGACTGTCCTCATAGTAGATTCCCAGGGGACAGCAGGGGATCCCAGGCCACCAACTCTTCCATGTCTCTCTCCTTCTGTGTGTACTGCACAAAGCCCGACAAGGTCTCACTCATGTTTCAAAGCGCTCTCTCTTTTCAGAGCTATTTGTTATTGTCTCTGCCATCACAAGTTTAAAAAAGGAAAGTTAATTAAATATGGAACAAGACTGAGCAACATCTTTTAAACCATCATGTCATTAGAACTGGATTCCTCAGAGAGCTGCTTAAAAGGGGTTTGAGAACAATGGCTGTTCAATCAGATATTTATGGGCATAGTTATGTAAACACACTCTTTATTGTCTATGTATATTTAATATAATTATCAGTTTTGTACTTGGACTCTCCAGAGACCCAACAAATCACAGTGTTGCTTTGAAAATGTCAGCAGAAAAGACAATTATGTTTCTAGCAAATATTCATAAATTATATTAAAAAGTCCTGTGGAAATGTCCCCTATGTTGCAGAATCCTTCACAGTAACAGAATAATCCCTTTATTTCTTTGATTTAAGGGCTGATTTTAAGAAGGAAACAAGTTATTTGGGAAACCTTAAAGTCCTGGGCCCTGTAGAAGAGCAAACTAACCTTGGAAAATAAAAGATGTACGTTCTAGACAGATTGATAGCATCTACTCATCAAGGTCCCATTGCTCCAGCTTTATACAGCTAGCAAGATACAGGATTTATATCTATGTATATAAAGACTTACACCAACTCAAATTATCTATATGTGCATTTTGGTCATTAAAATGCCCTTTTATTGACAACTGGAAACAAATGCTATCTGTACAATATTTTAAATGCCTTCTTACGTACTACTATTGTTCCTATATGACAGTCTTCTTTGAAATCTACCTCCTACCATTATTCTTCTCATCATATACAGATGTAGAAATAAATGGAGAATTGGAAAACTACTAAATAAATTATGTCAGCCTTCAGTTAAACCATATGAGCGGTATAGGTTGTAGATACCTTGTAAGCATTCACAAATTACTCCTACATACAATCTGCAAACCAACATCTTAATTAGCAGCTAATACATTTGGAAGAAAAGGTTAATGTTAAGCACACAAAAACAATGCAATTTTTTTTTTAAATCAGGTTTTCTGGACCTCTTCTTGTAAAGAAAAAAATAGTGTTTATAATGCTCTGTGATTCTATCAATCTATCTATCTATCTATCTATCTATCTATCTATCTATCTATGTAATTTGAAACAGCTTAATTATAGAATAGTGCCTTGTATTGATATGTAACCTTTTATCTTAGGAGTTCAAAGCACTTTATATGTATGTCATTCATCCTCATAACACCCCTCTGAGGGTATATATTCACTGGCAAAATGAATGGAGGTCTGAAGCTAAAGATCCTATACAATTCAGGCCAAACCCTTGTGAGTGAGAAAAGGGAGAAAAAAATGGATTAAATTTTCCATATTATTTTTTTTGCATAAATTGTAAGCTCAAATTCCTAGGATAGCCTTCTCTCTATTACACTGTCGCTAGGTAGACAAGCGGTATGACTGACTTGTGATCCCAATATTCTAGCTCTGCTTACCTGACTTGATCACCCATTATTTTCTGACATGTACACTCTGCATCTTCCAGGTCCTCCCCCTCCTCCTCACTGTGACTCACAGAGGCCAGTAGCTTATTTTCACCTTTGTATCTTTGTTCACACTGCTTCCCTGACCTAAAAACTTCACTTCTCCTCACCTCTACAAAGCCTACCTGTCCGTCAAGGCCAATATGAAATCCTACCTCTTCCATGGAGCTGGCCCCATGGAACTGGAGATTAGCCTGATACTTCTTGACTATCCCAAAGAGTTGGGTGTGTACCAAAGCGGCAACTGATTTTGTAGGGTAACTATTGTCTCATTTGCTGGTTTTGTATTCTGTATTTCCTATATGTTAGTTGTGTATCTGGACCCAGGTCATATCTCCTGCCTTTTTTTATTCTACAATGTCTAGCATAGTTCCAGGCACGTGTGTGATATGTAATACATTTGTCAAATGGAAATGAAATGAAATCGAGTTGAATTACATACTAACAGTAGAATTTCATGCAGTGTGGCACTTGGTTTGGGGAGATAGCTTGAGACGAAAAGAAACTAATAGTAATTAAATGATAATAAGAGTAATAAGAAACAATAGTATTGTAAGAGGAGTACTCTACTAAGACTTCTTCACTAAACACAGAAAGTTTATTAGGGCTAAAAGACAGAGAAATAGACATGTAAAGGAGAAAGCCTAAAAATGCAAAATAGATATTTAACACCCTAAAAGGGTAGGAGGTTCAAATACCTCAGTTGCGGGATGAGACCAGGAAGACAATGAACTTGCATCCTGGGCACAGACTATATTTATATAGTTTGACCACTCATCTGTAAAGATTTCCAAAGGAGTATGGGAAGTGAAAATGACTGAAAGGAAACTAGTCACCCAAAGGCAACCTGGAGTGACTTACTGAAGGCAGGGGCTTTCGAATCAGGAAGAACTCGTCCACGGAAGAGTTAAGCCTGATCAGCTAGTGACAAAGCAGCTCAGAGCTGAATTGCTGGGGGGGAGTCAAAGGGAAGAATCTTCTTCTTATGCTAAGCTAAAAGTTCTTACCCTAGAAAAAAAAGACCTCTATAACATTCTAGTTTAAGCAAGCCCAGTATGACCTAGTCACACCATTGGATGAAGTTGGAAACAGACTAAAGGTGCTCATTGATGAGCAAATTGAGAAAAACAGCAGGTTAAACTATCCAGCAAAGATAACACCCCTTGTGAAGAGCCCAGCGGGCTGAGAAAACAGCAAAGTCCTGCCTGACAGCAACCATCCAGCTACAGAGCAGCCTGCCCAGTCCTGTCCGGTAGCTACTATCCAGTGCCTGTGGTGCCTGCCTGGCAAAGTCTGAAAATAGATGCCTGGAAACATAGCAGATTTTAGGTCCAGTTTGGCAGCAACAGGGCTGAGGAAGGAGCCAGAACAGACACCAAGATGTTCTTGACCTAGTCTAGCCACAGATTGGCTCGTCTAGTGAAGACTCCCCACTCTTGGAGGAGCAAATGCACCTGAACAGTAGAGACACTGTGTTCTGCAAAGATCAGGACCAGCTGAATAGTAGAATAACTAAGAAAATGTTGTGAGAACACTCTGGAGAAAGAGCCTCAGTAGGCTCTGCACTGCTGTTTTATTCTTGGCTGTGTATGTTCTCTGTATGTGTGGCACGTCGCCATCACGCTTTAAGTTTGTGCATGCACATCCTCCATCCTGGGATCTGGGGGTATTTGTGAGAGAATGTGTCCTTGGTGTTGGGGAAAGCTTCTCTTCTTAGCATGCTATTTGAGTAACTTTCTTTACTAAAGAAATAAAGCCTACTGGCTGGTTTCTAAGGCGAAACATACCAGTAGAGACTCACCAACTAGTATTTAGAAGGATAACCATCCACAGGACTATCCCTAGAACCTTGGAATTATTAAGAGCCAGTCCTCTGAGGATATGAGTTTGGTGAATCCTGAGAGGATGTTATATGTAGGGGCTCAGCCAGCCTATTTTAGGGGCTCTCTGCATTTTCTGGAGCCTACTGGAGATATCCTGCATCAAGGACTCTTCTTTCATATCCTTGCTGTGCAGGGATCCACTAGATAAAATTAGTATTTCTTCCTTTAATCTGGATGGCAATTGGACAGTCTTTTTCAGTGTGTTTTCTTTACAAATCAGGCTAGTTCCTTCTGAGATAACTTTTGAAAAATTGAATATTTAAAGATTGATGCCCCAATGTATTACAGAATACATTACAAATATGGAGGCTATTATGAGTGATATAGATATTGCACTCTTAGAGCACTGGTGCATAGCAATGTAGTGAGAGCCACACAAAGGGCTCCTGGTTGAAGAATTGCCAAGGGGCTTAGGAAGCACAGATATTGAAAGAATTTTGCAAGATCCTATTGAAACTTTGAGGAGATAGGAAGCACTCACTGAGCAAGATGAAAAACATGACAATGCTCTATTTTTTTTTTGTAAATTACCTGAGGATGTGTGGACTCTTCTAAAAATCCTGGTAAGATAAAAGTTTAGAAAGTCCTTAGAAACTAATTATCAAGCCTCTTGCAGTGGATGAGAGGATTCTGCATAGACTTGAGTTTCTCTTAATTGACAAGAGAGTAACCAGAGACAGATTTTTTTTTAAACTGACCTTACAGGGAAAGCCATCTGTCATTCTAGGAACAACTATATAAACCACAAGTCTTCCATGCTCCATAGAACATGTTGTGGCACCACTATGGAACTCCAGGCCTAAAACTGGACTTTTCTCAGGAAAGGAAGCATGTCTACTGAGAAAGAAACATGGGGTGTTTGGGTCAGAAAAGTGACTGAAGTACCACAGCATTGACAGGCATCTGAAGAAAGGAGAAAGGGTGGGAAAGTGATGCTAGAAAGTCTCAAGACCACTACTTCTGGAACTATTCAGAGACTGAAGACTTCAAGGCCAAAGTTAAATGGCAAGGATGATTTTGGAGATTAAAAAAGCAACATGATAATGGTAAGATCCAGAGGAATAAATATGCCACATTCATTCAGTCTACCATCCAGCAAAAATGTGAAAAGCCCTTCAAGTTTGAAGCTGAGATAGCCAATAACAGAGACTGATAGAGGAGAAATAAGACCCAAGCAATCAAATGTGATTATATTGGAAAAGTATGTCTGGGTATAGTATATTCCCAAAAGCTACGAGCATGCCTAACTGGTCTTAAGGAGAAATGAAGTATTGTCTATTATTGGAAAAAGTAAACCAATTTATGAAAAATTTCCAAGAAGCAAAGGACAATCAAACTCAAGAAAATTCAGATCAATCTAGCTCCAGGACATCTTTCCAAGTGTGGGATGTATAGATCAGGCACAAACCCTTGCCTAGTTTCAAGGATAAGTACCAACAGAGAACCTGCTAAGAAATGGAAACAGTACTCTGGTAGAATCCAGGGAACAGAGGGCCACAGTTTATGACCAACTAATGTATATATGTCACCAACAGAGAATAGGCAGAGCATCAGAATCACCTTTTCCTTCAACTATGGTCTGGAGAGACGTTGGAGTGATATTTGCTCCCAAGCATGAAATGTGTCATTGATATGGAAGAGGCTGGATTCTTATGAACCCGTGTTGGGAAATAGAGAAAGGGCCAAAGATGAAGATTATCTCAGGCCTGAAAGACATTAAATTGTACCAGTTGTATGTGGGTTGTACTCAAGACCCTGAAGAAATGCAGTTAAGATTGGAAAAGTGAAGGTCACTGGACAGAGAATCCCAGGTGACTACTGCTTTTCATTCCTTCTGCGAAACACTTCAAAAAAAATTCCATTGCAACATATAAAAGGGTTAGGATCTCTGGACTAAGTGATAAGGTCTATCCATACTTGAACTACAATAGAATGAGCCTTAAGTAATTGTTGTCATTGCTGTCTTCTTCTTCTTCTTCTTCTTCTTCTTCTTCTTCTTCTTCTTCTTCTTCTCCTCCTCCTCCTTCTTCTCTCTCTCTCTCTCTCTCTCTCTCTCTCTCTCTCTCTCTCTCTCTTTCTCTCTCTCTCTTTCTTTCTTTCTTTCTTTCCATCCTCTCCCTCTTCCCACCCCACCTCATTAGGTCTCGTGCTTTGAATTTTCATTTCTACTTGAAGGGCTCTAAGATTTATATATCCAGCCCTATTTTTGCTCTTGAACTTCAGCTCCACATTACCAAATACCTATTGGAAATTTCCAACTGGATGTCCTATAGTCATCTGATCGTCAACATATCCAAACTGAACTAGTTAACTTTTCTGAAAAACCCATCCCTCTTTATAACTCCTCTTTTTTTTTGTCAAGGGCATTACTACCTAGATTTGAAACAGCAGAGTCATTTCCAATTCCTAAATCTCTCTCATTCTATATAGCCAATCAGGTACCAAATCTTGTCAGTTTTACCCTCACCATATCTGACATATCTATCCTTTGCTCTCTTCTTATATGAACTACAATGAGACTACAATACTGTCTTAATTGTTCTTCTTGCCTCATCTCTCTTTCAGTACAGCTTGTTTATTAAGCACTTACTATGTATCAAGCACTGTGATAGGCTCTGGGAATATAATTCAAGCAAAAAAAAAGACAGTCTTTGCCCTCAAAGAATTTACATTCTAATGAGGAAAACAACACCTTAAAAGGAAGCTAAGAAGAAGGGTGAGATGAATGGAGAGGTGTGGAAGTATGATGGAAAAGTCCAGAGGAGCACAACCTGATGAGAAATAAAGCAATGGTTGGTCTGGATGGCTTAGTGGTTAAATGGAGGTTCCTGGAGAAGCCATCCAATTAGAGCAAGGGGCTGCAAGGACAGAGGGCACTTCCAAAGTGTGAACTTCAGGGCTCAAGTGATCTTTCAGGATGAAGAAGTTTCTAAAACATGATGGAGACGAGTAGAAGAGTTCAACCTCCATAATCTATCCTCTACATATCTGTCAAAGGGATCCTTATCAGGTCACTCCCTTGATCAATAAATTGGTTTCCTGTTGACTCTAAGAGGAAACTCAAACTCTGTTGTTTATCATTCAAGGCCTTTCACAGCCTATTTCTGGTCTACCTTTCTTGACTTACTATGCATTACTCCACTTCACAAGCTCTGGAAATCAACCAAGCTGGGCTTCTTCCTGTTCCTCCCTCAAGATTCTTAGTTTTCCCTTCTCTGAGCCTCTTAAAATTCTTAGTTTGCTCAAATCTTAGCTCAAACACTGATTCCATGTGAAACCCTTTCTTATTTTTCCTAAATACAAATGTCCCCCTACAATAAATTATACATACATACATCCACACATATGTGTGTGTGTGTGTGTGTGTGTGTGTGTGTGTGTAATGAGGGTTGCATCCCATTGATCATGCCCAGGCTTACTTTCTTAGAAAGAAGTGCCTATCCCTGAAAATTTTGTTGCTATGGGATGATGCAGCAATCCTTTTCTATTCTCTTGGTCCTTCAGTCCACGACAACTACAGGGATGGATGTGGCTGCACCAAATACATCAGATATGATTGGTCATGAAACCAAGATGACTGGAACTCTCAGTGAACCTTAAAAACAGGAGTGACTCCACCCTGTTTCTCTAACCTCCACGACCTCTCCAGTATGGTAAGAAACTGTTCGTTAATAGTCATCCCATGAGGAAGCAGGGAGGGGGCATGCCACATATTCCCCTAAGTCCACAACATGGTGGCTAAAGAGGTATGCAAGCTAAATTGGAGGCTTAGATGAGCTGATGCTGGACCACGTTCAGCCGCCTTTTTCTTCTTTGTGCTTCTGAATGGACGGTTCTTGAATGTAGGTGACTGAATATACGTCGCAAAGTGGGCATGTCCAGGCTTAGAGGCAGTCTCACGAGTTCCAGAGGTGAGAGATCCCAGACCCTTGGTCAGTTTCAGCTGTGCTGCAGGAAGTGCTCTCACTGTATTTATTATAGTGCTTCTTGGAGGAGATGACCACCACAAATAAGATGGGCTCTAGAAGACATGGACCTTCGGAATATTTGGATAGCGCATGGTTGAAGTGAAATATAAAATATTAATTCAGAACTGTTTCAAATTTTAGCATGCGTTGATTTTTTAAGTATCAACTTGCCAGCAGAGCTTAAGAGTAGTTATGTTACTGTTCCTTAAGTTTTTATGTCAATGTATGTGCATAATTGGGTTTTGGTGCTTGTCCGGATCACCTGAGATGGAGTCAATCATGTGGGAAAAGCCAGGGAGCTGCTTCTAGGAGACAATATCCTGCATTTCCCTACCACATGCGTGGCAGCAACCTCTTTCAATTGGCTGTATAGCTAGAACTGCCTGTATCTTTAAAGCTTCCAAATGGAGACAGCCTTCCCTTCTCTCTCTTTTTGTGGGCAAGCAGAGGTGAAGTTCTTGGTTACCCATAGCACTAAGCTGAGAAGGGGAAAGGGCTGCTTTCCCTTCCCCTCAGGACTGAGAAATGGGCTTCAGGTTTTGGTCTATTTGGATTGTACTTTTCAGTTAAGCCTTGATGACCTTGGAACATGTTATTCCAGGCAGATAGTCCATCAGGAAAGCCCTGAGAAGCCAAGATGCTGGTGTGTGAGCCCAGAGGAGGTTTTATACATGGAACTTGGTGGGACTGTGTTATGTAGGAACTGAATTAAGTTCTGAACTTAATCCCCCTTCCCTCTCCAAAGACTGAGTTGGTATTGGGAATATTATAACCCCTCTCCCCCAAGTTTGGGAGGGAAAATGTTTGTATTTTTGTTTTTGCTATACCTTTGAAGTCAACTTTCCTACAAAGCTAATCTGACTGTTAAGTGGTTAAATGGGAACGGGGTATTGGAGAATCCCTAAAATTTGGTGAAGGCTTGAGCCAATAGCAGAGGAGAGAGACATCCCCTATCCCCCTAAGAGTACCAGAGAACCCTTGGAGAGATGAAATTACCTGATCTTCAACCAGTGGTGGCCAGAGCCATCACTGTTTCATTTTATGTAGGTCTTGTGAATATTAAGCATTGCTTTTGATTAGAGAAAATAAATAGCTGTCCTATAAGTGACGTGCATTTTATAATGAGTACCTTTCTACTCAATCCTTTGGGAAGACCCTTAACATGAGTCAACTCTAAGGTTTAAGTAATTTTCCTCAGGACTTTGGGATAGGAATGTAAAGATACAAAGACAAAAGATCACGACCCATTTCTTTGGAGGCTAGGCTCCCCCAGAACTGGACCCAGTCTGCATGCCTGATCTGGAGCTAAGGAAGTCCCCTTAGTGGAGAGGGAGAGGATACAGTGCCCCAGCCCTCTGGATCCAATTGATACGTACACACAAATGTGTATACATGTATCTACACACACTTATTTTCTCTCTCAATGTAATATAAGCTCTTTTAAGTCATAGATTACATCCCCAGTTCCTGGCACCTATTAGGTGTTTGATAAAATCTCATTTATTTGTACAACACTTTACAATTTGCAAAGTGCTTTGTATAGATTATGTCATTTTGAGCCCCAGTAAGATAAGTAGAATACTATTGGATTTATTTTATCTATTGTACACATGCAAGAATTGAAGCTCACTGAAGCTGTGACCTGCACATGATGTATTGGCAATCAAGACGGGCTCTTAGCACTTACTCAACCAAGTGCCCTTGAAGAGTTTGGCCTTTCTTTCCTTGATTAAATTAGGAGTCCTTAATGACCTCCTTGCCTCAAGGGAAAGCCTAGTTTACATGGGTTTGAGTGAGATGTTTGTGACATCAGAGGCTTTTGGACCACATGGGTTTAAGTCGCATTTTTGTGATGCTTTTAGGTCCCATGGATGAGTCGCATGTGTGACTCACCTTTGACCCTGAACAAGATTTATAAACCCAGAGGTTGCTTTCTCTTTTGGAGCTCTGAGCTGCAGCAGGAATGGCGCGTGACTCCGGGCCAGCCGTTATTATGAGCTCCCCGGCTTTGATGTTGATGTTTCTCTGGTAACTGTGTATTGTGATTTTGTCAGACAGAAACCTGCCTGTTGATTCAGGTTTACTTGCTCTGTTTGTATTTTGCTCTGAAGTTCAGGGTGCTGAGTTTTTACCCCGAACTGAGTGAATGATATCTGTATGCTGGATTAAAGTAAGATTGTTAACCCCTTAACGTTGCTTTCCTTAGTAAAGCAGATCAAAAGAACCTGCGTTGGCAGCTTTCTGTGTGAAGGTTGTTGGTGCAGCTCGCAGCTGCTAGCAGATTGTTGCAGTACACGGTCATGAGGATCAGAGGCAGGATTTGGATCTAGGCCTCCCTGATTTCAAGTTCAACTTACTGACCACTAGGCAATATTGCCTTTTTCCATGTAATTCTACCTATAGAGTCTATACTTCCTATGCTTAACTATGCCCATATAAATTGAGAGTATATGCAACTGTATCCAGGAATTTTGCATTTATAGGGACCCCTGTCAATAGTTAAGTGCTACACCAATGCCATTGACACACTAAGTCATCAATCAGCATCAGGTCTCTTGATTCTGTTTCCTTTTTTGGATTAATTTGCATTTCAGGGTAAGTGAGGTACAAAATCTTAGGAAATTTCTTGCCTTTAATTACCTTCCCTCCTTTCTTTCCCCCCTCTCTTCTTCCCTCTCTTCCTTCTTCTCTTTCATCTTCTGTCCCTCCCTTACTCCCTCCCCTCTTCTTTCCCTCCTTTCTCTCCTTCCTTTCCTTTCTTCTTCCTATCCTTTCTTCTTCCTTTCCTCCATCTTTCTCCCTTCCTCCTCTACTTCCTCCCTTCCTTCTTTTCTTCCTTCTTCTTCCCTCCTTTATTTCCTCTCTTCCTTTCCTTCCTCTCTCCTTCTTTCCTCCCTTCCCCTTCTTTCCTTCCCCCTTTACTTCATCAATCTCTCCTTCTCCTCCTTCCTCTCTCTCTGCTTTTCAACCTTCTCTCCTTTCTCCTTCCCTCCTTGCTTTCTCCCTCTCTACCTCCTTTCCTCCTCCCCTCCTTCCTTCCATTTTTCCTTTTTAGATAGCTGAATCATCTCTTATTTGTACTCTACTCATTGTTGCCATCATATCGGTGGGCTTCTTACCAGCTTTTCCTTAGTTTTTGATTTGAATGAGTAAGGCAGTGATGATATCTTAAGACAGGAGTCAGCAACCTCTTTAGCCCTGAGTGCCAGCAGCATGACTAAGCAATACCCCTGGGTATCTCTGGGTTCCATTTGCAGACTTCAGGCACAGGCATATAGGAAGGCAAAAAAATAAAGAGAGGAAAGAGAGAAGAAGGGATAAGGGAAAACAAGGGGCGGGATGAGGAACAGAACAATGTCCCCAGTGACTGTCTTAGATGCCACTCAGTCACTTCCATGCCAGAGTTTGCCTACTACAGTCTTTGTCTTTTTTTTTTTTGAGGGAGGAAGGCAGGGCAATTGGGGTTAAGTGACTTGCCCAAGGTCACACAGCTAGTAAGCATGTTGAGTATCTGAGGTTGGATTTGAACTCAGGTCCTCCTGATTCCAGGGCCTGGGCTCTACTCACTGCACCACATAGCTGCCCTGCCTACTACAGTCTTAAGAGAATTTATCTGAGAAGTCCCATCAGTATTAACAACATTCTCAATTGAAGAGGAAATAGACTTAATCAGGAATTAGGCCTAGACTGTAAGAGAAGAGAATTCAAAGACTAATGAGAAAAGAGGAAAAGGATCCCATAGTCTTTAGCCTTAAGATGGAAGTTGACTCAAGAGTGAAAGGAGTCTCTCAAAAGGGAAGTCACAACAACAAACTTGAAAGTGAAAATGATGCATCTTGGGCCCCTTGAAAGTTGCCCCAGGTTCAATGTTTGTGATAGGTCAGCATCCACTCAAAAACGCAGTTCCTGAATTGCTGAATTACCTTTTACCAGAATAACAAGAGCATATTATTTTTATAGCAAAAGATACTGAATTAAAGATTTTTAAAAGATGGGAAAAAGGCAAATAATTGGGATCAAATATAAAACTATATCTGTGCTTTACCTCATTAGAATGAGAGCACCTATTGAGCTTTTTCTGTATCTTGTATCTCTTCTGGTGCCTAGCTCACTACTGAGTCTGCATTTAAGAAAAAGTTTGTTGAATGAATGAACAATTACATGAACACATAGATGAACGAAAGTGGCTAGAAGGCAATTCATCCTGAAAAGGACCTGAGTGATTTAGGGAATTGAAAGCTTAACATGCGTCAATAGGGTGATATGACAATAAAAAAACAACAATAAAACACCTCACCTAATACATTAATAATTAATACAACTATTACTTCTAAGTTCTAATTAACAGAACTATGACTGCTGCTTGTATTGTACATAAACACTTCAATTCAACAGACATTCCTTAAGCTCTTGCTGTGTACAAGGCCACTGGGCTAGGCACTAGGGGGACAAAGGGAAGAAAAAGAGTTCCAGTCCTGTCAAAGAAGAAAATACATATAAAATAAGTAGAGTGTGCCCCAGGAGCGAAAAGAATAATTGCTAACCCTTATATCACACATTTAAGGTTTGCAAAGTGTTTTACATATGTTATTTCATTGATCTTTATGACCATTATCATTTCCATTTTATATATGAAGAAACTGAGGCTGAGACTGACTTGCTCAGAGTCAGACATCTAGTAAGTGTCTAAGATGGATTTGAAGAGATAATATTTGTAAAACACTTAACGTGGTACCTGGAAAAAAGGAGGTTTTATATAAATGTTAGCCATGATGATGATGATGATGATGATGATGATGATGATGATGATGATGATGATGGGGTTGTTTTTGCTGCTGCTGCTGTATAGCTGTGACTCTTAGAACACCACAATCTCCAACGTATCAAAATAGCAGGTGACCCAATTGGCAATGGATAGACATATGATGGGCACATGATATGTAAGGCAGAATAGTCCCAGTGAAGATCAGCATACAAAAAATGATTCGGGGAAAGTATGATTTGGAAAAGGACACGTGTCAGTCGTGTTGCAAGAGCAGCGGTAATAGATGGCTGGCACCCTGCTGCACTGGTACCCGTGAAACACAGAAGATCTGATAGAAATCCTCCAACATATTTGGCCAATCTTTTGTGGAAGATCTATGGTAGAACGTGGGCAAGAATCACACAGAATAAAGACATGGGTGGACAGGGATCAGTATTTTGGGAGGGAATGCTCCCACCGAGGAGATCACAGATTCATGGAACTAAGAATGTATTCAGAACAAAGAGGTAATCATCCCACTGCTCTCTGCTCTGCTTGGACCATATCTAGGGTATGTTCCAGGTATCAGCCTTTTAGGAACAATATAGACATACTTTATATCTAGAGGAGGATCAGGGTAGTAAAGCTATTTAAATGAGCATCATTTGATAAATCAACGAGCATATATTAATCACTCTGAGCCAAGCACCATTGAAGGTTCTGGCAATACAATGTCAAAAGTAAACCAGCCTCTGCCCTTAAGGATTTTACCATCAAGAGAAGACAGCATGGATCATTTGAAAGAAATGAGGATATTCAGCCCGGAGAAAAAAGAAAAAGTGTGTGAGTGTGTGTGTGTGTGTGTGTGTGTGTGTGTATACACCCACATACACACATATATATTTAAGTCCCATTACCATATCCTGTTTACTGACCTCTACGAATATACACGCATATATGTGTATATGTATATACACATGTGTGAATGTATATATACATACATATATACACACACAGGGTAGCTAGGTGATACAGTAGAAACAGTGCCAGGTCTGGAGTCAGGAAGACTCATCTCCTTGAGTTCAAATTTGGCCTCAGACACTTAGGTGCTGTGTGACCCTGGACAATTCACTTAACCCTGTTTGCCTCAGTTTCCTCATCTGTAAAATGAACTGGAGAAGGAAATGGCAAACCACTCCAATATCTCTTCAAAGAAAACCCCAAATGGGTTCATAAAGAGTTGTACAAGATTGAAAAATGACTAAACAACCCCAACAATATATGTAAGTATACATATATATATATATATGATATATATATGTATATATAAATAATTGGAGGACATAAGAGTTGTCTTCAAATATCTGAAGGATTGTTATCAACAAAAGGGATCATATTGGCTCTGTTTGACCCCAGAGAACAGAATGAGCAGCCATATTTGGGGATTGCAGGGAGGCAGGAATGAGTTCAACCCAGGAAAACTCTCAACCAGAATTGGCTAAGAGTGGATTCATGGGCTTCAGTGCCCTGTGAATTCCTCCATCACTTACGGTCTTGGATAAGAGATTGGAAGGCTCTATGTTAGGGATCTTATAGAGTTTACTTTTTTTTCAGGTGAGAATTCTACTGTACGGCTTCTCTGGTCCTTTTCAACTCTGATATTCAGTTATTCAAGATCAATTCAGGGGTTATTGGGAAAATAATAACAAAATCAACCTTCTGTAGAAAGAGAAATTGTGATTTAGTATGTTGCACTGTGGGAAGTGTAATCAACTGGAAGTCAGCAGACTTGGATTTGAGGCCTAGCTCTACCACTTTACTTTGGATAACTCACTTCACTTCTCTGAGCTTCAGTTTTCTTCCCTTGGAAACGGGAATAAAAGTAATTCATGTGCTACTTAACTTCAGAGTTGTGACAATAGCTTCTATAGAAATGTTAACTGTTATTATCTTTCTTCCAGGTTATTTCTTAGCGATATTTTGAATGATTGTTGTTGTTTAGTAGTTTCATTCTTGTCTGACTCTTTGTGACCCTATTTGAGGTTCTCTTGACAAAAGATACTGGAGTGGTTTGCCATTTCCTTTTCCAGCTCATTTTATAGATGAGAAAACTGAGGCAAACTGGGTAAAGTGACTTGCCCAAGGTCCCACAGCTAGTAAAATTCTGGGACCAGATTTGAACTCAGGAAGATGAGTCTTTCCGACTCCAAGTCAGGCACTCCATCCACGGCATCACCTAGCTGTGTATGATGAAGCTATACTATTAGAGTGTCTACTTTTAATAAAGTGTCAGGGTATAGGGTGGAGATAGATTGTATCAATCAATCAATTCCACCCTCATTAAAGTAATTTGCAAGATGCTCTATTACCCCGATACCTTTATCAGGTGAAGACACCTCTATTGGATCAATAACTCAATCTACCAAAACAGATGTGTAAAGAGTCCTTAATCCATTTGGAAGAAGTAAAAAATGATGGGATGGAATTAACTGGCACTGCACAGGAAGTTTATTAGGATTAATGAAAGAGTCAGTCATGCCTAGTAGGACATCAGATCAGCTTACCACCTGATAAGGAATCACTAGGGGATGGGAGAGGAGAAGGAGAGGAAGAATAAAAATGCTGTATTTTCCATCCTTCCGTCCTGACCAGAAGAAGCTGGGATGACCTTCAAAAGGTCAAAAGGTTTGATACTTCCTCAATTATTTTCATTGGGAGTTCAGAGCTGAGTGATTTGTTGAATACAAGCTAGGCCCCTAGGAAAGAGAGGTTCAGGACCCTACAAGGGCCCCAGCAGAAAGCTATACAATATCCAAGGAGAGGTCCATGAGGATCCAGTGAAGGTAAGAAAAGGATTTCCAGTAACCAGGACCTGTGAATTACTCATTTCCATATGTACCTCTAAGCTCGAACTCGCTTTCCTCCAGATTTTGTATATGCCATACAGAATATATGCGTAGGGGCAATATCTTGTAACAAATATCTCATTATTACTGTACTACCTTAGTAAATATCCATTTTTAAAAGCTACTTATATCTGTCTGACTGATATCAACTGAACATTCCACGGTAAGCACACTGGCAGGGTTTTATAGGCAACAGTAATAAAAACATGCTCCCCAAGCCCTCACAGTTACCTCTAACACTCTAAGGGGAAAAGTAACCAGTTACCCTCTGGGTATCCAACTTTCCAGTATAAGTGAGGAATTGGGATCAGGAGCACAAAACCTACATGACACAAGCAAAGACGGTGAAACAACAAATTTGGTTGGAAACGGGTGTAAGAAATATAATAAAAAGAGCAGATGAGAAGTCTAGGTGCTTGATAACTGTTTTCTACATAAAGCTGTTTAGTTATCTGACTCAGCCTTCTTTTGACAGAATCAGGATTGCCCGCTCATTAAAGTTGGAAAATCCAGAGAAAACTGGCTTCTTTGGTCACTCTCTGAAGTCCTGAATTTGCAGACTTTTACAGAGGAATTATCATCTCTCTTGCATAGCTGTATGGTAGACAGACAAAAACACTCTCACACTCACCACACTTACCACAAGGGTGGTAGATACCCAGGCAAAATCGTTGTTCTCATTTTATTTGCCTTGGAAAAAAAATGCAGTTCTGTATAGTGGGTGAAAATGGGACAAGGAAGGAAAAAAATCCCTGCTCCAGGAAACACACTGTCTGCAGTCATAAAAAGAACCACATGAGATGATAGAGTGTAATGGGAATGGTTAAGGGTTGGGGGTTACAATGCTCTGCAGTATCTGTGAGTCTCCCAGAGTTTCTGGAGAGAGGGAAGGAAGAAGTATTGGGTTACCTAATTCCTCTCTGCAGGTTCAACTGGATATGTTTCCTCACTTCCTGTCTAAAATGGTTATGAGGTGTTGCTATGAAGTATGGGAGCGCTGCGATGTCCCTTGTCCTGGGGGTGGGGCTGCCAGAGCGCAAGGTGAAGTGGCTTCTCTCGGCAATCTCTGTAACATCTGTAGTTGGTAAAGCACTTAGGGAAGAAAGGCTACTGTATATATAAATTATCATTATTATTACAGTAACAGAGGGTGTACCATTACATTAACAGGATGTCCCAAAACACAGAGTAAGTTGAATTTGTGGCAAAGAGTGAGTTGCCAAAGTCAGAGGAGCTTGTCGGGGACTTAAAATGGAAGTCGGATGGAGCTGTTAGAGACACAGGAGATCAGTGCAGGTGTAGGGGAATTGGGGGTATATTTTGTGTGCTGGTGAGAAAAGGTTTATTGGGGTTTGGTTTGGTTGGATTTGGTTTAAATTTGTTTTTTAAAGGTTGAGAGCTATTATAGGGAATTAAGGAGAATTTTGTGGCCAAGATGGGCAATAGAGGTGAAGGAGAAGCTGCAGCCTCTTTTTGTGATTCGTGGGCACCCTAAGCAATGTGGAAGGCTGAAGATAGAGAGGCAGTATGACATAGCAGATAAAGAATTGATCCTAGAATAAGGAAGACCTAGGTTCAGGTTCTGTCTCTGAAATACAGTAGCTGTGTGACCATGGAAAAATCATTTAGTCTCTTGGTGACCCCAAGCTGCACTCAAAGACTACTAGTGATGGACAAATTGCTGGCCTGTATCAGTGTAAGGAACTTCCACGCTGGAAATTCCCTACACTGATAAAATCACAGGTTAAGATTCTTTTATCCCCTATCCAAAAATGGTAGTAAAGGAAGAGAGCATAGTGCTGTACTCTCATCAAATGAGATCATTTTTCCATATTGTATTCAGTGGTGGGTGGCATATGTTAGGACTTACATTCTGAAGGCGTAATACTTGTAAAGATGGGTATCCTGGATATAGTAATAAGACTTTAAAATCATGTCATGTGACAATTGGTTGAAAGAATTAGTTATGTTTAACTTGGAGAAGGAAAGACATTAGGGAGGAGGAGGTGGAGGCAAGATCACTATTTTCAAATTTTGCAATCAACAGATTTGTTTGGCCTCCTAGGACCAAGTAAGGACCAATGAATCAACATTAGAAATACTGATTTTGCTTCAACTTAAGCAAGAACTTCCTAATGAAAATGGCTAAAAATAGTTTGCTTCAGGATGATGTGAGTTCCTAGGACTATAGATAGGATCATGGATTTAGATTTGTAAAAGACCTCAGAAATCTTCTTGTTTCAAAAAAAAAAAAAGAAATCTTCTTGTTCCAACCCCCTCATTTTGCAATTGAGCAAACTGAAGGCCACGGAAGTTAAGTGATTCACCCAAGGTCATACTGGTAGTAAATGTCTTTGGCGGGGGAGATATTCCTGCAGAGGCTAGATGGTCACTTCTTGGGGATATGGTAGAAGAGAAGTTGTACTTCTGACAGGGATTGAGCTGGATGACAGCTAAACTTCAGTTTGAGTAATCTACAATTCTGTGACATCATGTTCTATATCATAACTCTTGCCGTATTTGAAGACTATTACAGGTACTTGGGAAGAGAAGAGTGAGGATTGGTGGGGGTGCGGAGGGGATGGAATTACTCCTTTCCATTGTTACTTTATTATTATGATTATATACTCCAGTTTTGTTTTTGTTTTTTCATTTACCATATCCCAAACCTACTATGTTCATGGCATAGAATATATTCCTATGATAAGCCATAAGTTCTCTGTGGTGGATTGGAGCAAATGTGAAATAAAGAACAAAACTCTGCTTAGAACTTTTGGTCATATTTTGGTTTTACTCCCTTTGAAGTTTATCCTTAGAGATGACTGCTTCAAATTGCCTCAAATAGATTGCCTCAAAGAATAGAGTACCATCTGTCTGGGTGACTCAATAGCAGCAATGTGTTTTGCAGGTTCCTCCTTTTAGCTCATTTTTGTAGAAGTGGCATCCTGAGGCAAGGCCAGAGGAACACCTCTGATGAGGCCAATTATCTCATTAACCTGAACCAATATTCTGACTTCCAAAAATCTCTAAGAGACAACCTTGCTCAAATGATCATACCCTACATGGGTTAGGGACTGGTTTTGGTGTTTTGTGTCTATTTAAAAGGGAAGTCGCATACGTTAATGTGATGCTATATTACTGTGATGTAACAAATAATGACTGATAAATGCAGAGAAGAGTTACAGTAACTGATGCATAGTAAAGTATAAAGAACCAGGAAAACATTTTATACATTGACTAGAACAATATACATTGAAATAACAACAATCAATCCATCAATACACATTTATTAAGCGCCTACTATATGCCAAGTACTGTGCTTAGCACCGGGCAGCTTCCTTCTTTCTATGCCTATCTTGAACTTTTCATCTAGGAGAGAGAGTGTTACATGATAGAATTTTGGGCTTACAGTCAATAATATTGAGAAATTATGACCCCAAAGAAGAGATATAAAAGGGTATCTTTTCCAACTTCTTTTCAGAGGTGGGGGACAATGGGTATGGAACAATGTATAAAATACCAGTTTATTTTTCTGAACTTCTTTTATTCCTCTTTTAATTTGTATTTATAAGGGGTGTCTCTCAGAAGGTGAAAAATAGAGAAGTATAGCTGATGTAAAAACAAAAAAAATGTATTTTTAAAATGAAAGTATAATGTATTTTACCAACCTAGGGGAAGACTTTCATCTCCAACTTCACAGTGTTAGCTTCAAACAGAATGTGGAAAGGGGTACCTGAGAGACAAGTGTTTAGAGGATGTCCCTTGGCCTTAGGAGACAATGAAAATGAGATTTTAGAACAGCAACCCTCTTTCTATACCTGTGTTCTTCATTTTCATCAGGAGAGACAGGGTTGCATAGTGGGTAGAAGGCTAGACTTCCAGTCAGTAAGACTTGGGTTCAAATACTACCTCAGACACATAATAGCTAAGTGACCCTGGGTATGTCACTTTAAGCCTCATTTTCCTCATCTGTAAAGTGATAAAAATAACACTTGCTTCATAGGGATTTTGTGTGGCTCCCATGAGACAATACATGTAAAGCATTTTGCTAACCTTAAAGCATTCTATAAATGTGAGGTGTTGGTATTATAATCCTCTTTGGCTTCCTTCCTCTCTTCAACTTAGTTCTTTGAACTGCTGAGGACATGGGAAATTGCCATACATAGGTTTTACCTCGTGCTGGGCAGCTAGATCAATTCCCAGGTTTCTGGCAAAATGAATTTTTCAAAGGGCTGTTTGGCAAGTCTATGATTATCTCTATTCTTTCACCTTTATTTTTCCCTAGAAGAATAGAAGGCCAAAAAAAAAAAAAAAAAGACCAACAAACAAATTAAAAACTAGAGTAATTTTTTGCTTCAGAAAAAAAAAGTGGAGGTCCCAACTCTGAAAGTACAGTCCCCTCATCTTTCAAGGGAGGAACTTACTAAGGCCTTCTCTCCCCGCGGTTAAGGAGTATTTGTCAGTGGCACCACTTCAAAAAGACCTTGTATCTTGGAGTTTATATAGAAAATTTCAATCAATCTGGGTTTTATTCTGTTTATAGCTTCAATACAACCTTGGCATTGGTCTGTTGTGTCTAATGACTGGCATTTTATTTCCGTGCTTGCTACTGCTGCACATTTCTCTGATGTTTGATACCGTTAACCAAGAGTTTTTATTGCAGCTGACAAATACTTGTATTGGTCTTTCTGGAAAAGCACTTCCTTGTTGGAATCTCATTTTTCTCTGTGTTCACTGTTTATTGTTTTTTCAACCTTATGTTACTACTATTACCTAAATTGTTTTTTGGATCACCAAGGGATTAGGGCAAGAACTCATTTCACTTGGCATTTAGATACTTCTGGGCAGGATTGTTTTTGAGCCAAGTTTCCAATGTTGTGTGTATATTGGAGGCCTTCACATCGGAGAACAAGTCTTCCTATTAGGAGCATCCAACTGTATCAGTTCATTAATCAAGCAGGATAATCTATTTTGGGAGTTGTAAGGGATTTCAGAGGCCATCGAGTACAACGTATACCTGCGACTGAGCACTACTCATCTTCTCTGTAACATCCCTAACAAAGGTTTTATCCAGCCTTTGCTTAAAGGGAGGGGGAACCCACTATATTCCCTGTCAGCCCGTTTCACTTTTGGTTACCTCTAATTGCTGGTAAATCTTACCTTACAATGTCCTCTCTGCAACTTCCATGCATGACTCCAAGTTCTTTCCAACACAAGTCCAATCCCATTTCCATGGGACAGCCATTCAGATATTTGGAGGTAAATATCATGAGATCTTCTCTTGCACAGCTTAAGAACCTCTAATTGCTTCAATCACTACTTCACTATCCTGGTTACTATATTCTAGACAATATCAATATCAATATCAATTCCTAAAATATCCACGGTCTAACCAGGACAGTAAAGGCAAATCAGCAAGCATTTATTAAACACCTACTACATGCTAGGCACAGGAGATGAAACAGAGGAGGGGAAAAGACCTGCTGTCAAGGAGTTCATATTCTAATGAAAGAGACAACATGAAAACAAGTACAAACAAGATATATATACAGGATGAACTGGATATGATCTCAGAGAGATGGCAAAAGTATTAATAAGGACAAGGATATACCTCTTTCGAAATGTAGGAATTATCACCTCTTAGTCCTGGATATTATGTCTTTGTTAATATATCCTAATGATGAATTAGCTTTGAGGACACCACGTCACAATGGAAACTCATTTTGAACTTGCAGTACACTAAATGTCTGGAATCTTTTTCCCTCAGCAAAACTTCTATGTATCCATGCATCCCTCTATCTTGTACATGTGAAATTGTTTAGTTGTTTTCTAAACTCAAATGCATGTATGATTTTTGTACTTATCCCTAAATAAATGTTACACACTACCCTGTTTCCCTCCCCCCAAGGCCAGGTGTGTCACTCCTCCCCCAGGGTTATCTGGTACCCTTAAGGGAACTGGAGGATATCTAGGTTCTTTGAAGATATCTCCACCCTCACCGCTGGGGTTCCCCCCAAGCATAGCCCTTGCACCTCAGTTCCATTAGACACCAACAGTCAGATTAGCTTTTAAACAGAAGTATTTACTTCAGAAAGTATATTCACAAATATACCAACTTACTCTTTCCATAGGTAGAAAGCATCATTCTCTTCCCCCTTGAACCACCTCAGTCTCTGCAGAGGGAAAGGAGATTAGATTCATAGTTTAGGATTCCATATAGCACAATCCCAGTTCCAAATCCAAAACCCTTCTTGAATTCAAGTCCTAGGCACCCTGGATTCTCAGGGCTTCCATGCCAGGCTGGCTGACTCTACCATCCTCCCTCTAATCCTAGCTCCAAGATTGTTGCCATGGCTCAAGACAAATAACCAGGACAGAAACCAACATTCCAGTCCTATTTCTCAGAGCCAATGTAAAAGAGAAGAGAAAGGGAAAGGAAAGTCCTTTCTGTCTCACCAGGTCAGTTCATGGTGCCCATGCTGTGGGGGGGACTATGGTCTTTGTCCTAGTCCAAACATTTCACTGGGACAGGAAAGAAAACCCCTCCATTAATGCGGATCAGGAATTGCTTTGCAACTTAATTTTAAGAGTTGACTGGAGTACTGTGATTTGTGAAGGGTCACATGGCTGATGTGTCAGGAGTGGTATCTGAACCTAAGTCTTCCTGGCTTTAAAAAGACAGATTCAAAGACAACTCCAAAGGATCATGAGGGAGAGAGCTATCTACATCCAGAGAAAGGACTATGGAGACTGAATGCCGATTGAGGCAAACTGTTTGCCCTTCTTTTTATTTTTCTTTTGTTCTTTTTTTCTCTCTTTTGTTTTTGTTTTTGGCGGGTTTTTTTTTTTGGTGTTGTTTCTTCTTTCTCATGATTCATTCCATTGGTCGTAATTCTTCTTTACAACTTGACTATTGTGTAAATAAGTTCAATGTGAAGTCATATGTAGAAGATATATCGGATTCCATGCCGTCTTGGGGAGGGAGAGAGGGAAAGGGGGGAGAAGAAAATCTGAAACTCAAAATCACGCGGAACTGAGTGTTGCAAACTAAAAATAAAAAATCTTAATAAAAAAGACAGATTCTATATGTACTATGTCAAGCAATCTCATACATGACTATATCTTAATACTTTTTATCTTCCCTCTTCCTTTTGAATGTCTTTCTATAACCATATTTTGGTGGTGAATATGATTCTGCTAAGCCTCAGTAATATCTTTGATGACAAATTGTACTCTTTGAATTAGGATTGCTAATCCGCTTTAAATGTTACTTATATGTTGCGCGTTTGTGTTAGAAATAAAATCTGAGGACATGATTTTTATGGCTGTCTCCTTTGTTAGACTGCATCTTCTATACATTTTAGGTCATCTTTATTGTTCCTCTTCCTATATTGTAGCTATTTTCTATGCTATCAAACATGTTAAATATATGTAGATGGTTTTTTCCCTCCTCCTTCTTTTTGCTATCTAAAGTCTCTTTCACAAACGCTGGCTCTCGGCTCCATCACCCAACCCTGGTTCACTTTGGCAGGCTGCGTCTTCAAAGGGCGGCTGACTATTTTTTTCCCTCAAGATTCTAGGGCTAACCCTAAGAGGGGCTGTTCTAGTACTATTGCTCACAAGTCCCCAATGATATACTCCCTATTGAAAAGCTATAATGAGGATCAAAATACAGCATTGCTCCCCAAATTGGGGGTAGGCTTTCCCCTATATATACCTAAGTAGTTCCTGGGGAGTGTTGATTCAGACTTAAATTAGCCTCTACAACACACTCCTTCCCCAAGACAGGGGATAATACTTCCTAAACATGGGAGTCTTTTCTTCCTTCACAAAGTCCCCAACTAGTTCATGTCTGGGTGTGGTATAGCTGATGCATGAGTTACTCCATTCCTCTGCTGGGCTGGGTCTTTGCTAAGCTGAGTCAAGAAGATCACTTCCCAGGGCTGATTCTTTACTAGACTTGGCTGCTGCAACTATTGGCAGACTTTGCTAGACTCCAGCTGCTGGACTTCTGATGGCTTTGTTGACATTTCGAAGCTCATATAGTCATAAAGTGGTCTGTTCTATCTCCAGACACTCATTCACCTAGGATCAGGAAAAAATAAACACAAAAGACAAAAGAAATGGAAGCACCACATATTCAGGGACACACGGGGAAGGGAGATAGGGCCTGATGCCCACCCAGAGGTCTATAACAGTTTTTCCTCTCCACTCAAAAGCTGCTAAGGAAGAGTTTAAGTGATTATCTGAGAGAATATTTCATGCGAGCCTCAGTACTGGAATAGACACCAATTAAAAGGCCTTTTGTACCTATGTAGTAAGCTGACCCGAAATAATCAGAGGATACCTGTTCCTGGAAGTAGGCTAACTGACACTCCAGTGGACTGATACCAGGGAGGGAATATTGCATATTATGATGATGATGCATATTAGTGCATAATAAGAATTAAGTACTAATTGGTTAGTCCCCCATGACAATAGCATCACTACAGTTAGAAAGGACTTCAGAATCCAATAGTCCAGTGCCCTCTTTTTGAAGATGGAGGAAGTTAAGTGACTTTTCCAAGATCACATAGCTAACTAAGCATTAAAGTCTGGATTTGAACCCAGGCTCTCTCACTCCAGAATCAATTCTCTTTTTTTATTGGACCATGCCACATCAAATAAGAAGTGATATAGAGACAAGGAAGCAGTCAGAATGTAACACATGGAATACAACTTTATAAAAATAACAACGACCACCCTTAAAAATACAGAAGAAAAAAGACAGAGATAAAGAACAGTACCGTACTTTCTTATTTTGTTATCAATACACATTTTGAAAAAGAGAAAGAAGGGGAATGAGGGATGAGAATGTCAGCTGAGGGTAAGGCAACTGCAAAGAAAGGTGGAAGAGAATAAAGATTTAGCCCCTAATTAGGGAATACCTTTCTCTGAGATTAGAAGGATAATTTGAATGGACAGAAGTCAGGTAGGTGATTTATTGAGGTGAAGTGAAGAGAATGTATGAAAACATTTATAACCAGATAGCTTAAAACCTTCAGAGATGAGAGGTTCTTGGAGGGGAGCTCCCTCTCCAAAATTTCAAAAGTTTAGAGATTTCCTCCCCAATGGCCAGATGCAGAGTCACTTGCAATGGCACATTTCCCTGTATTTTACTTTTGGGTTGTTTCTTTGGTATAGAAGGTGCATCTTTCTCCAATGGATCAGGTTTTCTTTAGTAACTCCAAATCCTAGTCATCTTGGAATTGTTTAAATAAATTCAAAATAATACAAAATATACACAGAATTAATCGAAAACAGTTGTTGTTGGGGCATGTATTACCATCTGGAAGAATTAAGAAAAGCATCTTATAGGAGATGGCATCTGAGCTGAGCCCAAGAGTTCCAAGAAGTAAAGATCAGGACAGAGAACATTCCAAGCACAGGAAGAATCTCTGAAAAGGCACAGAGGTGGGTGGTAAAATGTTTCATTCACAGAAATTTATTATTTTATTCATGGGAACAACTGGTAGGCCAATTTGGCTAGAACACAGAAAACAGAGTATGAGAGGGGGAGTGATGTATATAATGTATAATCAGCCTGGCAAGATAGCTTAGAACCAGACTGTGATTGACTTTTCTCAGTCCTCATCCTTCTTGAGCATCATATATATACATATATATACATATATATATATGTACATAATAAACTGCACTTGAAACTATTGACCGCCTTAGGTTCTCTCTCCTTTCTGTTTTCTTTGACACTACTTTCTTTTGCATCTCTTTCTCCAGTTTGACTGGTCTTTCTCCATCTCCTTTGATGCTATATTACTCATATATCATACCCCCAACTGTGGGTATATGAATGTCAAGATTATCTCTTAGGACCTTGTCTCTCTCTGCTCTCAGTGGTGGCCTCAACAGATCCCATGGCCTTAGCTATCCTCCCTGTACTAAGGACACATGGATCTATGGATCATATTGAGCCCTAGTGTCTCCCCTGAGTTTCATCCAGTTCCACATCATCAATTGCCTATTTGACATTTCATACCGGATGTCTTAGAGACATCACATAGAATTGAAGACTTTGAGATGTGGAAAGGACATCAGTGTCCATCTAGTCCAACACATATATAAAAGCATCTCCATTCTAACATATCCCAAAAGTAGTCATGCACCTTTTGCTTAAAAGTTCTCCAAGATGGAGAACTTACCTCTTGAGGTGATCTATTCTACTTTTGGGCAGCCATAATTGTTAGGAAGAATCTACTAACATCAAGACTAAACTTGCCTCTTTGTAACTTTTTCCCATCATTCTTGGTTCTGCCTTATGTGTCAGTAAGGCAAAATGGGCTCCTTAGCACTTCAGGAGTTTGGCTTTTGTTTACTTTGAGTGATTCAGCTGTTTTATTTAATCTCGCTAAGTGCTAAGCCCCAGGCCCAAAGCCCTATCAGGTGTGAAACCTGTATGGGTGTAGATTGATGACTTAAGAGGGGCCAACTCGGGAACCAATTGCCTCTGGTCATTCAGGCAGGGCTTGAGGACGCCAGAGGCTCAGCTGCGAGGAAAGGCGAGCCAAGAGACAGCTACAGCTAAAGCTGAAGAAAAAGCCGAAGCCGAAGCAGGAGCTGCAGAAGCAGAGCTGACCCGTGTGTGGACCCAGGAGTGAGAGCAAGGACTTGAGGCCAGTGAATATGACTTGGTTTAATGCCATCTTGTTTTTCTGTGGCCTCCTGGTTACTCTTGTGACGCGGGCTTATTGAGCCTCTAAACTTTTAGTCAAGATGTCAGAATGGGGAGGCTGGTTCGCGGGTCTGTTGCTGTGGGGCCTAAATAAATGTTTTGATGCCTTCTACTTAGAGAATTCCTTATATCTTGCGGTTTTGAACCATTCAGACATATATATGATTCTCTTTGAGATCATAAATTCGGCCTTCCTACTACACCTTATTATGCAAAATAAAATAAACCTCATTTTTTTTCTTCCACATGATGACTCTTCATACAACACCCTGCCATCTCCTTTTTCTCCTTGCTAAATATGCCCAATTTCTTCAGTTGATCCTTGAATTTCATGCCCTAAAGGTCCTTCACCATTATAGCTACAATTCTCTGGATATTCTCCAGCTTTTTGAAGTTGTTCTTAATCTGAAGTGCCCAGAATTGAATACAATACTGCAGATGAGGTCTGACAAGGGCACACACTGGGACTATCACCATCCTATTCCTGGATGCAATGCTTGTCCTAAAGCAGCCCAAGATAGCAGTATTTTTTCCTGCCTCATTATGTTGCAGACCCATCTTGAGCTTGTAGACCACTAAAACTTTTGAATCTTTAACAGAACAACTACTATCTTTTTGGTGCTTCCCCCATCTAATATTTGTGGAGTTGATATTTTGTTTCATACTCGTGTGCATTTATCCCTACTCAATTTTGTCTTATTAGATTTAGCTAACTCTCTAGGCTGTTGAGATATGACTATGTTGAGCAGTATGCTAACCTTCCCTCTCAGTTTTGCATCATCTGCACATTTGATGAACTTAGACTTTTGTCTAAGTCATTGATAAAAATGTTAGGCAGCATTAGACCAAGAACAGATCCCTGGGGTACTCCCCTGAAGACTTCCTGATTCAATGCCACAGAATCACTAACAACTACTCTTTGAGTCTAGCCATAGGACTAGTTTTGAATCTGATTATATCTCTCAAAACAAGAATGGAATGAGATACTTTACCAAAAGCTTTTTTCTAAAGGATGGGACAGCTTAGTGGCACAGTGGATAGTGTATGTGGTCTGGAGTCAGGAAGACCTGAGTTCAAATCTGGCTCAGATACTTACTAGCTGTATGACCCTGGGCAAGATACTTAACCTTGTTTGCCTCAGTTTCCTCATCTATAAGAAGAACTGGAGAAGGAAATGGCAAACCACTCCAGTATCTTTGCCAAAGAAAACCCCAAATGGGGTAATGAAGAGTTGGACACAACTGAAATGACTGAACAAATAACAACAAGCCACATCCAGAACATTCCTCTCATAGTTTAGTAATCATGTCAAAAAAGGAAGTGAGGTTAGTCTGCAGTGACCTGTTCCTGAAAAAGTTACACTGATAGAATCACTTATAATCACTAAATATATACTATATAACTTACAATCATTGACTCCCTTTCTGATAATCTCGATCTTATTAGCGCGTTAATAATCCTTTTTAGTATTTTCCAAGAAATCAAGTAGAGCTCACTGGCCTATAGTTTAGAGGCTCTTTTTTAAAAATATGCAAAACATCTGGCCATCTCCAATCTTGTGTCAACTTTTCTGTTTTTCATGATCTTTCAAATATCACTGACAATGACTCAGATTTCATTCTTTAAAGACCAAAAGAAGGTATTCTCTAAGTCTTGAAAATGTTTTGGGTCTTTGGGCCAGATGACCTGAATTCATGGAAGGCAACTAAGTTTTTTCTATCTCCTTATTTCCTTACTACTTATTAGTTCCATGTTAACCATCTTTGTCCTATCATTCCCAATGTAAAGGTCATTTTCCTTTGCAGAGTACACATACAAAATAAAACTTCAGCAGCTCTGCTTTCCCTCTGTTGTCAGTTATCATGGTCCTATCAACCCTAAGCAGAAGAGAATTCCTTTGATCGTCATTTTTCTCCCAATATAATTAAGTTAGCTCTTTTTGTTGTTCTTAGCTCCCTTAGCTAGCCTCATCTCATTTCGTATTCCTTACAAAATTTTTATAGGTCTGTGGCACACTTTTATATTCATCTTATGATACCTGCCCTTGTTTCCATCTTCTGTATATTTCTTTTAAAAAATCTAAGTTGCTGGTAAGCTCCCAAGTCATCTATGCTAATGTCTTTAGACAAATATCTAGAACTGCTTCTGGCTCACAATTGGCCTTTAATAAATGCTTATTGTTGATTTGACTTGACTTTTTCTCCTCATTGCACTTGTTTACTTTTGTGTCTTCGGAATTTCATTTTTGAGCGTCTCTCCTCCTTCTTGGCCTGACTTCTCCTGTGCCACTGTAGTCCTACCTATCTGGTATCCTAGTTATCTTTCATATGAACTTATTGAAGTCTTCTTTCCCTAAATCTAGTGTGCACATCAGGCAACTTCTAGTTTTCCTCTCCTCAATCATTAACACTAGCATGAAATGGTCACATCTCTCAAGGGTTCCCATCACTTCCATACCAGCAACCATTTCCTCCCTCTTGGGGAGAATCATAACCAGAACAGAATTTCCCCATGTTGGCTTCTCTTCTCCTCTCTGTCTGACCACTCTTTCCTAGTCACCTTTACTGGATCTTTCTCCAATAGCTTCACATCTCTCGTACGTGTCCCTTTATCTTCACCTACACAAGCCTTAAACCTAATTCGCTCTGGATCTCGTGGATTAGACAACAATATGTCACTGCCCAAGGTCTACTTAATGGTTTTTTTGGGGCCCTCCTGGCTCAGAGTGAATGTAAATAGTAATTGTTTCTCTTTTGGCCAGCAATCGGATCTCTCCCTCCCAGTTAGAGTTGTTGCTGGTTTTTTTTTTTAAAGGGCCCATCCCTTGACTCACTTCTTAAAGAAGCCTCTTAATTGAATGGGCATGGCCTCACTCAAAGTAAGAACCTGAAAAGACCTTAGCTTAAGAGAGCCAAAGTCTCCCACTGCATCTTGGGCCGTCTCCAGTCCTCTTGATCACTATCTTTCCACCGGACCCAGATGGCTCTGGAGGAGAAAGTGAGGCTGGTGACGTTGCACAGCTCTTCCTCACTCAGATCAAAGTCAAGTGCAAGTCATGTCATCATCTCACTGATGTCACGGTCCTGTTTGAGAACTAAGGACAAACACAACACAAGCCACCACTGTGGTACAGATCCTCATCACCTCATTTCTGTGCTACTGTAGCAGCCTTCTTGTTAGTCTTCCTAAATTGTCTCCCCACTCCAGTCCACCTTCCATCCAGCTGCCAAAGTTATCTTCTTAAAGCAGAGGTGTGACCGCATCACCTTTTCCCACTCAAAAAATCCCACTGGCTCTCTCTTCTCTCCAGAATTAAATATAAATCTAATTGTTTGACTTTTAAACACAACCTAGTTCCTTCCTACCTCTCCAGTCTTATACTTACTGCCCTTTGTTATTCCATGAGTCAGTATCACTGACAATCTTGATCTGTCCCTTTTTACTGCTCATCCCCTATGCCTGGGATGCTCTTCCTCATCACTCCCGCCTCACTATCTTCCTTGGGTCCTTCAAGACTTAACTCAGGTCTCACTTTCAGAAAGAGACTTTTCCTGGTCTTCTTCCTACCTCTACTCCTGGTTCTTTCTTCTAAGATTGTATTTCATTTATGCTGCATATATCTTGTAATGTACATAATTATTTATAAAATGTTTCCATTAAAATGTGAATTCTTTGAAAGCAGGGTGTGTTTTTGGTTTTTCTTTGTATCCCCAGGTCTTATTATAGTACGTGCTTAATAAATACTTGAAATATTTATTGGCTTACATATATTTGTGCATATATTACATATATATGTCACATATATTTTATGATATATGCATATAAAACATTACATGTATATGCACATACGTGTATACACAGGTGTGCCTATGTCTGGATGTTCAATTGCTATGCCATTTGGTACATGTATCTATATATTTGTCAAATGACACAGCAATTAAATTCTTAAAAGAAAATGTAGAGAAATTACAAAAAGGCATTTAGAGTAACACAATCATTGTAAGTAACTTTAACATTCTTCTCTCAGAGATGAATAAATTCAATGAAAGACAAGATGGAAAATATTAAACACAATAAGTAGCTCAAAAAATTGGATTAAATTAACTTGTGGTGAATTCTAAATAATGATAATTTTAAAATATATGTGCTTCTCAGGATCCTATGGTACCTTTATAGAAACTAATGATGGCTAGGTTATAAAAGTGTAATTAATAGATATTAGTTGCAGAATAGCTACTTATCTCCATTGTTACAGGAAGTTTCTTCATGAGGAGCTTCTAGTTCTGATAAAATAAGAAGTCTGAACGACAACAACAAAAAGTCAGAAGTAACATAAAATCTTTTTAATGATTAAATAAAAGAACTAATTGTAGAAACAATGAATTATCTCATTAAAGATAATTATTAGAATGAGATAATATACCAAAACTTATGGGATGCCACTAAAAAAAACAGTCCAAAGAGGAAAATCATCTCTTAAAAATGATATTAACAAAATAGGGGGAAAAAGAAAATCAATGCGATTAAGGTATAATTTAAAAGGCTACAAAATGAATTAATAACTTTAAAAGAAATATAAAGAAAGATTTAAAATTAGAGGACAAATAGAGAAGTTTTAACATAAAAGGCTACAAATTTGTTAAATAAAAGTAGTGGTTGTTTTAATAGACTAATAAAACTGATAAACCATTAGCTAACCAGGTCACAAAAAAGAGAACAGTTCAATTACCAAAATAAAAAATGAGTAGTTTTTGCAATTAAAGAGAGGGAAAAGAATTATCAGAAATGACTATATACAATTTCAAAATGATTAAAGCATATCAATAATTTACAAAAAAGTATAAATATATAAGTATAAGTAAATAAAATAAACTATAGATGATCATTTGGAAACATTCTCCAAATCACTAATAATAAAAGGAATGCAAACTAAAACAATGCTGAGGTTTTTCCTCACACTCTGAAAACTGACAAAAATGATAAAATATGTAGAAGGGCTATGAGAAGAAAGGCACAGTAACACCCTATGGGAAAGACCTATAAACTGGTCAAACGATTCTGGATATCAATTTGAAATTATGTGAGAAAATGTGTTATCCATTACCTTCACATCTTTTTTCCCCAATGATCTCACTATTGGGCGTATACTGCAAGGAAGTCAAAGATAGAAACAAAAGTCAACTTTTTCCCAAAATAGTTATAGTAGCACTCTTTTTTTTGGTAGCAAAATAAAGTGGGTGTCCATCAATGGGAAATGTCCAAAAAATGTAAACGTAATACCTTATTATCAAGCAGAAAGAGATGACAAAAACAGGGAACTTATAGAAACACAAGAAGATTTGTATGAACAGGTGCAGAATGAATTAGTTGAACCAAAAGAACAATATACACAATGATTCAGAAATGTAAATTAAAGATCGTGAAATTGCATTCTGAGTAATTGAAAAAAGCAATGACGGTATCAGAGAAGATATAATGAAATGCACTTCCATACTCAAAGCAGAGAGGTGAGGGGACAGAATATTGTGTAAATCATTAGATGTCAAGTCACCCTAATAATCTGGTTATTTATTTTTACATGAAAAGATTAAATGTGGAGTTAATGGTGAATAAATACTTATTAAGCACTGACTATGTACCAGGCACTGTGCTAAGCACTAAGGATGCAAAGAAAGGCAAAAGATAGTCCTTACCTTCAACAATTCACAATCTAATAGGGAAAGGCAATTCAGAAGAAGAAGCTGAAAAGTAGAGAGGGAGGAAGGAATGGCAGGGTATTTACTACTAGGAATGATTAAGGCCATGTAAGAAATAATGAGATCGTTACACTGGGTTCCCCCCTTAAATAGAGGATCTGAGAGGAGCTCTTCCATAACCACCCTCTACTCTCTCCAATCAGAGGGAAAGAGGGAATTACTCAAGTTCAGGGAGTACTGAGTAGGTCTGAGTTTCAGAATAGATGCAATTTTGAAAGAAGATGAATTACTGGAGACCTTGATGAAGTCCAGGAGATAAGCTGGGTAGGAAATGATAAGGGTGGGTGCATTGGGCCCACTCCTTAAATGGAGGATATGATAGGGGTCAGGGGATGGGGATTCTGAGGAAATAAGAATTTCAGAATAGATGTGTATTGAGAGTCAAGATGGGCTCTTAGCATTTATTCAACCAAGTGCCCTTGAAGAGTTTGGCCTTTGTTTCCTTGATTAAATTAGGAGTCTTTGATGACCTCCTTGCCTCAAGGGAAAGCCTAGTTTACATGGGTTTGAGTGGCATGTTTGGGACATCAGAAGCTTTTAGACCACATGGGCTTAAGTCGCATCTTTGTGATGATTTTAGGTCACATGGGTGAGTTGCATGTGTAACTCATCTTTGACCCTGAACAAGATATATAAAATCAGAGGTTGGCTTTCTTTTTTTGAAGCTCTGAGCTACAGCAGTAGTGATGCATGACTCTGAGCCAGCTGTTGTTGAGCTTGCCGGCTGAACCAAGATGTTGGTAACTATGAATTGTATTTGGTCTGTTTACAAATGTATGTTTGTAATTTGTTTGTATTTTGTTCTGAAGTTCAGGGTGCTGGCTTTTTCCCCTGAACTAAATGAATG
>CM053622.1:209756316-209778453 GCA_028646595.1 Phalanger gymnotis | reverse complement strand
TAAGGATAAAGAATAGTTTTAGATGGGTAAGGCAAAGGAAAGAGAGGAAGTTATGGTAAGATAGAAGAATTCAGAATTCTAGACTACAGAGTATGGGCACTTATGGGTGCTGATAAGATAGGTTAAGGTTGTGGCCATCCCTATGTGTGGCTGGGGTGCAGTGAAGATACAAATCATAGAAGCAGAGAAGCCTGATGAACAAGAAAGCAGGGATCTTTGCTGAAGATTGACCTCGAAGTCCCCACATATAAGACCAGGATTTGAGAGGTAGAGGAAGACCATGGACTAGATACCCTACTCAGCCTGGAGGCTGATAGATTGCTGCTTGTCATAACCTCAGTACAGTTATCTGGATAGTTGTTCAGTCTTTTCAGTCATGTCAAGTGTCAGACTCTTTGTGACCACTTTTGAGGTTGTGGTTCGCTGTTTCCTTTTCCAGCTCATTTTATAGATGAGAAACTGAGGCAAACAGGCTTATGTCACTTGTCCAGAGTCGTACAGTTTGTAAGTATCTGAGGCCAGATTTGAACTCAGGAAGATGAGTCTTCCTGACTCTAGGCCCAACATTCTATCCATTGTGCCACCTAGCCGTCTCCTCTGGATAAAGTGAACCTCAAAGGAGGAAAAGCTGTTGAGTGAGGGTAGTGGAGAGTAGGCTGATAAATGGAAACGAGAAGCAAGAAACATGCCTACTTTTCTTGGCCTAGTGGGTCAGGGGCCATGAGAAAAGGTGAATTAATGTATCACTGATGAGAAAGTGACCAAGACTCATTATGTTTTGGGAGGAGCAAGAGAGTCTGATAATAAAAGCATGTTGGAAAAAAGGTATGAAAACTCTACTTTGAAAGTAGATGGTTAACAACAGAACAGGACTCCATGGAGTACAGTGGAAGGGGAGGAGTGAGTGAGATAAGAACAAGAAAGGGGTACTGTTGACATAGGTTGGTAGGAAGCAACAGAGAGTGGCTGTACTAAAGTCATGATTATCCAAGATTAGTAAGAACTAGTCTACCTTACATGTGTCTGAACATGATAAACACAGAGCACTTGGTGGTGGGGGCAGGGTGGGCAAAAGAGAGGAGGGGCAATAATACATCACAAAATCACGGAGTTGGAAGGGCCCCCAGAGGTCATCTTATATCATGATGACTCACTGATTTTATGATGTGGGTTGCTCTTTTGTTTTTCAGTTTAGCAAGATGACCACAGCTTACTACATGTTTCAGTAAATTAAATCAATAGGCTTTAACCAGAATGGGTTTTTAACATGAATAATGTGAAAAGCTTGATCGGCAGAGGCTGCACAATCGAGAAGCTGCTCATGACCAAGTGGACTGAACTGGAAAGAAGCTTCTTTGACTGATTATTTTCCCTCTTGATTCACCCAAGTCTCTTAGACGGTCTTACACTTCGGGTGAAAAAAGAATGGGCAGGAGAGACAGAGAGCTGGTCTCTGAAACCTAATAAGTAAGATGCCAGGGGTCATCCTCTCACATACCTCTAAACAAAGATGGCACCTTGTAATCTCATCAAGTTGACTACTCAGAGACTCTTGTGATCAACCAGCCTACCTGTATTTAATTTCTGATTCTCTTCACTTTCAAAACCATACTTAATGGGCATTTCAAAGAGGTTCCTATCCCTTTGGTGATACCTATTTTATAAGTACAGTAGCAGTAATTACTAATTAGTCAAGTCAAGATACTGGAGTGATTTGCCATTTTCTTCTCCAGCTCATTTTACAGATGAGGAACCTGAGGCAAATGAGGTGATGTGACTTGCCCAGGGTCACATAACTAGCAAATATCTGAGGCCAGATTTGAACTCATGAAGATGAATCTTCCTGATTCCAAGCCCAGTGTTCTATCCACTGAGCCACCAAAGCTGCCCTGTGATGGTAACACCTTCCTTAACTGCATTCCCTCAGTTCCTAGTACAGCTTTGAATGAATATCTCAACCTCTTCCATTTAGTTTTCTCATCTGCAAAGCAGGGATAACAATAGCACCAACCTCCCAGGGTTTTTGTGAGACTCGAAAGAGATAATATGTTCATAAAGTGCTTTGCAAACTTTAAAGCATGATATGAATCTTTGGTACTTTAGAGCTTTTAAGTCTTTAGAGCTTTTAAACAAGCTTTATTGATGTCATTTGTTTTTTATACATCACAGTCATTTTTTGTTCAATACGCTCCCCTCCCCACCTTCCCCGCCTTGTAACAAACAAACGAAAAATTAAATACAACCAGAGAAAGTGACCTGTCTGACAACATGGGTGACATTCTACCCCAGTAATCCCCCTACTTCTCTAAGAGGAGAGAAATATGCTTCATTGCCATTTTCTTTAAGGATCAATTGTGGTTATGGCAATTATTCTGATTTTTTGTTGACAGTATTATGGTCAATATGTTTATTATTCTCCTGGTTTTGTTTTCTTTACTCTGCCTCAGTTAATAAATGTCTTCCCATGTTACTCTACATTCTTCGGATTCATCATTTCCTATGGTACAGTCTGTATACCCTCTGTGCACATGCCACAATTAGCTTAGGCATTTCCCAAATGATACACATACACTGTTTCCAATTTTTCAGTTCAGTTTAATTATTTCTGGAGCTCACAACACCATGGTTTATTTCTGCAGGAGTTTCAGGGCAGCTCGCAGATCTGATCCTACTGGGGCAGTGGCTACATGCTTCTTTGTTCCAGGAAGGAAGATTTTAAGGTCCCTCGGCCCTATGAGCGTTGGCCAGGGGGCTTGTGTGTGGTAGGAAATTAGTGAGTGTTCAACAAATGAGGGAGAATCAACCAGCCTAAGAGAAATAAGGAAAGTGTAGGTAAATACAATGCTCTGTAGTCTAAATGGTCAAATCCAAAGGGCCTGGCAAGAAAATGTGGTCTAAGTTTGGGGGACAATGAATCCAAAGGCCAAGGAATCAGTCTAGAATGGGAGCAGAGGGACAGCACTAAGGAGAGCACTTTAAGAGTTGAATACATCAAATAAAACAATTTGCTTCCTATAAATAATCAGCCACAAACGGTGTCATTTCGTAGCAGTTGTGTGCCAGGAGGCAGCTAGGTGGTACAGGAATTAGAGCACTGGACCTGGAGTCTGGAAGACTTGAATTCAAACCTAGACTCGGACAGTAGCTAACTGTGACTTGTAAACCGTGTAGATAGTCACTAAGCTGTTAGATTTATAAATTGAGGTTAATAATAACACCTATCTGCAACATGGTTGTGAGGACAAAATGAGAGACTATTTGTAAAATTCTTTGTAAATGTTAATGTGCTAGATAAAGGCCAGCTATTGTTTTTATAAGAGGTAGCAGGCGAAACCGTGGATAGAGCACTGAACCCATAGTCAGGAAGACTTGGGTTCAAATATGGCATCACACGCTTAATATCTGTGGGACTCTGGGCAGGCCATTTAACCTTTGTTTGATTCAGTTTCTTCAACTGTAAAATAGGGATAAAAGCCCAGATTTGACACCCACCTCCCAGAGTTATCATGAAGATAAAATGTGACAATATTTGTAAAGTGTTTTACAATTTTAAAGTGCTATAATAATGCCAGTTTGCTGTTATTATTGTCAACATCATCATCGTCCAGGAGTAGTAACAGCAGCAGCAGCAGTGGCAGTAGTAGTAGTAGTGGTAGTAGTGGTGGTAGTAGTAATGGTGGTGGTGGTGGTGGCGGTGGTGTTAGTAGTAATAGTAGTATAGACATTAAAGCCATGGGCTTGGACAATAGGCACTAAGAAAATGTAGCTATGATTATGAAGACCAGGAATCCATGTCAAAAGAATCACAACAAGTCCAAAGAATCAAACAGGATAGCCAGGGCATTGGGCACAATAAGATGTAGAACCAGTCAGTCATAAGCCAAGATCAGATTACAGTAAGCTCATAAAATCAGATTTTATGAGAAATCAGCAGAAATCTAGCAGGTCTCTGGCTCCAAATTCAAGACTCATCCCCAAAGGATGTAGGGAAGTGGACAGGCTACCACCCATCTATACCTTCCATTTATTGATGGTGCCAACACATCCTGTATACACACATCCCTTTTGGCTAGCTTTTCTGCCTGAACCCTGAAACTGGATCCTCGGTCCCTGCCCTGGGAGGTTTACATAAATCCTAAGTCTTTATCCTAACTGAAATCCACCCAAACACTAAGCGTTTTCAGAAGCTATTACATTCCACTTGAATTAGATGTGAGTGTGAAGGCTGGCTTTTTGTTTGGTTTTGTTTTGAGAATTTTGTTTTTTAATTTGGTCTGTTTGTTTTCTGCATTACCCTAATCATTATATACTCTGTTACAGCTGCTGTATTTTTGCCCCCCAGAGGTGACTACATTTCTATCCTGGGAAAGGTGCCACCTATGTACCAGTTGACAAACAGCCTTGGGGTGTTTGGGATTGAAAGGTCTGCATTGATATAAATATATAAGTAGTTACAGTTTTGTATTTTTGGAAATAATTGTTATTTTGCATTGCACTTCGAGGTGCTCACATGAAGAGTTCTATATAGGTGTTAGCGGCTACATGTTGGGAATGTTATATATTTAAACAGTTTGCAGTTAATTAAGAGTATTGACTTGGAACTAAATCAGTGGTCTCACACAACATCTGTGTTCCTTTCCTATCTGTCTACGTATTTAGATGGCGTCTATCACTGTGGTATCTAAGCGTTCAGAAAATCTAATTAGGCTAATTTCAATTTCCTCTGTGCGGGAGTGGGAGCTACTCTCTTCATCGTCCTTTCTGCTAGAGCCTTCTTGAGGAGAGACATTACTATTCTTCGAAGAGAGAAGCAGTTTAAAAAGAGCCTCTAGCAAGGATAAGTGTTTTGTGTCTCCCTCAAAAGTTGGGGTTTAGTTCCAGAAAGCATTCTAGGTCTTTGAGCCACAGAGACAGCCAGTGTTTCTTGCGCTCATTCATCAGCAAGGCCATTATTGAATTGGCCCTCAAAATGGATATTTTGAATGAAAAGCCTTAAAATGCTGTGTGCTACACAAGTGAAAAGGGCATTTCAGTTTGCTGAGTATTAATAGGCCACCCACTGTGGTCAAGGTGCTGACTGGGGCAGTGGGGAGAGTGGGCTTTGCAAAGACAACTAAGACTTAGTCCCTGTTCCTAAGGAGTTTAACACTTTGTGGGTAGGAGTTACATAAATAAATAAAAAGCAAAGACTATAAAGAGAGACAGCATGACATAGTGGACAGAAGTCACTCAGCTAGCCAGCATTTATTAAGCATCTGCTGTGTACTGTGTTAGGTAGCTCAGCAGGATAGAGCATCTGAAGTCAGGAAGACCTGAGTTGGAATCTAGTCTCAGGCACTTACTTAGCTATGTGACCCTGGGCAAATCATTTCACCTTGTTTGCTTCACTTTCTTGTCTATAAAATGAGATGGGGAAGGAAATAGCAAACCATTCCAGTATCTTAGCCAAGAAAACCCCAAATGGGGTCATGAAGAGTCCAACACGACTGAATAACAAATGTGCCACACACTGCTCTAAAGATCAGAAATATAAAGAAACCCCTCCCCACAAAAAGTTCCCAATCTCAAGGAGACAGTCTAATGGGGGAGACAACATGCAAACAATTATGTAAAAACAAGGTACTTTCTTGTTAAGTATAAATTGGAAGTAGACACAGAGGAGAGGCATTAAGATTAAGGAGGATTAGAAAAGGCTGCTAGCGAAAGTAAGATTTTAGCTGGGACTTGAAGTCAGGGAAGTTAAGAGGTGTAGACAAAGAAGGATGGCATTCCAGGCACAGGGGACAGACAGCAAAACAAGGAAAAGCTAGGTTTAAGTCCAACTATGTGACCCATGATCAAGTCTCTCTCAGGGCCCCAGGCTTCCCTCTAAGAGTAATTATGGAAAAGTTGCCCATCTGCATTAATGGAGAGAATTTTCTATGAAATCATAGGTTGATTAAAAAGAGAGAGAAAGAGAGAGAAGAGAATAAGGAATACCTATGTTTAGAAAGTGGAAGGAAGAAGAAGAGTATTCAGAAAAGTAGGTAAAGACACATTACCTCTCTTCATTCTTTAACATTGTCAATTACCCTCTTCTCCTTGATATCGTCTCTCTAGATTTCCATGATGCTTTTCTATCCTGGCTCTCATTCTCCCTGTTTGACTACACCTTCTCAATCTCCTTTGCTGGATCTTTGTTCAGGTCATGCTAGATTAAAGGTGGATGTATCCCAGGACTCTGTCTTAGCAGAGTCTCCTTCTGTACTATTTCCCTTGGGGATCTCACCAGCTCAACTACCATGGCTTCAATTATCATCCCTGTGCTGATAATTCTGAGATCTACTTATCCAGCCCTCATCTCATGACTAACCACTAGGCTCAACTCTCCAACTGTCTAGGAGACATCTCAAACTGGATGTCCCAGAGACATCTTAAATTCAACATGTCCAAAACTGAGCTCATTATCTTTCCCCAAAAAACTCTCCCTGCTTCCAAATTTTCCTATTACTATAGGGTCTATCACCATCCAGTTACCCAACCTTGAAACCTAGGTTTCTTCCTCAATGCCTCACCTTCACTCACTTCCTATCCAATCTGTTGCTAAGTTCTCTCAATTGTAAGATTGGAACATCTCTCATATAGGTTCCCTTCCCTTCCCTGATGATACTGCTGCCACACTGGTGTAGGCTCTTATCACCTTACTCCTGCACTATTGCAAGAGCCTGCTGGTTGGTCTTCTCGATTCATCTTTCCCCACTCCAGTCCTTTCTCTATACAGCTGTTAAATTAATCCTCCTAAAGTGCAGATCTGACCATGTCACCTCATTATTCAATAAATTCCTGTGGCTCCCTATCACCTCCAGGCTAAACGATAAAATCCTCTATTTGGCATTCAAAGACCTTCACAACTTGACCCCCTCCTACTTTTCCAGTTTTCTTACATCTTACTCTGCCCCATGAACTCTGTGAACCTGGCCTTCTTGCTGTTTTTCCAACACTATACTCCATTGCTCTACTCCAAGCACTTTCATTTGCTTCCCCCATGCCCAGATCTCTCTCCCTCCTCCTCATCTCCTCCTCTTGGCTCCCTTGGCTTCCTTCAACTACCAGTGAAAATCCCACCTTCCACAGGAAGATTGTCCTCACACCCTTAATGCTAGCACCTTAGCTAGATTGACTATCTCTAATTTATTTTGTATACAACTTGTTTGTACATAGTTATTTTCATGTTATCCCTCCCCTCATTAGACTGTAAGTTCTTTGAGTTCAGGGATATTTTTTGCCTTTCTTTATATGTCCAGTGCTTAGCACTGCACCTGGCACACACTAGGAACTTAATAAATGCTTATCTTATTGACTGACATATGAAAATGTGGTGTCATGGAAGTTAAGAAAGGGGAGAATGTTAAGAAGGAGGGAATGATCAATATTATTAAATGTTCCAGATAGGTCAAGGAGGATTTTATTGCTTCTTGACATTTAGTGAATATTCATTTTGATGGTTAGTCTATCTGGTGGAGCCTGGGTCAAAATCTCTTATTAAAAAATGGTTTCATTTTAAGATTCCTAAAGGCTGTTATTTCCTTCTAATAATATATTTTTTTTAAAAAAATGTAATTTTTCCATTGTAAGCTGGCCAGCAAAAATTCCGACATCTTAATTTTAGCTGTTGAGAAGAACTGCCCTGATTTGCATTGGTTTTCAATGCCTTGCCTGCAGCTAAAGGTATGGATAAGACAGCAGCATAATTATTATGAGCTCCATGCTGTAGTTTTTATTCACACACAGGCTACTTCTCTGGAGTTAGTCCTAAGGAAAAATTTTGCGTGCAAATAGGTGACTGCAGCCATGCAGCAGAGATGATTGTTAGGATGAAAACCAAGATGGATCACAGGTGACCAGATGTGTTTACCTGAGTTGTAATGAGCAACTCCCAAGTGCTAAAGAAAAGGGAGATGGGAAAGCATTCTACTCCTCCCCTCACCTCATCCACCTTTATAACAGCTCAAAAATGACACAAATAGTTTTCACTTTTTTTGCTTTTTTAGTGTTATAACTGTTTTCCCTTCCATTTACTGTCTGGAATTCATACTGTTGATATGTACTAGAGAAGATAGTCAAGGCTTTTTGATGGTTGCTTTTCCCAAGAAAAGTGTAAATTCTTTCAGTTGGTATTCAATAACCTGGTTCCTCTCTTCCCAGTCTTCTTTTGACCAGTGCCTCCCTCAGTCTACCCTCCCTTCTATCAGTCCCCTCCTTTTTCTCCCCTTTTCCCTTACTACTTCTTTTCTTCCTTCCATCCACCCCCTCCCTTTTCTTTCCCTTTTCCCCTCCTACTTCCTATAGGGTAAGTTAGATTTCTATACTTAAGTGATTATGTTATTCCCTCTTTGAGACAAATTTGATGGGAGTAAGGTTCAAACAATGCTCATCTCCCTCCTTTCTTTCCTTCTACTGTAATAGGTCTTTGTGCCTCTTCATGTGATATAATTTACCCTTTTCTTCCTCCTTTCCTCTTCTCCCAGTACCATCCCTTTTCATCACTTAGATTTTTTATCATCACTTGAACATCAACTTATACCCACACCCTCTGTATATGTATACTGTTCTAAATGTCATAATAAGAATACAGTACTCAAGAGTTACAAGTGTCATCTTCCCTTGTAGGGGTGTAAACAGTTTGCCCTCATTAGTAACATGGTGTTTTTTTCTTTCCTGTTTACCTTTTTATGCCTCTCTTGAGTCTTATATTTGAAGATCAAATTTTCTGTTGAGCTTTGGTCTTTTCATCAGGAAGCTTTGGAAGTCGCCTATTTCATTAAAGTTTCATCTCCTCCCCTGAAAGATTATGCTCAGTTTCACTGGGTAGTTGATCCTTGGTTGTAATCCAAGCTCTTTTGTCTTATGGAATATTGTATTCTAAGCCCTCCAATCTTTTAATGTAGAAGCTGCAAGGTTCTGCATAATCCTGACTATGGTTCCACCATATTCAAATTATTTCTCTCTGGCTTCTTGCAATATTTTCTCTTTGACCTGGTAATTTTGGAAATTGGCTACAATATTCCTTGGTATTTTGAATTTGGGACTCTTTCAGGGGACAAGTGGATTCTTTTGATGACTATTTTATTCTCTGGTTCTAGGACCTCAGGACAGTTTTCCTTGTTGATTTCTTGAAAGATGCTGTCTAGGGTTTTTTTTTCATCATGGCTTTCAGGCAGACCAATAATTTTTAAATTGTCTCTCCTGGATCTATTTTCCAGGTCAGTTGTTTTCCAATGAGGAATTTTATGTTTTCTTCTATTTTTTCATTCTTTAGTTTTGTTTAAGTGATTCTTAATGTCTCATAGAGTCATTAGCTTCCAATTACCCAGTTCTAATTTTTAATGAATTGTTTTCTTCAATTAGATTTTGTAGCTCCTTTTCCATCTGGTCCATTTTATTTTTTAAGGAGTTCTCTTCAGTGAGTGTTTGTGCCTCCTTTTCCATTTGGCCAATTCTACTTTTTAAGGAGTTGTTTTCTACAGTCAATTTTTGTCCTTCCTTTTCCAAGCTATTGACTCTCTCTTGCATACCTCTCATTTCTTTTCCCATTTTTTCTTCTACCTCTCTAATTTGACTTTTAAAATCCTTCTTGAGCTCTTCCAGATAGGCTTTTTGGGTTTTAGATGAGTATATATCCCCCTTTGAGGTTTCAGATGTGGGTATATTGACAATATTGTCCTCTTCAGAATTTGTACCTTGATCTTCCCTGTCCCCATAGGAAGAATGTATGGTCATTGTCTGTTTCTGCTTTTTGCTAATGGTATTTGCCTATTTCCTGGCTTTTACAGTTGAGCACTCCCACTAGAGCACAGGGGCCACTGACCCAAGCTTCTTATGCTGGGCACCAGGGACCTGGTCCCTGGCTTTGTGTGCTAGGGCCTCAGGTGCTGGCAGCTGGAGGCTGTAGGGGTCTGGCAGCTTACCTGGTGCTGAGTCAGGGTCAGCCACACTGAAGCTCTCCGGGTGGGGAGGGGTCTGGCCCTTAGAGGATGCCTGCTCACCTGGGCTGCTCTGAAGCACTGGAAGGCTTGGCCACTGGAGGATGCCTGCCCATCTGGAGCTGTGCTGACACATGGGAAAGTTTGGCTGCTGGAGGACACCTACCTGCCAACGGTTTTCTGAGCTGAAGTCTACCAGTTCCCCGGCCTGTGCCAAGACATTCAGGGGGTCCTGGTTGTTGGTGTTTGCCTGTACCACCACCCTGGGGCTCAGGATATTCCCTTGGCTTGCTGAGGTGTGGCTTGCAGCTGGCTTGCTGGGACACCTCCCATCTTGTACTGCTCCTCCTCCACCAGTGGGGGATGGACTTTTCCCATTAATTCCTCAAGCTTCCCAAGCTACAAGACTGCTGCACCCCATCTTTCTGTTGGCTCAGCTGTTCCAGGGTTTTTCCTGGAGTGGTTTTTCTAGGTTTTCAGAAGTCATTAAGGGAGCATGAGTGACTTACTTCTTACTCTGACATTTTGGCTCCTAGAAGTCCCCCTTTTCAGTCTTCTTATACCATATCGCCCTCTGTGCTTTCCAGGATTCAGTAATACTGACCTCCTTGCTGTTCCTCATACCCAACACTCCACCTCTTAACTGTGAAGCATTTTGACTGGCTATTCTTCATGCCTGGAACTCTCTCCTTCCTCACTTCTGTCTCCTGGCTTCCCCAGCTTCCTTTGAGGTTCAGCGAAATTTCTATCTTTTGGAAGAAGTCTTCCCCAGTTTTCCTCAGTCTTAGAGCCTTTCCTCTAGAGATTATACCCAATTTGTCATATGCATATATATGCATATATATATATATATGCACACACACATATATGCGCGTGTGTGTATATACACATGTGTACATACATATGTGCATATATACACATTATATGTACACATATATCTCTATGTTGCTTTACATAGTTACATGCTGCCTTTGCCATTTAACTCTTAGCTCCTTTAGAGCAGGGATTTTCTTTGTATCCTTAGCACTTAGCACAGTACCTGGCACATATTAGGTGCTTAATACATTCTTGTTAACTGACCTTCCCTTTTCAATTTTATCTCGCACTATTCCATGAATACATGCTCTATGCTTTGGCCAAACTGGTCTACCCAATGCCTCACTTTATGTCTCTACATCTGCATATTCATAACTTAAAATGTCCATTTCCTTCCCCTCTCCAACTCCCAGTTCATCTTTTTAAAACTTAGCACAAATAACCAAGATGTCACTTTTTATCTAATCTTCTCCATGAAGCCTTCCCAATCTCTCCACCACCACCATCACCACCCCAGTCTTAGAAATTATCTTTCCTACTTCAGACCCTGCATTGCCTTTAATACCCTTTTTATATCTTTGCCTGAATCCAATCTACATTGGTGTTATAGTACGGGTCTCTAAGTGGCACAGAATGTAGAATGCTAGACCTGGGATCAAGAAAACTTGAGATTAAATTCAGTCTCAGACACTTAGTAGCTATGTTGCACTCTGGGCAAGTCTTAACTCTGTCTCACTTTTTCATTTGTAAAATGGGGGTAATAATCACACCTGTCTCACAGTATTGTTGTGACAATAAGTTTTATAAATCTTCTTCCTCCTCCTCTCCCACTCCCTCTCCATCTCCCTCTCTATCTCCTCCTCCTCCTCCTTGTCCTCCTCGTCTCCTCCTCCTCCTCCTTTTTGTCCTCCTCCTTGTCCTTCTCCTTCTCCTCCTTGTCCTCCTCCTTCTCCTACATCTTTATTACAAGCTCTTTGAGGGAAGACACTTTGTCATTTATTTTTTCTATCTAAACCCCATACCTAGCACTGACCTTTGTGCATAATAGATTAAAAATGAATAAATAAAGAATATTTTCTGAAAGAGTTCAAGTCAGGTGCATTCAATTTTTTAAAAGAAAAATATCTAGTACAGAGCTTTGTTTTCTGTGTGGACAGTGTAGGGAATTTGGTGCAGGAATGATTGATACTAGAGTTGATAGTGTGGATGTGTTTGGAGCTTGGCTTATCACTGAGGCTCCCCTTCTGAATCACTCCTGGTCTGGGGAGAAGCTCCTCTGGTCTCCATGCTGCTCTCTTCTATCCAGGATCAAATAATAAAGTGGGCTCGCATCCAGTATCCGATAAATTTTGCCACCCGATGACATGCCAAATTGTGACAAGAAAACAACTGCTGACCACAGTCAATCTTTAACTCTCCAAAGTTTCAAAGGCCCATCCTTGGAGGGATGGCTTGTTTCCAGCAGGAGCATTCAGGAGAGTGTCCAAGGCAACAGCACCATGGAGATGAAAGTAACCATGTGTGAAGAGCCAAACAGGAAGAGAACCCCTTTCTGGGCATCATTTAGCAGCATCATGTATGGCAGGGAATAGTTCCACCTTCTTTGAGAGAATGGAGATGGCTAAAGAAAAACCTACCCCAATAGTATCATCAGTGTTTTATGTGCCATTTGGATAAAGAGAGTTTGCCACTTCACTATCTCACTTTTTCTGGTGGTGATGAGACCATTTGAAGGCATGCACTCTGACAAGTGGATCCAATTGGCCTTTGTTGGACAACTTTTTCTATGGCGCCTATAAATGTGAAACAATAATCATCTGACTTTGCATTACAGCTGTGGGATTGCAGATGTGCATGCTACAGAGCCACCAGGGTAGTCATTGATAGCATTAGGTTAAGCAAACCCAAACTACACAGTGACCACCTCTAACAAGCATGTGCAACAGTATACACCCACGGTCACCCCCTCTTTCCAATTCAAGGAGGGGGATGTGTTTTTTCAGCTCTTTCCTGATGACAAGTTCAGTCATTAAAGTTGTTTTTATATATGTGGTTGCGGTCATCATATAATCTTATTTTCATAGCTCTGATGATTTTACTTTGTATTAGTTCATACAAGTCTTCTTTTGTTTCTTGAAACATCGTATATCTGTCATTTCTTTTGATGCACAATGCTCCATTAACTCATATATCACATTTTACTGGCAAACTTTTAAAAAGTAAAGCTTATACTCATTGCCTCTGGCTACCGCTCTTGATTCCCACTGGTCTACTAACCTATTCTATTTGTCATCAATTACCTTTTAATTGCTAAATACACGGCCCTTCCTCAGCCCTCATTTCTTTTTTTGGAGTATTCAGGACCATTTAGCATCGTTGATCACCCTCCTCCTTCTTGATGCCATCTCTCCTCTTGGCTTTGGCGACACAGTTCTTTCCATGTTCTCCTAGACAACTCCTTCTCTGTCTCCTTCGTTGGTTTATCTTTCATCTCCCACCTTCCAACTGTGAGAGTCCTCCAAGACTCTTCTCTTCTCAAAATTCTTTTCTTCGCTCTCTATTTTCTCTCTTTTGGAGACTTCACCCATTTCTATAACTGTGCAGATCACTCTCAAATGTGTATGCATGCATCCATACATATCCATATATGTATACATAAATATATAAATATTCTTTTATATATGCATATGAATATGTGTACACACACAGAATCCCAATCTTTCTCATAATTTATGGTCCTGTGTAACCCACCTGCCTGGTTCCACAAGTACCGTAAATCCAGTATATCTTTTTAAAAAGATAAATTCATCATCATCTCTCTCTCTCTCTTCCCACATTCTTATTTGCCCCTCTCCCTTTTGTTTTGTCACCTAATCTGGGAACTGTGGAGTTATCTGTCACAGAAAGGAGCACTTGTCACTGTCTGTTGGTTTAGACAACCTTGGTTCAAATCTCTCCTCAGACACTACATGCATGACTTTGAACTAATCATTCAACTCCCCTAGCCCTCATTTTCCTCCTGTAAAAAATGAACAGGTAGACTAGGGGATCTCTAAAGTCCCTTCTAGGTTCTAGATCTATGATCCTATTATATCTTTTCCCTCTCCTTAACCCCCGAAGAAAAACACATCAACCAATCATGAAAAGTCGTTGATTGTATCTCTGCCATATTTCTTGCTTCTGTCTCTTCCTCTCTATACTCATGGCTATGACTATAGTTTAAGACATCGTCCTCTCTTGTTATAGCCTCCTAATAGTTTCCTCTACTTCCAGGCCCTTCTTTCTCTAATCCATTTGCCAAATTGATTTTTTTTAAAAAGCATATAGATCTAAAGTAATCTGCTTGCCTAAAAAAACCTCAGTAACTCCCTTTTGGATAAAAGATAAAACATGATCTCCTTATCTTGGTGCTGAAGGATCTACACACTCTGGTTCTCATCTATCTTCCTTCCCTTGTTTCTCATTATTGGCATTCATGTACTTGAAGGTCTAGCCACTCTGGACTGTTCTAGCTAGCTCTGTCTTACATGATAATTTATGACATTTCCCCACTTCTGTGTATTTGTGGAGGCTACACCTATGTCTGGAACAAACTTCTTCAACATTTCAGCCTACTCAGACTCTCTGTCTACCTGCAGGGCTCCCTTCAGATGCTTCTTCTTTAATGAAAAGTTCCCTTATTTTCCTACTAAAACTATTTCTCCTTCAAAATTTTCTAGAGCTATGAGTCTACCTTATATTATTGTGCCAGCATGGCCTGGACCCCCTTACTGGCCCTCTCAGTGGTACTTCCAGATCCACAGTACAGTTGGAGTACCCCTCTATTTCTATTTATAGCTACATGCAACTCTCTAAGAGATGACACCAAATGAATTCAGAGCAAAAGGCATTTAATAGAACAAAATATCAAAGATGTTGAATCAGGTATTAAATGCTTTCAGCTGTTGGGCCTTTAGAACTTGCCACACCTAGGTTTCTCCCTGGAGTGCTGGTCTTGGTTCCTAATTAAACTCTGTCTCTCTAACATGGCAGTAGAAGGGCACATGAGTCTACTTGTAAACAGTGCTAAGAAAGCATTAATACATCCAACAGTTCTGCCTGTTTATTTCCTTTTCAGGATCACCACACCAACTAAAGTCAAGACAGTGCTCATCTCTTGGCCTGAAAACAAGAAGGCATTGTAGAGACCACTGCTGAGCTCCTTCCGTATAATACCTACAAATGAGGGTGTGTTGATCTACTTGGGGCATTAGAGGTGAATACTAACCCCAAGTCTCATTGCCTTTGCAAAGTAGCCACTACTGCCTCCCAGACTAGGTTTACATTGGGGCAACTTTTTTCTTCTCACCTCTTTCTCATTTGTGATGTACTTTTCCAACTCTACATCTTGTCACCATTGTGAAAGGCCTGTCCTCTTTTAAGCTTTCATTCTTGACATGTGTCTGTCCAACCAAAAGTGATGGGGTCTCTGTGTGTGGGATCTATACACAGATTTCTTAGACATGTAGTCCAAAGAGAAACTAAGGTCCACAGATAGGCATACACTCTTACAGGATGATAGGGTATTCCAAGTTCATGGCCACACTGATAGGAAGAGTGAACAGAGATACTCATATTCTGCCATGACAAGCTAGCAATCAAACTCTGGAGGATGAAGAGGGTGGGCAGGAAGCAGAGTTAAATCTTGTATCCTCAGGTTCAGAAAAATGTTAGCCACCAATCAGATACAGGAAGCCAGTGCTCATGGAAAGGATCCTATTGGGAAATCCTGAAGACCCCAAAGGTAATCTCTCTTGATGAGGATCAAAATTACATTATGATGGTGATAGATAACTTTAGGCAGGTAAATAAATAGGTAAATTAAGATGGCAGACTCCGTGCCTTCCTCTAACCCCACAAATGGCCAGAAACCACTTGCCTATTCATTCAGGGGATGCTCTAAATATGCAGTAAAATGAAATTCAATGAGCATAGTAGGGAAAGCTAGCCATCCTGTTGTTCATACACTTGACAGCCAAGGTGTTGTTTTAAAGTCTCGTTGGTTTGCTTGGCTTTCCCTTCAGCTTGGGGGTGATATGGGATCCTCTCAATTCACACTACAAGCACCAGCTTGTCTCTCACTTACAGACCACTCTATTCACAACTCTAAAGCTTAAAATACATTTCTTCACCACATACCAACCCCAATCTGAAAGGAGACCCAAGCAAACCAATTAGACTTTAAAATACTACCTCTATTGTCATGTGTATGAACAACAGGGTAGCTGGCTTTCCCTACTATCCCCCATTGAATCTGGTTTTAGAAATTCCATTTAGCAGCCAGGACTCCATCTTTTTCAATTATAGCCTTTCTATTTCACCCTTATTATTTCATTATGTTCACCTCTCCTACATCACTGCACTTATTTTTGACCAACACCTGGCAGAGCTGGGGACTCAGTGGAACATCCTATAAACAATCCCAGAGGCTAGCCAAGCTGTCTATAAGTAGGATCCAGATGGCAGCTAGATGCCCAGGGAGTACAGATGTACATAGAGCATAGACTTGACTAAGGAGCTTTTGCAATCAAGTCAAGTCAAATCAACAGGCATTTATTAAACACCTATTGTGCTAGGCACTGTGCTAAGCACTGGGGATACAAAGAAAAGCAAAGACAAACCCTTCTCTTAAGGAGCTCAAAATCTAGTAGGAAACACAACCTGCAAACAAGTAGGTATTTATAAGATATATACAGGACAAATTGGAAATAATCTCAGAAGGGTGGCACTAAGATTAAGGAGGAGTAGGAAAGGCTCTTTTAAGAAGTTAAGATTTTAGCTGAGACTTGACAAAAGGAAAGGAAGTCAGGAGGTAGAAGTGAGGAGGAAGAGAATGCCAAATGTGGAATTTTTATAGGTAAGTGACAAGATAGGATTATCTTTGGGGCATCTCTAACCAGGCTTATGCTTCTGAAAACAGAGGGACTGGGCCATTGGTTCCCTTCCAAAGAAAAAGATGATGAGCCCAGTGCCTTCTGACTAGATTGTTCTGCATCCATTAACGTCTTCCATGATGTCCTCTGATGCCTGTCATGGAAGGCTCATGAGGAAGTCAAACGATGTCCATCCACTCTATTACTCCCTTTAAGACCATATGCTGTCTAGTTACTGTGACAGAGACTAGAAAACTAAACTTGGGAGGCTGCTTAGACATGCTAACTCTTGACTTAGTCTTCTCATTCTAAAAATAATAATATTCTTAAAGGCCCAAGTTCATGGACATATACTACTTGGATAAATGGTAAACTCATCTAATAAGCTCAATGACTAACAATTTCCTGAACTCAAGGAAGACATAGATGATGTGGATTAAAGACAAAGTATGGTACAAGTCCTGACACTCCTGTTTGTTGCCCTTGACCTGGCAAAAGATAATTGCATTTAATCCTAGCTCAAATGCTTAGGAATTGGCTTATTTGAGGGACTATTTCCTTTCCTCACACTCCCTTGTGAATAGCTTCTGCCTACCTTAACTTGGAGTCTGTATTATCTCAAATGGACTATGGCGAACTAAGCCACAAAGAACAGGCATGAATGGTACAATACGAACCTCGGCCTAAACCGGGATGTTTGTCCTGTCCACCTTAAAAAGACAGTCCAAACCAGGAGAAGTTAGTATATTTCACACTAGTCCAACTCAGGCAACTATCATCTCCAAGTAAAGAGACAGTTTTATTTCTTACCATCACCCCATTGAACTTTAGAGAAGATATGCTCTTACAAATGACAGAGAAGATCCTGGATCTCAGATTCCTCAGAGAAGTTGCATTAATGTTAGGATGAGTTGGAAAACTAAACAGCCACTATCCAAAGCTCCTCATCCTTTTTTCATCACTCCAGATGGCAGCAGGAAAAACGGTGCCCACAATACTTATCCTGGGCTATAGAAACGACAGGTGAAGTCAGAAAATGTCTCCTAAAATAGTGATTCCTGGGATTTAGGAAGAGGAAATTCCACCCCATTGTTGATATTTTAACTACCTCTGAAGTGTCCTACTTTCACATAGCATAGGTTGATACCCTGGAGAGGGCAAAAAGGTGAAGACTGACATCATTAAATAGAGGAAGGACATTCATTCTTTTAGATAGAAATCTTATCAAAGATATCATAAGTTACCTTGCCCCAAGTATTTCTTGGTATTTAATGAAATAATAACTAATCAGTCATGCAGGTAAAAATACCAGCTATTCTGTCCCATGAGGCATTTGGTTGGGTAGTGGATTTAAGAGACAAATAGAATGTCATAGGTGGAATACTGCCCCTCATCTTGTCACCCTCCCTCCCAACAGAGAGGGACCAGGAACAGCAACAATTAGGTACAATCCAGATGAGATAATCTTTTACATCCATCATCATATGCATTTAGATGTGTTTGCATATAGGTTTGAACTCTATTAGGAATTGGGTGGGGGAGGCTGTCATCTGTGGCTGTGTTAGCACAGATGCTAGCAGAGGTAAATAAAGGGGATGATACATAAGGGAATCTAGGAAGAAACATTGTTGGCAGAATTTGAAGTATTACACAGGAGTTGGTTCAGAGCATCAACTCACAATCTTTTCCACAAAGAAGACATATATTATTGGTAACTTTGATGGGTATTAATTGGCATTCAAATCAACTGTATCATTTTCTCATATATATTTAATAGGGATCATAAATATCCCTCTGCCAGCTAGCAAAAAAAGCCATCTATCAGGAGAGATCCCAATGTGAGGGCTGTCATTTCATAGTTTAGGATCCCTGCCTGAGAATTTTCTTGGAGTCATTTTAGGGAGAAGTGGTGAGATAATGATGATGATGATGATACTAATAATAATAGCTAGCATTTATATGACACCTTAAGGTTTGCAAAGTGTTGGACATATGTTATGACATGTTACCTCTATTCCCAATTATGAGGAATGGGTATTTTTGATAAAAAAAAAAACAGAATCTTAAGGCTTAGTGGGACCCTAGACACCATCTTATATAGCATGAATACCTCCAGTGTAATCACTACTTCTGGAAATGATCCAGCCCATTTATCAGTGGTGTTGATGGTAAGGTACTATGCTGTTCCCTTGCCTTGCCTCAAGACAAAAACTGAGTCAGGATTGAAAGTGAGTGGATTCTATGGTACAGGTTAAAATCTTCTTAATTTGTTGAAATCTGGGAAAAGTTTCTGTGGGAACACACTGGCATAGTTGGGAGTGAGGGCAGGAGCAAAAAGACAGGTCTAAAACCCGAAAGGTCAGGATCCCAAGTGGAAGCAAAAGTCCACAGTTCATAACAGCTGAATGGGCCTGGGGCAACTGAGCAGGGGTTCAAACCTCGTGTTCATGAACTTCTTCTATTAATATTTTGATAACTGTTTTTCAGTATAATTGGTTTCCTTTGTAGTCCTATTTATTTTATTTTATGTAATTAAAAATTATTCTAAAAAATTATTCTGAGCAAAGGTCCACAGGCTTCACCAGATTGCCAAAGAGGTCCGTGATACACAGGTTGAGAACCCTTATGGAAGACCTATCTGAAGAGTGTCTGAGGTCAAAAGCAGGAGGCCTAAGGGTGGGAGGAGAGAGGCAGGAGGAGGCAGGTGGGAGGCAGAGACCAGTTAGAAGTGAGTCCTGAATTTAGAAATCAAAGGTTTTAATATCAGATAATGAATGAAAAATCTTGAAATCCATAAGGTTTGTTTATGACAGTCTATTTGCGCCCTAGTCACGCCCATTGCTCCCACTTGGCACCCTAGCCCTACCTTGTTTCTGAAACCTCCTACATCAGGAACCTAAACCATTTATGCCTCATTATCCACAGTCGCGGCACGGTCCTCACACTACTTCCTAGCATCTCCTTGCCTGTGAAATTGCTGATGCAAAACCAATCAAAAGCACCTTTTGCTGAAGATGTATCTGGTTAGTCAATAAAATGCTGGACTTGGTAGTCCGAAAGCCCTGAGTTAAAATCCTGCCTCAGATAACATACCAGCCATGTGACCCTGGGCACATCATTTAACTTTCTCAGCCTGTCAAATAGGAATAATGATCTACCTTACTGGGTTATTATTATTCTAGCCTTCACCCATGATGATGAGCATCCTCGAAGCTAGAACCTAGGTATCCCTATGCCAAACTATAAGGAGCGAAAAAAGTTTAACTTAATCTATATATACAAAGAGCAACTTCCCAAAGAATGGTTTTCTGAGGTGACCTGGAGATCATTTCATCCAAGACCCAGAAATCCCTCTTGGGTGACTGAGAGACACATATCAGTCTTCTTCCTTCTGGTGACTGAGACCTGGTTGTAGTCTTCTCCCTGTGGCCTGAAGCCCATAAGTATACTTTGCCCTGATCACCTCTTCTCTTGTCCCTGCTCTCTTGTGCCCAGGATGTCTCAAGCTAGGTCTCAAGCCTTTCTTTAGGTGAGATAAAATACACCCACAATAAAAGTCTATTGTTTTTCAAACCACTGGTTAATCTGGTTCTTCTATGATAGATGAAATCCTAAAGCTACTAGGACAGCTGGGGTTTGAACCTAGATCCTTTAATTCCAGGTTGACTGCTCTGTCCACTCCACCACATACTCTTTTTGGTAGTGGACCAATAGCTTCTCTTTATATTGAGCCAAAATCTTCTTTCCTATAATTTCCACTAAGTGTTGTGAATTTGGGGACAAAATAGGAAAAATCTAATCCATCTTTCCACATGAAAACCTTTCAAATATCTGTAGAGTTATTATGTTCTAAACAAATATCTTCTCTGGTCTATATATTACTTTTCCCTTCAAAGGATGTTATATGCCATGGTTTCTAGATCCCTGTCTATTCTGTTTGCCCCTGTTTAGATGCTCTCCTATTTTTCAATTTCCTTCCTGGATGGTGCCACCCAGAGCTGAACATAACATATTGACCTGGGCCAGGTTAAGGCAGAAAACAAGAAAAATTCTCATTTCTCTTGCTATTGACATTATTTCTATTAATGCAGCCTAAGATCATTTTTTTAACCTAATGCCATATTATTGACTTCTTTTGGATTTAAGGTTCACTAAAACCCTCAGAATTTTTATCTCACAAACTCTGTTTTAGTCATGCCTCCTCATTTGATACATGAAATTCTATTGATTTTTTGAACCTCAGTTTAAGGATTTGCATTTATCTCTGTTAAATTTCAGTTTGTTCATTACAGCTCATTGTTCCACTCTGTTGAAAAAATTTGGAGGTCCAGAGAGTATTTTAGCTATTCTTCCCAACTTCATGCTATTTATATATCTGTTAAGCATGCCATCTAACTCTTCTCTCAATTAACCAGTGGAATGTTGAATAGACCAAGGCTGAGAACAGAGATTTCTAACCAAGGTCGGTACTGATTATTTCGGTGCACATAAATACATCATGTTGAGATATTCATTTTTTCCTTCATTTATTTTCTGTTTTTTCTCCTGGTCACTTGCAGAATTTGTTGTCATTAGAATTATGAAATTTAACCACTATGTGTCTTGGATAGTAAAACATTTAATTTAATTCATTTTTAAATTTTTTTCCTAGAGATCTGTGTATTCTTTGGACTGGTGCTTCATTTTCTGTATCCAGAAATTCTGAGAAGTTTTCTTGTAGTATTTCTTGCATTATAGTGTTCAGGCTTTTTCACTTACATTATTCTGGGAGGTCTATCATCTTTAAGTTGTCTCTATTCATCCTGTCTTCATGATCAATGTGTTTTGCTGATATGGAAACAATGCATTTTAAAAAAAGGTATTGCTTTTTGCTTCTCTTCTTCCAGATGTCCTCGCATTTACTATATGTGTATTCCCAATGTATTGTTCCTCTTCGGTTTCTTTGGAGAGACTTTCCACCATGGAATTAAGTTTTTCTATTCTTCTGGGTGTAGGTCATGAATTCTGCCTTTTATGCATATCTAAATTCTTCTTTCTAGGTTCTAACTCACCTTTTCTTTTTTTATATATTTTATTTAATATATTTAGTTTTCAGCATTGATTTTCACAGGAGTTTGAATTACAAATTTTCTCCCCATTTGTACCCTCCCCCCCACTCCAAGATGGTGTATATTCTGGTTGCACTGTTCCCCAGTCTGCCCTCCCATCTGTCACCCCACTACCCTCCCATCCCCTTTTCCCTTCCTTTCTTGTAGGACAAGATAAATTTCTATGCCCCATTGCCTGTGGATCTTATTTTCTTGTTGCATGCAAAAACTTTTTTGTTCTTGTTTTTGAACATCTAATTTTTAAAACTTTGAGTTCCAAATTCTCTCCCCTCTTCCCTTCCCACCCACTCTCTCTAAGAAGTCCAGCAATTCAACATGAGTCACATGCGTATCATTATG
>CM053622.1:209723966-209755816 GCA_028646595.1 Phalanger gymnotis | reverse complement strand
TCACTTGACCCTTGAGTTTTTCAGCGTGGTGTGACTCCTTGTAGACTAAAGATTTCTATGTTCCGAGCTTGGGCGGATGCGCTGCCACACCAGCACTCCTCCTTTCCCAAGAACCCCCAACTTGGACTGGGCTTAGATCTTCAGCAGGCTCTTCACTCCTACTCTGATCTGCCACTTAATTCCTCCCACCAGGTGGGCCTGGGGCCAGAGGCAACTGCAGCTATAATTCCGTAGCTGCCCCACCTCCACTGCCCCTGGGGGGGGGGGTGGCCGAACTGCAAACTCCCTGTCCCCAGCAGCTTTTCCCACTAACCTTCTCTGTTGTTTTTGGTGTTTGTGGGTTGAGAAGTCTGGCAACTGCCACAGCTCACCAATTCAGGGCGCTAGGGCACGCTCCGCCTGGCTCCTGGTCTGGCTGGTCCACACCACTCATGCTGGGCTCTGCTCTGCTCCGCTCCCAGCTCTGTGTGGGGCAGACCTTGCCCAGAGACCATCCAAGCTGTCCTGGGCTAGTGTCCTGCTTCCTTCTGCTGTTTTGTGGGTTCTGCACCTCTTCTCTGTGGTCCCTGGTGTTTGTGAGTTGAGAAGTCTTGCAACTACCACAGCTCACTGATTCAGGGTGCTAGGGCCCGCTCCACCCGGCTCCTGGTCTGGTCTGGTTTGTCCGCGCCGCCCACGCTGGGCTCTGCTCTGCTCCGCTCCCACCTCTGTGCGGGATAGACCTCACCCAGAGACCATCCAGGCTGTCCTGGGCTAGAGCCCTGCTTCCCTCTGCTATTTCGTCGGTTCTGCAGTTCTAGAACTGGTTCAGAGCCATTTTTATAGGTTTTTGGAGGGATTTGGCGGGGAGGTCATGCTAGTGCCTGTTTTCCTGCTTGGCTCTGCCCCCCCCTTCATCTTTTCTTCTTGGCTCCCCTGGCTTCCTTCAAGTTCCAGATAAAATCCTGCCTTCTACAAGAACATTTTTCCAAACCCCTTTAATTCTAGTGCCTTTCCTCTATTGGTCCAATTATCTTGCATATAGCTAGCTTGTACAGTTGTCTGAAAGTTATCTCTGCCATTAGACTGTGAGCTCCTTAATATCAGGGACTATTTTTTTTTTTACCTTTCTTGGTATCTCCATGGCCTGGCACATACAGTAGCAGTTGCTTAACAAAAGCCAGTTGACTAACAGACTAAGTGAACACTGATGAGATAAAAAATTTAATAAAATATTGAAGAACCAAAGTATATGTGCCAAGCACAATGTTTGATGCAAAGGATTGTTGTTGGTTAGTCATTTTCAGTTGTCTCAGACTCTCTGTGACCGTCTTTAGGGCTTCCTTTGCAATGATACTGGAGAGGTCTGCCATTTCCTTTTCCAGCTCATTTTACAGATGAAGAAACAAAGAAAACAGGGTTAAGTGACTTGTCCAGGGTCACATAGCTAGTAAGTGTATGAGGTCTGATTTGAACTGAGGTTCTCCTGACTCTAGGGCCCATGCTCTCTCCACTGAGCCACTTCGATGCAATGCAAGGGATCCAAAGCCAAAATTGATATATTCACTGCCCTCATAGAACTTACATCGGACTGGAAGTGGATAGAGACAAAGGGTTCTTGTCCTTTTTGAATCACAGACCCTTTTGGGAGTCTAGTGAAATCTATGGAGCCTTTCTCATAATACTGTTCTTAAATGTGCAAAATAAAAGGCAAAGAATTCCAAAGGAAACCAATCATATGGACATTCAGTTATTGAAATATTTTTTAAAATGACTTCATGGTTAAGAGTGCCCCAGGTTAAGAAGCCCTGATGTAAACAGATTAGAGATGAATGCATGAAGTGTTACTAAGGTTTCAAAAGAAGTGTTCCAGAGACTCTCTGATACCCCTGAGGTGGAATTAACTTTGAGGAAAGTTGGGGGAGAAAACATGAAACTTCCTGTCCTGTCAAGAGCTCTAAATCACAGGACAGCTTAGTGTCTAGGGAGAGTACTGGATGTGGATTCCTGGTTTTGAATTTTGCCTCAGGCCCTTCCCAGTTCTGGAGGAGCCAGTCTTCTGCTCTCTGCCTCAGTGTCTTCGTTGGTAGAATGGGGATACTGACGGTCACAGTGATGACTTTACAGGGTGGCTACGAGGATCAGATAAAATAATATAAAAAAGTGCTTTGCAAGTCTTAATGTGCTATAGAAGGACCATTTATTTTTGTTGGAAGTTAATACATTAACTCTTTGAGAATAACAGCTAGTGCCAGGAAGCGGAGCATAGAAAGAGTTGTGAAGCCAAGAAGTAGCACATTTGTTTAAACTAACAAGTCTTGTTTAGCATATTATGCATTCTGAATTATTTTCACACACACACATATATTTATATATATATATATACGTATATATATATACACACATATGTCACATGTGTTCCTCACATTCTGGGAATATACAAAGGACAGGTATTATTCTCATCTGACAGATAAAGAAACTGAGGTATGAAGAGTTTAAGTGACTTAGAATCATAGACTGTTAGGGTTAAAAGAAATAGAAATTAAGTCTAGTCCTGTCTCCTCATTTTATAGATCAGTGCTGTCCAAAATGCAGCCCACAGGCAGCATGGGGGCTCAAGTGTGATTTATGCGGCCTGCCTACAAACACAGATATTTACACAAATGCTGTAGTAAATGAAGCCGAGCTACTATAGAGCTCTCACTAAAATGGCAAATCAAAATATATTTGTCTATTGTTTCAATAAAAACCTAAGGTTGGACAGCCCTGGTCTAGATGAAGAGACTGGACCCCAAAGGTACACAAGGACTTGATTAAGATCACATGGTCACCAACACAGTGGGCACCAGAACCAGGGTCTCTCGATTCTCTGCCTTATGTGGCTTGCATTAGACCTTGTGGAGGACAGCTGATTTCAGGCAAAAGTGTTGGAACTTGAATCAAGATAATTAATTCCTCAATATTTCATTACAAAGTCGGAGTGTAGGCCACAGACTGTATCATGACTGAGAGAGCTTGGAAAATAACTGGGTTAATCCCACGAGGATTTTTGCAAGTGGGGAAAAAAAACAATGAGGTCCTTAAAAGGAGAAGATTTGGTTCCAGGCCATCATTTTAGTAAATGCATGACCATCTCTACTCCAGATTTATCATATACAGCTTTGACCCTCCTTTTTCTTTAATGCTCCAGAGGGACTTCAAAATCCTGTGTCTGCCCAAAGTTCTGAATCTACATCTGCTAGGTCTATTGTATTCTTTTTATAAATTGGTTTTTGAATGACACCTGTAATCCTCTTTCTGGGTGAGAAGTTTACACCCCTTCCCCCACCCTCCACACACACACACACACACACACACACACACACACACACACACACACACACGAGTTGGGGGTAGGGCAACCTGAAATCTTCCCTGACATATCTTAGGTTGCCCAGCCTAGATCTTAGAGATTAGCTGTGTTGAAGTCAGACTTTACTTGAAAAATGCAGACATCTTATCCCCACCCCCATACTCTCATGCCAAAATGGGAGTTACAGTATTTATAAGAATGTTAAATACATTCTCCATGACTATGTTAGTAATAGGTTCCTGGAATCTCAGTCTACAGACCTTGAAGGAGTAGAGTTAGATGAGCACACTTAAAAAGATATTAGAAGTATCTTGAGTTTAATATAGTTCAAGAGTAATACAAATACTCCACAGCATCTATTGTACCAAGGATGATTAGAAACAAATAGAGAATAAGTTAACTGAAGTAGTCCCACTGATCCTGTATTATGGTCTATTATGTTTCTGCTTTTCACATTTAGTTTCTTTTTCTTGAAATCCACCTAAGATTTAATAGATTAGCATCAATGCTCAACCCCTTCTCAGCACTAAGCCAGCTGTAAATAATAAATCAGTGGTGGGCAAGGGGTTAACAAGTACTTTGATTTTTGACATTTTATAGCACCCTCAATGACTAAAAAGGATTTAAGTATAGTGTACACTGTCCCCTGTGAATTAACTATGTGTATAAATACACTATAAGTGGAGATATCATCTAATTAAGGGTGTTCTTAGAAGTCTGAGGAATAGCCTGACTGATGACCCAATGTGTGACCTGGGACAGGGTCCGTGAGCTAAAAGAATCTCATGTTCTAGGTTCTAAATGATATTGCTGTTTGTTGTTCAGTTATTTCAGTCACGTCGGACTCTTTGTGATCCCTTTTTGGGATTCTCTTGGCAAAGACAGAAGAAAATTTTGCCTTTTCCTTCACTAACTCATTTTTACAGATAATGAAATGGAGGCAAACAGGGTACACAGCTGGTGTCTCAGACCAGATCTGAACTCAAGTCTTCCTGACTCCAGGCCTAGCGCTCTATCCACTGCCCTTCTAAATGATGACATTACCACTAATAGAAATGAATTGGATTAGATTGGATGGAACTCAACAGATGTAACTTGTAGGGATGGCCATTACATCAAAGCAAAGATTAATCAGAAGTAGATATAATGAAGTGGAAAGATTAATTGGAATATGAAAGGTGTGGTACAAATTCTTCTCCTAATATAGCTTATGACCCTAGGTGGGAAAATGTCTAGATTGGGGGTGGGGGACCTATGATCTCGAGGCCACGTGTGGGTCCTCCACCCTTGCTAGATGTTGCAAGTAACTCAGCTAAGGAAGGTTCCACATAAGGAGTTGTCCAGCATTGATGAAATCACAGACCCTTCTGGTATGGATTAGTTAGCCAGGACTCAGGTAATTGAAGGTATTTATATGATACAAACCCAACCAAATGAAAGCTTTCTGTCCTTTCTGAGTCCCCAACTACAAAGAGTGCATAAATGATCAATGCTTTCTTGGAGACTGTTTACCCTGTTCAGAGACTAGGCTGCTTTGTCTTAAAGTACCCCTACCCGCCTGTCCTGGGTAGGGTGTCATCAGTTCATCAGAAATGCTCCAGGAAGCATGGAAGCCAAATCAGTGCTCCCCAAACTCTGTGAGACTTTCACCCTAGCCTTCGAGATTTTGGCCTGTCTTGCTACGAGGGCCCTTTGGAAAGCAGAGGTTCAGGTTGCCTCCTCCAACTGTGCTGTTGGGAGTCACGATGTCACCCTTCCTCAGCTGGGCAGAGTTTCAAGGGATCGGGAAACGTTTTCCTTCCCAGGAGCCAGTATGAAAGTTAGAAAGTCCTGTGGTTTGGTTTGGATTTCGCTCATCCCTACAGAGAACTTGTTCTGCCAATCTCTACATACATGTCAGCGTAAATAGCAACAGATGTACCTTCAACATGTAAAATCTTCATAAAATCTAACAAACACTGTTTTTCCATTTGGGATGAGTCATTAACCATATGTTTGTGATCTTTTTTCATTTGCAGAGATGAGGCTCACATTTTACCTTGCAGCAGACTGAGGTTTTTTTTCTTCTTTTTAGGAGGTTCCTTCCTGTCTCAGGCATTTATTCAGTACCCGCCTTGGTCTATTTCTGTGGGCATCTTGAATCAGTTCATGGAAAATGAATGGAATTTCTTTCCGTGAGTAGCATGGCCACTGCTGGGCTCTGCCACTGGGATCATTTTGGCCTGGAACATTTCAAAACCTCTCTTGTGCTCAGGATATCACACGTACTGTCTGCTCAGTGGCAAGCAATGCCTTTTGCAATAGAATATGCTGATTTCAGGAGAGTTGGGGTTTGTTTGGTTTCTGACACTTCAGCAACAGATATGGTAGAATATGGCATGCTTACAAACAGGGAATCCAAAAGTTGCATAATTAACGGATGTTGTTTTGTTCAGTGGGAGGAATTTTTCCCCCTTGTCTGCTATAAACGAGGTATGTGGATGTCTAGGCTGCAGTTATTGTCCTAAAAGCAGGCTCTTCTTGGGTCACTGTGACCACTGTCAGAAATCTGTATTTTCCGTGAATACAAAATCTATTTCCCTCCCTTGTTAGAAATGGTGATTTCCTTTGTAGTTTGAAGATGATACAGGAGGAGGGGATAGGAATGGGCACTGGTTTGGACTTTGCAGTTCCTTTAATCAGAAAATTTATTCAAATAAGGTTAAAGCAATCAGTCTACAAAAAGGAGAAGTTTAAGTCCTCTGTTTTGCTAGTAGAAGAAAGTGCTTAGACAATACAGACTATGCTCCATTGTTAAGAAAAATTTTTAAAGTTAAACAAATACCAGCTTTCCTGATAATAGTGATACTAGAGGGTCAAAGGTCATGGGATCATAGAGTTAAATCTGGAAGGGATCTCAGAAGTCATCTAGTCCAACTCCCTCATTTTAAAGACGAAGAAACTGAGGTCCAGAGAAACTAAGTGTTTTACTCAAGGCCATACAGTGATGTGCAAATTAACTGAGACAAAGTAAAATAATTAAGTTTTAATGTCTTGTGTAATAAACCTTACAACTTTTTACATATTTAAAACACTCTAAATATGCAAAATGTTCTCTTTTTTGCTAAAATCATTTGCTTTACCTAACTGGGCAGAGTTCACATAATTTCAACACATATTGTATAGTTATTTATCCCTAAACAGAAACACAGGGGACAGCTAGGTGGCGCAGTGAGTAGAGCACTGGCCCTGGAGTCAAGAGGACCTGAGTTCAAATCTGGCCTCAGACATTTGACACTTACTACCTGTGTGACCTTGGGCAAGTCATTTAACCCCAATTGCCTCACCTTCCCCCTTCCAAAGACAAAACAAAACAAAATTATAGAGCTAACAACCTGGGTTTCATTATGCTTAAGCACAGGTTCAGATCTCAGACAAAAAAAAAGTCTAAATGAAGATCAGGATTCTAAAAAAGCCTCTTGGAGATAAAATTATGTCAAGAGTGACAGAGAGATAATTCTTTTATATATTGCAATCTTGTACAGTCCTCTTAGGCCATAAAAGTTAAAGAAAAGACAGATTCATAATTCCATGCTTCATTCAATGTCATAGAAAGTGAACAAACTTAGTTACAGAAAGTCATAATCTCATACATCCCCTAAGGAAATAAACCTAGTTAAACAGACTGTATAGGTAAACTAAGTTAGATTTCAGAATAAACTATATTTAGAGGTTTCGTGATGGATGATCAAGGGGAAAGATTTACATATCACTAAGATAACTAAGAAAACTAGGGCTGGGAAAATCCTTCCTTACACAGTTAGCTAGGTGAGCTAACAAGTAACTAAACCATTTGGGAGAGCTCATATTACGCTTTAGCTTTTCTCAGAAGAATATCAAACAATCTTCTCTTAATATTATTATTCCAGGAGTCAGGTGTTGGTGGGGTGAGGTTAATATTAACCAAAGACAGGCTTTTAGTTCACCAAAAGTTGCAGGAGGGATGCCCCTAAGTCTTGAATAATTAGACATTTACAAAAGGAAATAAAAAATTGCCATAACATCACCGTTTCTTGGACAATTTCTTAACTGTTCATGACATGTACCATGGTAGAAAATGGTGTCTCAGTATCCTATCTTCACTTGGCAGTTTCTGCAATTCCAGAACTATTCTGCTTCTACTATATCAATATATTAACTAGAGTTTATCATTCCTTCAATTGGGACATGATATCTAGGCCCACTGGAAATTAAAAAAAATCTTCCAAACATTTTCTGGGGGGTGAGGGATCAGATATTTTGCAATCTGATAAATATGTCCAGATCTTACAGACTTAGCTGGAACTCTTCTGACAATCATTTGGGATAGCTTTGAAAATAAAGTGAATTTCTTAAGTAAAAATTACCTTTTTCCAACTTTCAGTACTTTAGTCTTTGTATTATTTTGCTCATCATAGGCATTTTTTTCTTTGTAGCTATAGTTAGCTGATTTTTTTTTACTGGTCTTCTCATTGTTCTGACAACTTCAATGAACCTGTTGCTATACTGTAAAGGAATCAGTAAAAACTCCTCTAATTGCCAGGTGCTCATGAAAGCAGCTTCTTGTTTTCTAAGGATTCATTATCCTGTTTTGAAGTAGTAGCTTGTCAATTTTTGGCATTACTTTTTATTTTTTCTTTTACCATATTTTGCTTTATATTTCAGTGTGATTTGTCATGTTTCAATGCAGTTCACTGCATTCAAAGCATTCATTCATGCTTTAAACACTTGACTTCCCCAAACCAACAGCTGCTACAATAGCTGTAACAGTTACTGAAGTATGCCCTTTAAGAACTAGAACTTTTATGTATTTCTCTTCTTAAAAAACACAGAATGAAAAATGCAACAAAAAGTGCTATGGAACACATGTATGGCACATAATCTAACACTCATCTGACAAAGAACTACCTAAAGTCAGGGAAACTGGTCAATCCAGTTTCATTTCTTCAATTTGTTAGATGTTTGGGGTCAGCCTAGTGTCAGCAGAATTACATATACATGACCATTGCTACCATAAAATAAAACCATAACAAAACTATTGCTTGTACTGAACCCAATCTCTAACTTGAGAGTCACTGATCTTTCCACTTTGTGGTATAGAAGAGAGACCTCTGAACTCAGATTCAGAAAACCTGAGTGAAAACTCTGGTTCTACCTCTTCTTACTTTTGTAAGTTGGGACAATCACTTGACCCCCTTTTGTGCTTCATTGTGGCATCCGTAGATATAAAGTAGGGATTTAAAATATTCCTACCTACCTCTCTGGCTTATTTTGAAAAAAAAAAGTGGTTCTATAACTAGATAAATGAGAGTTCTTATAACCAAAATATAAAAGAGAAGTCTTTGCTCAGATTTTTTCCTGAGGTGTGGTTACACAAAATGGGGAAAGTTATAAAGCATGATCCTTCAGGGCAGTATATGAGGGAAAGGGAAGGAAGAAGAAAGGAAGGAAGGAAGGAAGGAAGGAAGGAAGGAAGGAAGGAAGGAAGGAAGGAAGGAAGGAAGAGAAGGAGGAAGGGAGGGAGTGAGGGAGGAAAGAAGGAAGGAAGCAAGTTTGGAATATAGGAAAAGGGCATTTATTAGACACCTACTATGTGCCAGGCATTGTGCTAAACATTTTAAAATATTATCTCAGAAGTCGGAGAGAATCAAAACTGGAAAAAAAAAACAGCCCACAGTTAGGTATTTTGCCAGACAGAAAATCAAAACAGAGACACCCAACTCTAATTCCTTGAAAACTTAAAAACTAAAAAAAGAGGTGGAGACTTGCTCCTATCTGACTAGCTCTTAATGGTTCCCAAACTGGGTGGCCCTGATTAATTCTTTGTTCAGCTGTTAAAAGGAGTCAGTTTAAGGTAAGGTATGGAGACCCTATGGCCTATCGACCTTGTTACATCATTAGAATATCAACCTTTGCTCAAAAAAAGTACAAATTTTTTTCCTTATGATCCACACATCATTACCACCAGCAGCACCAGCCTCCCCATTCTGCCAAGCTCAGCCTTCTTGGGTATTTTTTTTTAAATTAAGCCCAAATCCCTCAGAAAGAACTTTCAAACACCATAATTTTGACTAACATCGTTCTCCCCTATTTTCAAATGAGTCTTGCTCAGCAAAGGTAATTCAATCCAACCAAATGAGCAGATAGTTCTTTATACCTACTCTGAGAAATATATAAATTTTTCCCCATAGAAAATGTGCAGAGTGGAGTTGAATGCAAAGAGATGTGATAGGAAGATCTATTTCATTTTATTGCATGGCATTCCTCTTTAGGTTAGATTACATGACTCTAAAGTATCCCTTAGGAACTCATGTTCCATGTGGTCAGTCCCTAGAGGGCTTTCTTCTTGGTTTTAAATACAGAGTAGAAAGGGGGGCAGAAGGTGATGAGAAGCTGAAATCTTTACAAAGAAGTGCCCTTTGTTGAGATTTTTCTTTGTTTTATAGAGTGAGAAGGAGAGAACACCCTACATGTTACTTCCGGCTCTGCTACTTGCTAACTCCATGGTCTTGATCAGATCACATCTCTTGTGACTCAGTTTCCTTATATGTAAAATGAAGGGGTTGGACTAGATAGTATCAAAGGTCTCTCCCACCTCTAAACTTATGATCCAATATAACTTTGGCAACAAATTGCTTTCCTTTCTACAGTAGCTAAGGAAACCACAAATCTGAGAACAGGAAAGTTGATTATCGTACCTGTTGGATGGAACAATGGAACAATGACCGCATCTAGGCATATGTGATCCAGACTAATGTTTTCTGAAAAGCAGGCTGCTCCTCTGGGTATGTGGGAAGTTAAAGAACTCAGTGGTTGTCTCTTATCTTTTAAAAGTCTAAAAAAGAAGAAAACATCTGTGTGGTATATCCCACTGGGTAATATAACTGCTTATATATGGTGTATTAAGTATAATGTGGTTTCTTGTAATAAGATGGAATGTTGTACCCTACACCAATTAGAGAAGCAGGAAGATATAGATATTCCTTTCAAAAACATTTTGAGGCTCAAACCTACCAAACTAACTAACAGGAAAGAAAAGGAATATGACAAATGCTGGTGGGGATGTGGAAAAATTGGGAGACTAATGCATTGTTGGTGGGGTTGTGAACTATCCCAACCATTTTGAAAACAAATTGGAACTATGCCCAAAGAGCTATAAAACTGAATATCCTTTTACCCAGCAACACCAATACTAGGTCTCTATGCAAAAGAGATTAAAGAAAAGGAAAAAGGACCTATCTGTATAAAAATATTTATAGCAGTTCTTTTTGTAGTGGCAATTAATTGAAAATTGAGGGGATGCCCATCAATTGGGGACTGTGATATATGACTGTGATGGAGTACTATTGTGCTATAAGATATATCAAGCAGAAGGGGCAGAGCCAAGATGGTGGAGTGAAAGCAAGGACTTCCTTGTGCTCTCGCCCAAACCTCTCCAAATACCTGTAAAAAGAGACTCTAAACAAATTCTAGAGCAACAGAACCCACAAAATGACAGAGCGAAACAAATTTCCAGCCCAAGACAACCTAGAAGGTCGACAGGAAAGGTCTACTGCACCAGACTGGGAGCAGAGCAGTCCACTGTGGGCCTCACCAGCACAGATGGGGCAGAGCAGGGTACTGAATCTCTGGCAGCTGTGGTGGTTTCTAGACTTCTCAACTCACAAACACTAAAGACAACTTAAAAGGTCAGTAGGAAAGGTCTGTGAGACCTTGGTGAGAGAGGACCATGATCCGGCCCCAGTCACAGACTCAGGGTGGTGGCAGTGGCAGCACAGTGGCTGTTTCTGGAGCTCTCAGCCCACAGACAGTGGGGAGATCAAGCTGATCAGAGAAGGACTGCAGGGATCTCTTTGGTGGTGCTGAGGCAGGATTCTCTTGCTTTGCTCGTGCTTGGATCTGGGTCACAATCCTGGATGGTGGTCCTACAGTGATGAGGAGTGCTGATGTGGTGGAGCTTGTGGCGGCAGTGGAGAGGGAATCCTCCTCATAGTTCCAAGGAAGAAAAAAGCGATTGTGGTCACTTATAGACCAGAGCACAGGCCAGGAGAAGGGTAAACACCTCTCCTTTGATCATACAACCATGGAAGAACTAAAAATTTATAGATCCCTAGAAATATTTCTGAAAACAGCTGGGCAAATCCCCTGAAGCTTGTGACAGTGCGCTCTCCACTCTGGAAGCAGAGTCCTACCTTAACAAAGAGCTAAAAAGTCAAGTAATTGGCTCGGAGAATGAGCAAACAGTGGGAGGAAAATCAGACTATAGAATCTTACTTTGGTGACAAGGAAGGGCAAAACATACAACCAGAAGAAGACAATGAAGTCAAAGCTCCTACATCCAAAGCCTCCAAGAAAAATGTGAATTGGTCTCAGGCCATGGAAGAGCTCAAAAAGGATTTGGAAAAGCAAGTTAGAGAAGTAGAGGAAAAATTGGGAAGAGAAATGAGAGTGATGCAAGAAGATCATGACAAATGAGTCAACAGCTTGCCAAAGGAGACCCCAAAAATGCTGAAGAGAATAACACCTTAAAAAATAGACTAATCCAAATGACAAAACAGGTCCAAAAATCCAATGAGGAGAAGAATGCCTTAAAAATCAGAATTGGTCAAATGGAAAAGGTCACTGAGGAGCAAATTGAAGCTAATGACTCTACAAGAATTCCACAACTTATAAAACAAAACCAAAAGAATGAAAAAATAGAAGACAATATGAAATATTGCATTAGAAATATCAAGGAAGATGGATTTAGAAAAACCTGGGAAGAGTTAAATGAACTGATAGAAAGTGAAGCAATCAGAACCAGGATATTATACATTAACAACAATACATAAGGATGATCAGCTCTGAAAGACTTAGCTACTCAGATCAAAATGATGTTCCAAGACAATTCCAAAAGAACATGGCTAATAAAGGAAATATATTTTGCATGACTTCACATGTATAATCAATATTATATAGCTTGCCTTCTGAAGGGATGGGGACAGGAGAGAATTTGGGACTCAACATTTAAAAAATGAATACTAAAAACTTTTTCCAAGTAATTGGGAAATATTTAATGAAACAAACAAAAAATATATGTTTTTTAAAAAAAAACCATTGTGAGGCATCCAACGGTACTGAACATTTGTCTCCTCCCTCCATATAGTTTACATCAACTGTTAACTGAAGTACCAGGAAATAAAAGGGACAAAGAATAAATTAAGGAGAGTGAGCAACTGGTGAATTTACTTCTACAGAACCCCTCTTCCTACCCCTTTTTCTCAACCATATCCCTTGTCCTGATGCTATCCTTGTCATCCACACATCAAGACCGTGTCATAGATGGAACTACATTATAACAAGTTACTTCTGGCACTTCTGGTGATGAACCCCCTTGGATAGATCCCAAGATATATCTGTGTTTTGGGTTTTGTTTTGTTTTTGGTATTTTTCCCCCTAAATTCTTTCTTATAGCAGCTGGTACTATCAAGAAGATACAGTCTACAAATTCCTGGTTTCCTTTTTCCCAGGATCCAGGATCCCTTTAATAATCTCAGTAAGTTATCCTGGATTGTTGCCCTGCTTGCTCTCTCCTTCTATTTTCTCAGCTTATATGCCAACAAGGAAAAAGTTAACACTGCTACTGGCCATCTTGAGTCCGCCCCTGCCCCTGTGCATCTGGACCCATGAGTATCTTCAAGGCTAATTGTCATTATCACTTCTTTGCATATTGTTCTTCCCAGGTTGTGGAAGAATGAATCAAAGGAGGCAGGCAATTTGCCAGGATTTTCACCTCTACACTATGTCCTAGGCTTCATCACCTGACATTTCTCCCAAGTTTCAGTAGCCTGAGTTTTCAAGGTTTGGCGAGAATGTGGAATTAAATGTGTGGCAGATGTGTTGAGGGTCAAGGGGCAATTGTTCTTTTGCTGAATCGTAGGGTTTTTTTTTTAACAGACTTTCTCCATCCAAGTTCTCTGAATATTTCCTACCTTGGCACATTATGAGATCCAGGGGTCTGTAAATTTAGCCTTAAGCATCTGACCAGGCTAAGTTGACCAGAATGGGTCAGGAACCCAATATCAATTCTAAGGAAGGGATTGAATAAAATGGCATCAGTAGCTGGCAACAGGAGCAAAAAGTCATGGGAGAGCTTATCTAGGGAGGTGACAGACAATGAGAGGTGTTTCAGTATCTTAATGTCAACCAGTATCTGCTGTGATTGAAGTTCAACTGGCCCAGGGTAAGAAGACATTATCAACTTTGCTCATACCCTGAGGAATACTTGTATGTCTACTGCTAGTCCAATAAGCCCAAGGCACTATATTAATAAATGTTATGCCACCTGGCAACAATGGATCTGACCCTGAAATGAATCATTTGGGGAACAGGTCACATCAGAGTGACTTTTAAATAACTATCACCTTTCAACCTTCTGTTTTTCAACAGGCCAACCTTTCCCTGGTTAAATGCCACACTCTATCCCTTAAGGGAGGTATAAATTTAGGTTTCTGTGAGGCTGGAAAAATATATGCTTTCATGATGGACTCAGGACACATCACCAGTTTTGACTCAACGGAAAATGACACTACTAGGATGTGTGTATACAGATGACAAGTCTGCAGTGAAGAGCTTCTCACAGGATGCCTGACCTATAAAGGACCTTAGAGATCATCTAAGTCAATTTTCTTATTTTACAGACGAGGAAACTGAGGCCCAGAGAAGTTAAATGACTTGGAAGATTACGTGGCTAGCAAGTAGCAGAATTGTGACTCGAACCTTTGACGTTGGGGATCCTTGGACCCCAGGTTTAATAAGCCTCCCGTTTTACCACACTGACTCACCAAATCTGTGAATAAAATCATTTCTTTAACTTCTTACCTGAGACAGAAAAGTAATGACAGGTTGTGTCAGACATGGAAACTCTCCTGAAGCACATGGATCCTAGAGTTGTAGTCTAGATAGAAAACCTGAAAGAACTGAGAGGCTTATACCTATGTTGAAATAGCTATCAGAAGGACAACCCCTGAATTTAGAGCTGAAAGAAGCATCAGAGGTCGTCTACTGCAAACTTCTTATTTTTATAGAGGAGGAAACAGGCTTGGCAAGGTTAGAAGGGGCCAGGACTCCTTTAATAATATTGCCTTTCCTCTGAGGTTACCTTCAGTTTTATCCTTTATATATCTTGCATGTACAGAATTGTTTACATGTTGTTTCCCCCATTAGAAAGGGAGCTCCTTGAGGGCAGGAACTGCTTTTGCCTGTCTTTGTACCCACAGTGCTTATCACAATATCTGGCACACAGTAAGCATTTAATAATTGTTTATCAATTTTGATTTGACTCGATGGTTTCTTGAAAGTCATCCAATAGGAAGTGGCAGATCTAGGGCTCAAACCCCAGCCCAAATCCAGCCCCCTTTCCACTGTACTGCACTATGATGCTTCCTACCAGAAAAGCAGCCTGAACAATAACTCCCCGAGCCCCAACATCTGAATCTGCACCAAGAAACTCCAACAGGGCCCAAAGAAAGAGCCATCCAGGAACTATGCTCCAGAGACAGTCAGAAATAGCCCTGTCGTTTGGACAGAGGCTTTCTTTTAGAAATGGGCAGCTCATTCCTCAAGAAACTATTTGGCACCTATTGAAGATGGCCCCTGGCCCCTTACCCAGGTTCTGGAAGGCCTCCAGGTAGCATTGTTCCTGTAAGCAACACTGCCACCAAGATATTGGATCCCCAGCAGTTGTCCCAGAGTATTATCCCTGTTCTATTTCATCTTCCTGTGCCCTGCTGTCCTTCACCTCACCCTCACCCTCACTGCAGGCAGTTTGTGCAGTTTGTGGGAGGAGGACCAGGACTCAGAACTGGAAAAAAAGGGGGAGAATGGAGAGGGAGGGAGAGAGAGACAGAGAGAGAGAGAGAGAGAGAGAGAGAGAGAGAGAGAGATCCAACCAACATACCCTGAGGGAGATTTGTTGTTGAATTTTGTTTGTTTGTTTACGTGTTAACCTCGGGCCCTGCTGAGCACCCTAGAGTAGAGAGGAATAACCCAGGGTACCTGAGAAATTGGTCAACTCAGAGAAACAGAAAAGGGGAGGAGGATGGGTTGGGTCTGGGAGGGCTTTCCACTGAAGTCAGTGACAGCTTAAATTCAAACCAGGCATGAGATGTTTGAATCTCCATGTGAGTTGTTCAAAGGGCAAAACAGAAAGGAAATCTGAGCTGAAGCAGGGTCTGGCCTAAAAGCTTTCAAGTGATTCTTTTTGGTAAGGAAACCATTTCCTTTGTCTGTACATGGCCAGGAAAACTGCCTCATCAGAGCCCCGTTCCCTGTCAATTTGGGTCACAATTGTTCTCCCCACCCTGATCCCACCCCTTTTAAGAAAGCATTTGGAAGTGAGGATATTTCTACCATGTGCATACACATGTGTGCATGTACACAAATGCATGTGTGTGCCAAGATGTACATAAAGGTGTGTTTATTTATGCTGGAATCCTGCATGTCTTGAATGCCAAGTGTGTAGAGGGCTCCTTGGAGCTGAGCAAGGCTGGAGACTAGAGCGCTGAGATGGTGTCCTTGGTTCTTTTGTTTCGCCACTGACATACACGCCGTCATTCTGGGAACTCACATAACCATTGTCAGACCTCTGCCATACCCTAAACAGAGAGTGGAGGGGGGGGGGGAGGGAGGGAGGGAGGGAAGAGGGAAAGAGAGAGAGAGAAGAAAATTGTTTTGTTTTTTAAAAAGGAGACAGGTTGTAGCCACTGAGGAAGACCAACTGTTTAGACAAGGCTGGGGTGGCTGAAGGAGGGGAGGATTCGTCAGATTCCCGACAGAAAGCAACACTAGGCTTTGCTTCGGTTCAGGTTTCCTTCCTTTCAGCACTTTGTTTAGACAAACGTCTCTCATGTCCTCTCTATTATTCAAAAGTAAGTTGAGAGGGGTTTCTCCCTCCAGCCCTCCCAGATTTTCTGCTCCCCTGCTATGTGTTGTATTAGGAAACCAATCCCTGGACAGCAGTCATGGATTTGATTGGTGGATATATCCTGATTATGATGTCCTAGTGTGTTTTCTAACCATACGCCTTAACATTCTTTCTTCAGATTCTTTGTTGGAGGTGGGTTATTGTCCCCTCTCTCTGTTCCTCCCACCCACCCCCACCTCCACCTATTTCTCTGTATCCTTACACAGATTCTTAGAAATTAGAGCTGGAAAGACCTGTTAACTCATCTCCTCCATCCCCTGCCAGGACACAATTGTTCCCTGTGGTTAATTTTCCACTACTTTGTCCAGTCTCTTCTAAATGTCTCTAACCATGGGGTTTCCACCACATCCCTTGGGAAACCATTCTACAGACTAATAGACCTGACTGTTAGGAATATTTTCCAAAGACTAAGTCATCAAATTTCCTTTCTCTAATTTTATACTTCTCCTCAAGGTTTCCTTTCCTGGCGGTGGGCTTGTGTTAGCACATCTAACTGCACCCTCTCCTGGACATATTTACTAGATGCCTTTCTGTAGGAAGGGCTATTTTTAAGTGGCTTCTCTCCTGATGGCATGCAAACCTTCTTTTATGTAACTTGAACTCTGTTCACTAAAATAACATAGGAATTAAAGAGAGAGGTCTTTAAACATTTTAGGAGAAACTGCTTAAATGAAATGTAGTCAACAACCTTTTGTTCTCTTAACTTGTTGCTTCATGAGTTGATGCAGGGTTAGCTATAGGACTAGATATGGTAATGGTCAGCCTTCCTTAAAGCAAAATGATTGAAATTGTCACTGGGTACAACTATGCTTTTCTCCTCCTCTTTTAGCAAATGGCTCTGCTTTTGAACTGCAACAACGCCCCAGAAAGAGAGAGAAAACTGGAGTGAATGTTTCTAATCCAGCCTATGGCCTCTCTACAGAGAATGCCCAGATTGGCGACAAATTCCTATGTTCAGGGACCATTAAAAAGATTACTGGTTGAGCATCAGTTCCTCTCAAAATCTTTCCCTCAGACACTCTAGAAATGGAAAACTTTGCCTACTTTATCAGATTTTGGAAAGAAGAGCCCTCCCCTTGATGAATGCCTAATGTTTGTGGAAAGCATTTTAGGCCATAGACTTGAAGTAGAACCTTGCCAGACTAAGCCATATACAAATTTCCATAAAGTACAGGATTTGATGTTTCCCCATGGTTGGGAAAGTAATGGTTATTCTTGGAAAACTTGCCAATGTTTCAGAACACAAGAAGTTGCAATAAGGAAGATAAATATTAATTGTTTTAAAAGTTCCTGCAGCTTGCTTTACTTCTTCATTTTGGGGATAGCCATTGCTTAAAACTAGGGCCTTTCTTCATGTCGTTACCAACAGGTCACTACTTCAGTGGGCCTGTGATCTCATCAGTGTGTTGTTCCTTCCAGTGATGGAGAGGACAACCCATCCATGCCTTGTCATTTCTCTGCAAACGCCTAAGAAATAGTACAAGATGCCATACTTGCAGGGATCTGTCATTTGAGGACAATAGCTTTTGTATGATGGATGTCTACTCTATTACCAGTAGTTAAGACTCCCCACGTTTCATCAACATGCCCAGCTTTACATTGGACATTTTTAAAAAAATGTGGCTCAACCACAGAGGGCTGTTTTTCCAAAGCCTTTTGCAGCCAATAGGAAACTGAAAGCTCCCTCTTTTCTCAAGCAGCTAGATCATAACCAGTGTCCAAACCCCGCCTCCCCGCAACCTCAAAAACAAAAAAAAAAACCACATGCCCCTTCCAAATCAGGCAATTTATTAATGCCATGTTATATCAGCAATTAATGATGGGACATAAAAAAAAGAAAGCTCTATGTTTGGATTTAGGAGACCCAGGGCCAAATGCCTGCTGTGCGACTATGAGCAAGTTATTTAAAATAAATCTTGGATTTTTCTCTTCTGTAAATTGGGGATAAAAATACTTGCCCTATAAATCTCATGGGATTGTTGGTGAGTTTAAAAGAGATTAGGTATGTAAAACAACTTAGAAGAATAAAGTCCTCTATCAATGTCAGCTCTTACTATACAGGGTGTCCCAAAAGTCTCAGCACAGATTTGAGAGACACCTTGTATCAACAAGTAATTTTGTTATTGTTGTTATAGAATCGTATCATTTAGCAGCTGGCTTTCATTTCCAAACCACTTTCCTTTACCCTCAACACTCACACTCCTCTTCTCAATGCTTCTTGTGATTTTGAAAGGTTAGTAGCAAGAGAGAAGAAGGTTTAACAGAGAATTCAATTATTCACATGGAATCCTCAATCAAGAACTCAATGGGACATCAGAGAGCATCTAGTCCAACCTTCTCATATTACAACTAAGGAAATTGAGAACCAGGAAGGTCATATGATTTGCCCAAGGATTTGCACTTGGGTCCTCTAACTCCACAGACGGTATTCCTTCCACTACACCAATTCACTGGGTATGATGTCCAGTTTCTTTCTGGCCCTATTCTTTCAGCTGACAGAAAGTAATCTAATTACTAGAAACAAATACAAGGATTCAGAGGTTACTTCTCAGTCCTAGAAGTCATTGGTTGGTCAGTACTTCAATATTCCATTCTCTGAACTAGAGGAAATAGTATTGTGAAAAGGGGGAAAGTAATGCTTCACAGTAGAGTCTCTCAAGTATTATTTTGTATATAGAAGTGATTATTATTCTATGAAAACCTGCGAAGAAGGAATTTGTGAATAAGGGACATTTTAGCATAGGCAGCAAATGACAAAAAAAAAAGCTTTTCTTTGTTTTTACTTTTTTTTTGCCTGTTTGGTGTGATTTATTAATTATTTGTGTTCTATTACAAAAATGAGGTTTTATGTGAATTACACTGAAATCCAGAAATCATTTCAGTGGCAGATCATAATTTACTATTGGGGTTTGAAGAGTCACTGCAGAGCACAACGGCATCTCCATATTCATATTTCAGATCTGTCAAGACACCCGGATAGTTCATCTGATCACATGGATTTCCATCTCAGGCCTTGAGAGACAAGAAATCCGGCCATCACAGAGAGCCTGGGCAATTAAAATGAATAAGCGCTCCCAGTCTCAGTGGATGTCTTCTGGGTTACCATGGGGGACATGGATTGGTATGAGGTTTAATCAGGCACTAACAGAACCTTGCTGGGAACTTCATGGTTGATAAAGGCATCAGCATCAGACCAAGTAGCTCCTACTTTTTAAAGAGAAAGCAGCCTCTTTTGAAATGTAAAAAAGGCAGGCTTTGTGGCAATGTGCAGTACTCAGAGAATCTGAGAGGAGTTGCAGTTGTTTCCTTTCATGATCTTCAGCATTATTCTTGAGTTTTGATAATGAAACGAAGGGCACTCTTAAGGCTAAATTTTTAAAGGGTCCTCTCCTATCATAGATCCTGCTTTCTTTTGCTGTGCTGGCTACTGTATGTAGCTTGTGTGTAGTTACAGCATGTAGTATGTAGCATGTAGCAGCATGTAGTATGTAGTTATGGTATAACACATGTCAATGCTGCTGACCACAGCTAGGTTCTTGTGTCTTCAAGACTGAAGGAGCCCACCACGACTGTGTCTATAAACAGGCTGATTTAAGTCACACACACAGCCCTCCCAAATGAAGGGATGCTTTTCAAATGTAACCTGGAGTATCTCAGAAATAGAAATGTTTTTCAATATATGTGTTTTTGGCTCTGAGGAAGAAGAATCCTCTTTGAGTGGTTATTATTTTCATTTCGATTTGCTATGTGCTTCATTGCTCTACTGGTAGCTTTTTTTTTTTTCTCATCAGAGGGGTCTTGTTGACAGCCCTGTTGAAAGAAGCCTGGGCTTTTCCCATAGAATGTTTCTTGCAAGCACATGCAAGCCTATAGGCCTATTCCCTAGTCCCTCCACTGCTTTACCAACAAACTTCAATCCTAAACTCAATGGCGTGTCTGCCTCTGTGGAAACGTCTAGACTGAGTGAGTCCACTTGCCAAAACCCTGGAAAAGTCCCAAGTGAGGGGATTTGGGGGATTTGATTTAGAAAAGAAAAAAAAAGTTTCTGCATTTCTGTCACATCGTTCAACTGAGGGGTTCCATTTTCTTGCCCATGGTTTTTTTTTTTAAGGCAAGTAGCATCTCCCCATCATCTGTCCTTGCCTTTCATTATCATCCTTCCCTTAAGTCTCAGTAAAGAAAATAGCCATTGTTTACATTCCTTTCAGTAACCACTGTAACCCAGGTTGTGATATCTGTCCTTTTTGTCCTGAAATCTTGGTTTTCTTTGACTGCTCCAACCAATAGAACCTTCAATGAAACTCATAGCTGCCTCTTCACCAACTTGATCTCCTCGGCATCTATAACTCTCACTAGTTCCTCGCATGGCCCTGACCCAAGATTGCCTTGCGATATAAGAATTCTTCCTTACCACCCTGAAGCTCTGAGCCCAACTATAGACTGCTTTTTACACAGTTATATCTTCAATAGTTAGAAACCATTACTGGAGCCTCTGGGCAGCTAGGTAGCAGAGTGGAAAGAGAGAGCTGGTTCTAGTGTCAGGAAGGCTCATCTTTGCAAGTTCAAATCCAGCCTTAGACACTTGCTAGCTGTATGACCCTGGACAAGTCATTTAACCTTGTTTACTTCAGTTTCCTCATCTGTAAAATAAGCAGGAGAAGGAAGTGGAAAACCACTCCAGAATCTCTGTCAAGAAAACCCAAAGTGGGATCATGAAGAGGACTGAACCAGGGCTGAAAACAACTACACAACAACAAATCACTGAAGCTCATTCACTCATTCAACTTTTACAAGACAGATGACAAGGGGACAAGGACTGTAGGGAACAGATAAACATTCATCACATTCAATTCTTACTGGCATCTAGCAGCATTTTTACTACTAGAGCAGAGAAAGATACAAAAACCTCTTCAATAGAAGCTTCCCATCTTTATAATCCTTTCACTTTTTAATTCACACTAGTAATGGGCTAGCCAGATAGATGTCCTAGTGGAGACAATGCTAGTGATAGAATTAGGAAGATCTGAGTTTGAATCCTGAATCAGAAACTTAGTAGCTGTGAGCAAGTCTCTTAACATCTCAGCCTCAGTTTCTTCCTGCCATACAGGAGTGTTGTGAGGAGAAAATGAGATAATGTTTTTAAAGTGCTTTGTAAATCTTTAAAGAGCTATTTAAGTACTAGCCGTCATATATTATTGGCTAAATTTAGCTCCAAATGGGTGCAAACAAAATAATGTGAATTTCGAAGGGACAGAAGGGACTTTGAAAATTGAACGGGGAAAGAATAAAGGTCAAAGGAAATATTCGTAGGATAAAGGAGCCAGAGGATAGCAAGAAAAGGGAGACAGAGAAAAGGATTTGGGGTACTGGCAGAATAATGGAATGTGGTGGTCAAAGAAAGAAAATTCTTAGATGTCAAAATGGTCCTTAGAAGAAAATGCTTGGAATCTCCCTCTCTACTTCTCCCAAGCCTCCTCTTTACCCTGCTCCTTAAAAGTGATGTGAGACGTTGTTACAGTTGCCACTGTTTCTCTCCAGGGTAGAACATGACAGTATTTAAGCCTGTGTCAGGTCTACCATTCACGCATCTTCAATGCTCTGAAGACAAAGGGGTTAATTGAAAAGGTTGCAAACCTTCTAGTACATTGTGTGTAGGACGTGAAACTCAGGTGTGTGTGTGTGTGTGTATGTGTGTGTGTGTGCGTGTGTGCGTGCATGTGTGTGTGTCTGTGTGTGAGTGTGTGTGTGTGTGTGTGTGTGTGTGTGTGAGCATGCATGTTTGTTTCTGGGCTTCTCCTTCCAGAAGACTTTGACGGTTGCTGCAGTGTATCTTAGCTGTCAAGCTATTTTTTTCCTTGCTAGCTTTCATTTGTGTTTTTCTTCACCTTTTGGAGACCCCTTACCTCTCCCCTCTTAAATCTACACTCACCACAGAGCAGACATAATCCCAGATTTTCAGTAAATCAACACTATATGCTCCCTACTGACTGAGAGAATTTGATACTGACAGACTGTTATACCTAAAAGAAAAATACTGCCACGGTTCCTCTCACGTTCTTCGCCTGGAACTTGGAGTGGGAAGGAGTACGTGTGGTATCCATTATAAATTAGGTAACATGGGCACAGTTATTCCTAACATGTATTTCATAAAAGTGGGTACATGTTTACCCCATTCCCTGCCCGGGTCTCTAAACAAACAAAGCCCCACTACCTGGAATATCTCCAAACACAATTAACTTCCTTCAACAAGGGCCCTTGTGATTTATTCAGACTATGGCTAGGATAGAGTCCCTACTGCCTGTGAGCATGCAAAGACCTATGTGTGCAAGACACATAGACAAAGGCTGAAATATTAGGAAACTGGGATGGCTCTGTGTTGAACAATTCTTGGCTTTGCTTGGTGAAGGTACATGATGGTATGGTGGAAAAAGTGGTTTTCTTTTGTTCTTTGGCTCTAAGCCTGCAGCAGAGATAGGGATAAAATTTACCCTTAGGCTTTTGAGTTGAGCAAAAATATGCTCTGGGTCTTTTGTTATTGGATGCTTTCAATGCTTCGTATAAAATCTGACCCATCCCTGATGAAGCCAAGCTTTCTAATGAAGCATGAGAGCAGTTGGCCAAAGTGCTTACAGGTTGGAAGCCAATCAAATTCATCATATTCATCATATTCTAGGTGAACACTTTGGGTAATGATAGGAACGAGTCTGGCCCAGGATTCCCTTTGGGAGTTGGGGCTTCTGGCAGCAGTGGCCCTATAGTGCTTGCAGTGCTTCCGGGTCACCTTAATGCCTGGCAGTACAGAAAGAATGGATTTATTTGGGGATTCCTAGGAAGCTTGAGGCATTTCGTCAAACCACGTCAGAATGCCCTGTAGGGGCCAACCACTCTATGAAAGCACAACATGAGTCTTGAAGGTAGCTCCAGAACCAGGTCTCCCCCGAGGAAACTCTAGACTTTTCTTTCCAGATCCATGATCCATTGTTTCCTTTCCAGCACTCTGCAATCCAAATTGGTCTTCTCTCTGTTCCTTACACAAGACACATCGTCTATGGTTTCCCTGTGTCAGAATGTACTCCAATCTCACCTCTGCCTCGTAGAATCCCTTTCTTCAAGATACCACCTTCAACATGAAAACTTTGTTGATCCTTCAACTGCCAAAGCCCTCCCTCCCTAACTATCCTACTACTTTATTCTGACTCTACCTATGTGCATACTTCTTGCCTTCTTCAATAGAATGTTTGCTCCTTAAGAACAGGGTTTGGTTTGGCTCCGTCTTTATATTTCTTGCACACAGTGTAGTGTCTCACACACAGTGAGGGATTATTACACGATTGTTGATTGATTGATTGATTGAGGTTCCTCACTACCCTGGGTCATTGTGGGCCATAGAGATCCCACATATCCATAGTTTCACAACAGTCTGGTGATTCTCCTCTAACCAGAGTGCCAAGAACTTTAGCTATCACCCACAACTCTGCTACTGATAAAGGATTTGTAATGCTTCTTTTCCCCGTTTATCATAGAAGGAATGGTTAAAATATACACCTCTCCCGTTTCACAATGACCTTTAGGGGGAAAAAAGGCTTTGCATGACACCTAGATCTGTGCCGTGTACCCTTTGGACATCCAACAAATAATCTCAAACTGAAGAAAAGAAGAAAATGATTCTTATGTTTAATTCTCTTTATATTCCATGTTAATCTGCACATGCATATTTTTTTTCTCTAGTCAATGTTTCTAGTCTGTTTTTCTGTCATTGTTTTTCCTCCCTGAGGGCAACAGTTGATGAAAGAAAACAATCATCCCTGTCCTCTGCAAAGTTGAAAATCCCCCAAGTTTGCCTTTGGTGTCCTATGACACTACTGAGTCCCAGCATGCATCTGTCTCCTCCGCTCATTTTCCATGGAACCGCTCTGTGTTTCTAGTAATTGATTAGGGGCCCTGCAGTGGTCCTCTCCACCCCCCATAGCCTGTTTCATTTGTGATGACCACACCTCCCTCCTACCCCACTGAGATGTCAAAAGCTGCTATTCAGAGCCTGGTTGATCAATTGAAGTAGATTTCTGCTGGGAACACTCCCACCACCATCTCCTCATTTCTTTCCCTAGTGCCTAAAACTTCCTGGGGATAGTCCTTATCTCTGTATACTTGGCAAGAAGAAAACTAAAAAAAAGTGCAGGATACAATGATATATAAGTTCCTTTTCTTAAAGAAGGACTACACTAATCCCCAGACTGAAGACTCTTGGTCTGGCTCAGTAGAGTTTACTAGGAAATCTCAGCATTTGCATACCACAGATTACTTGAATCTCTCTCCTTCTACCCTTCTTTTGTCATGCTCTGTGTTGATAATGTTTCTCCCCAATATCTGGGTTGAAGCTTGATCTCCTCCCAGCATCATCTTCTGAAGTGGTCCTTACACTGGACCAGATCACAACTTTCATTCAGCAACAGCAAACATTAGTATTTCTTTCTTCCTAGCTATTTTTCCTGTGCCTACAATAATAGCAGACAACATTTGTACAAAATCTGAATCTTGTGAGAGCTAACCTCATTTAAATTTTAGATGTGACGCTATTATGCATGGTAGGGAATAAAATACCTCCCATGACTAGTGTGCTCATCTAGAAGATGTGACTAACTTCTTCTAAGGTGTCAGAAGGGAATACCAGTTCAGGCATAGAGTGCCAGACATTCAGGAATATTGTAGTGGTAGGGTTGACCAATGAATTCATACCTCTCCAAAGCCTAGCTTACAACATAGATTCTCAGAGTATGAAGGCCTCTTAGATGTTATATAGTCTAATCCCCTCATTTGCAAATGAGGAAACTGAGGTCCACGGAAATAAAGTGACTTGCCCAGGATCCCACACCAGGTTAGTAGGAGACCCAGGCTAAGAATTTAGGTCTCCTGACTCCTGCTTCCATGCTCTTTCCAGTATACTGTACCGTATCTAATTTATTTGGCGTTCAAACCCACTATTCAGCTACATCAAGAACTCTTCTATAATTAGACAACAGTTACAGAATTATAGTGGTTGTTTCCTTATTTATGACCTCATGACTCAGTGTGCTTTCTGTACAGACAATTATGATTTGCCATGTTGTAACAACAAAGCTGCTAGCAGCTGCTGGGGAGGTGTAAGCCCAGTAACACCAGCACACAGGAGGACTACTAGCACAGGTTCTTTGATTTGCTTTTCTAAGAAAACCAACTTTAAGGGGTTTACAATCTCACTTTAATTAAACATACATATATCATTCAATTAGTTCAGGGGGAAATGTCAGTACTCTGAACTTCAGAGAAAACACAAAAAGAAATTACAAGCAGAAATTATATAAACTGAGCAAATAACACAAATCAACAGACAGGCTTATGTCTGTCCATAGCAATGCATACATAGTTACCAGACAGAGAAGTGCCAACATCTGGGTTTCAAAGTCAGGGGGTTCCTTAATGGCTACCTAGAGTCTCGTCTGGCAACAGGAACGTTCTTTCAATGAGTTAGCCCCCAAAGCAAAATGCTAACCTCCAAGCATATATATGCTTCCTCAGGGTCAGAGGGCTTCACAACCATGTAATTCAAACTCGTGTGACTTAGGCTTTTTTGTGACTTAGGCAGGTCATCAAAGACTCTTGATTCAACCAAAGACTCAATCAAAGGCACCTGATTGCCTTAGTGCTAAGAAGCACTCCAAAAGAAAAAAAAAACAGCAAATTACACATGTTTTACCAGAAGAATCCACTTTGAAACAATAAACAGACCATGGTCATGATGAGACGAGAAATAGTGGCAGCAAAAGGAATAGAATCACGGAATGTGATTGGGGCAGTGTTTATGAGAATTCAGTGGGTCTACATAGTCATGAATGTGGAAGAATATTACTATAGTAGGAAGAACACTGCTCTGTGGTACTCATAGTTCTGCCTAACTGTGAGGACAGAGGACCCAAAGGAAGTTAGTACTGGTAGGCCTAGGTAGGGTGATATGGGAGAGATAGTACAGAAAGAAGGAAAATACTTTCAAAATACTTAGGACTGCAGAAATATGGCACCATGGCTTGGCACAAACTAAGTTATGGTCCACAGAAGACAGGTATGACCAAGATCAATGCCAATTAATACTAAGAATTACATGGCTTCCTTAACTCTAGAGGCCATTTATTTCTTCTTTTTTCCACCCCTTCTGCCCCCCAACATCTGGCCTTTAAACCTAGCCCACGACCACATCCATTTTCAGAGCATAATTTTTCACTTGAGATTAGGATTAGATCAGCCTCAGCTGAAAACCGAGAAAGGGAGTTAAAATAAATGAATGGATTGGAAGTTAGGAATCCAAGGTTCTAGGCTAAACTCTGCCTCCAATTCACTGGGACAATTTGCTTTGCCTCTATTAGAATTAATTTTTTCATCTACAAAATGAAGTGCATTGGACTCAATCAATTCTAAGGTCTTTCTTAGCTCTAAAGTTCTGTGAATCCTTTTACTCAAGGATAAATTTCTGTGTTCTCTCCAGCAAGGAAAAAAAAAAGTGAATCAAGCCCATTCAGACACTTGGCCACTTGGCCAAAAAAAGCAATGCCAATTCCAAGGTAAAACAAAAGCATTCAAAGTCTCTCTGAGAAGGTATTTCAATCTTTTTTTTTTCCCATAATGCAAAACAACTCAGTAGGGCCTATTTTGAACTCTATAGCTTGTTGTTCCAATGTGATGGTTGAGGACCAAGAGTTATTTAATAGTTCTGTCAGCTCCTGATTGGTTTTATATCCAACGACAAGCAGGCATGTTGTTTCTAAGCCTCCAACTTTTCTCTCATTAGTTGTACATACAAGCTTTGAAGACGAAGAGAAAAACGACCAGGAAACTTGGAACTGAGTTCATGTAACTAAGATACAAGGTGCCCTTCTCCTTGCATTGGAGACTCATTTCCTTAATATGGCCTTGTTGTAAAACAATCCGCTCCTGATGAGGTCAACAGTGAAAAGTTTGCCTTCTGAAATTAGTAATCAAAGAGTGAAAATAATTAATAGAGAAAACAGAGCGGCTCCACACTGTGTTCCCATGTAGATGTCTATAGAACGATAAATCAGGAGGGGAAAGAAACAATATAGGCATTTACAATTAGTACTCATGCATAATGCCCTGTAAGGAGAATATCTTTTAAAAAAAGGGAAGAGACAACATCTGGTGCAAGTTGGTTTATAAATAATACAGTTAAGTATTCAGGTAGTGACATGACAGATTGTCTCTTGAGTCCTTGTCCTTTTGTGTCCAGTCTTGAATGTTTTTATATTCAGACTCTCATGATGTAGATTGAAGACTCTGCTTCTGGCCTGTTAGTGCCAGAACTAGGAGCTTCTCTGTAGTCTTATTAAATATTCCTTTCCCCAAACCATTGCCTTCTACCTTAAAGACTCAAATATTCAGAGAAACATACTTCATTTGTTTTTAACTGATCCCTTACTAAGAGAAGGGAAGGAATTATGGGGAGGAGACTTTATCAGATGTACATTTTGGTACTTTTGTCCATAAGCCTCTTTCTTTTGAACTGACATCCAGGCTTGACAATGGGAATGATGGTGAAGGTCAGGTACATGAAAGTTCATACTAAATAATTATGGATGAGTCAAGACTCATCTTATCTTATCTAGGGCATTTTGCAGACTTTTGCATTTTTTCTCATCATTTAAAAATACATATTTATTTAAATTTTATTTCTCCCTGATTACATGTAAAAACAATTTTTTTTAACATTTTTTTTTAACATTTTGAGTTCCAAATTCTTTCTCTCCCCTTTCCCCTCCCTAAGATGGCAAGCAATTTGACATAGGCTATACATGTGCAGTCATGCAAAACATATGACCAGATTAGTCATGTTGTAAAAGAAAACAGACAAAAAAAACAAGAAAAAAAGAAAGTTTAAAAAATATGCCTCGATCTGTATTCAGACTCTATTAATTCTTTCTCTGGAAGCAGATAGCACTTTTCACCATAAGTCCTTTGGAATTGTCTTAGATCATTGTATTGCTGAAAACAGGTAAGTCGTTCATAGTTCATCATTGTATAATATTGCTGTTACTATGTCCAATGTTCTCCTGGTTTTGGTTATTTCGCTTTGCATCAGTTTATGTAAGTCTTTCCAGGTTTTTCTGAAAGTATCCTGACCATCATTTCTTATGGCACAATGGTATTCCATCATAATCATATACCACAACTTATTTAGCCATTCCACAACTGACGGGCATCCCCTCAATTTCCAATTCTTTGCCACTATTCAAAGAGCTGCTATAAATATTTGTGTATATATAGGTCCTTTTTCTTTTCTTTTTTTGTTTTTCATCATTTCTGAATGATTTCAATTAGAGAATTAATTACTTCCAAAGTACCACTCCTTGTGGTAGATCCTTACAATTATTATTACTTTCATTATTTTTTTATTTTCCCCATTAATATTCAGAATTCTATTGAGAACATGGTAATGGATAGTCTTTGAACATAGCTGTTCTTCTTTGCCACCAAAAACTCATAAAAAGTAATAAATTTTGCATAAAATAATCTGCACTGGTAACTGACAGTCATGGTATAGAAAATGGCATTCATGGAAAATCTAGTAAAACCATAATAAACTGGGACCTATCTGAACAGATTGTCAATTAACAAAAATTGTTTTGGTTTTGTGTGTTCTTTGATCCATCACTGGTAGAAGGAGACAAAACAAGTATGAACCAAGGATTTAGTGAAAAAACTCAATGCCTAGAGGAAGGGAATAAGCATTTTTTGAGTGCCTACAATGTGAATGACATGGTACAAAGTGCTTCACAAATCTTATCTCTTTTGTTCTTCACAGTAACTCTGGAAGGTGGGTGGTATTATGATCTCCATTTTATAGTTGAAGAAACTGAGGCAGGCAAAAGTTAAATGACTTTGCCAGGGTCACAGAGGTAGTAAGTATGGGAGGCCTTATTTGAACTCTGGTCTTTCTGACTCTGGGCCAAGCATTCTATCCCCTGTACCACAGAGATACCTCTTGGGCAGTCTCTTTGGCTATCATCATCTATTTTCATAGTTCTGGGTAATGAAAACTGATTTTCCAGATGATGACGCTAATGTAGTACTGGAAGGTGAAATATCAAAGAAAGATGTAGCTCACCAACAAGAGAACGTTTGAGGAATGAGACATTTTAGCAAAGCTGTCGGGAATAAAGTTTGAAGCAAAAAGGATTTTTAAATGAAATTCCATTCTGGGTGAGATTTTCCTGCATTTACAACTACCCCAAGTATTTCTAAAGGATTTATAAGTTGGCCTATAGATCCATTTACATGTGGATCATTTGGATGGGGCATCTTTTCACTAATAACTCCATTCTATTACCATAGTATAGTCTTCCAGATAGTAGCAACAGTGTCTACTCATATGTACCCATTAACATCTTCTTGTTGCTACGTAGCCTATGAATACTTCGTCGGTGTAGGTCGGCTAATGAATAATCAGAGTAAAAGCATCGCCTTAAGAAGAAGAAAAGATATGAAAATTTATACCAATGTATCTGTTGTGTGATGTTGCTTTCTCTTACAACATGTATGTTTTCAGACTGGTGCCCCCATCTAAGTTATTCAGAAGATAATTTCTGACTGGTTTCTTCATTTAAGCTCCACAAAAAGCAGTTTCCTGACTATTTTAAAATTAAATTTGGTTTCCACTTTGGCCTATATCAATCTCCTCATACGTTAAATGGAAACAGAAATCCTTGCACTTCCTAAATGGAGGGACTGCTGTAAGGAAAGTGTTCTCTAAACCTGAAAGGAATATTTCTGTATTAGTTATTGTTACTCAAGCTGACCGACTAAAGATCTCAGAATGTGGAAAACTAAAATCTAGAGAACTTGGGCTTATGACAAATTTTTTTTAAAACAGTATTTTCCCCAATTATATATGAAGATCATTTTTTAGCATTCATTTTTACAAGATTTTGAGTTCCAAATTTTTCTCCTTCCCTCCCCTCTTCCTAAAGTAGTAAGCAATTTGATATAGGTTATACATGTGTTATCATGTAAAACATACTTCCATATTAGTCACAGTTGTGAAAGAAGAAAGAGATCAAAAGGAAAAAAAAAACATGAAAAAGAATAAGTGAAAAAAAGTATGCTTCAATGTGGATACCATTTTTCTTCATAAGTCCTTTGTACCTGTCTTGGATCATTGCGTTGCTGAGAGGAGCTGAGTCATTCATAGTTGATCATCGCACAACATTGTTGATACTGTGTACAATGTTTTCCTAGTTCTGCTCATTTCACTTTGTATCAATTTGTACAAATTTTTCCAGGTTTTTCCGAAATTTGTCTGTTCATCATTTCTCATTGCACAATAGTATTGCATTACATTCATATACCACAGCTTGTTCAGTCATTCCTCAATTGATGGCATCTCCTCAATTTCCAATATTTTGTTACCATGAAAAGAGCTGTTATAAATGTTTTTTTCTTTTTAAAATTTAATATTTTTAGTTTTCAACATTGATTTCCATAAGATTTTGAGTTACAAATTTTCTCCCCATTTCTACCCCTCCAACCTAAAGTGGCAAAAATTCTGATTGCCCCTTTCCCCAGTCTGCCTTCCTTCTATCACCCTGCTCCCCCCATCCTCTTTCCCCTTAATTTTTTGTAGGCCAAGATAAATTTCTACACCCCATTGCCTGTATATCTTATTTCCCAGTTGCATGTAAAACCAACCTTTTTTAAGCATTTGTTTTTAGAACTTTGAGTTCCAAATGCTCTCTCTTCTTCCCTCCCCACCCACCCTCCTTGAGGAGGCAAACAATTCAACATAGGCCACACGTGTTATTATGCAAAACACTTCCATAATAGTCATGTTGTGAAAAACTAACTATATTTGACCCCATCCTATCCTGTCCCGCTTTATTCAGTTTTCTCCCTTGACCCTGTCCCTGTTCAAAAGTGTTTGCTTTTGACTACCTCCTCCCTGAATCTGGCCTTGCTTCTATCATCCTCTCCCCTTATCCCCTTCCCCGCCACCCCCCTCCACCTTCCTGTGGGGTACGATACTCAATTGAGTGTGTATGCTACTCCTTCCTTAAGTCAAATCCGATCATAGCAAGATTCACTCATTCCCCCTCATCTGCCCCCTCTTCCCTTCCATTATAACTTCTTTTTCTTGCCACTTTTATGTGAGATAATTTACCCCATTCTATCTCTCCCTTTCTCCTTCTCCCAATATATTCCTCTCTCACCCTTTAATTTTATATTTTTTAGATATCATCCCTTCATATTCAACTCACCTTGTGCCCTCTGTCTATATATGTGTATATTCTCTTCAACTACCCTAATATTGAGAAAGGTCTCATGGGTTACAAATATCATCTTTCCATGTAGGAATGTAAACAAAATGGTTCAACTTTAGTAAGTCCCTTATGATTTCTCTTTCCTGTTTATCTTTTCATGCTTCTCTTGAAAGTCAAATTTTCTATTCAGTTCTGGTCTTCTCATCAAAAATGCTTGAAAGACCTCTATTTTATTAAA
>CM053622.1:209695037-209716357 GCA_028646595.1 Phalanger gymnotis | reverse complement strand
ACCCTTGAGTTTTTCAGCAGGGTATGACTGCTTGTAGACTAAAGAGTTCTATGGTCCAAGCTTGGGCAGATGCACTGCCACACCAGCACTCCTCCTTCCCCAGGAACCCCCAACCTGGACTGGGCTTAGATCTTTAGCAGGCTCTTCAGTCCTGCTCTGATCAGCCACTTAATTCCTCCCACCAGGCGGGCCTGGGGCCAGAAGAAACTGCAGGTGTAGTTCTGTAGCTGCCCCACCTCCGCTGCCCCTTGGGCGGTGGCTGAACTGCAAACTCCTTGTCCCCAGCAGCTTTTCCCACTAACCTACTCTGTTGTCTTTGGTGTTTGTGGGTTGAGAAGTCTGGTAACTGTCGCAGCTCACTGATTCAGGACGCTAAGGCACGCTCTGCCTGGCTCCCTATCTCGTTGGTCTGCGCCGCTGGACTCTGCTCTGCTCAGCTCCACTCCCCTCTGCTCCCAGCTCTGTGTGGGATAGACCATACCCAGAGACTATCCAGGCTGTCCTGGGCTAGAGCCCTGCTTCCCTATGCTATTTTGTGGGTTCTGCAGTTCTAGAATTGGTTCAGAGCCATTTTTTATAGGTTTTTGGAGGGACTTTGCTGGGAGCTCACGCTAGTTCCTGCTTTTCAGTCGCCATCTTGGCCAGTTGTTGTTAGTTGTAACCACAGCTCTTTTGCCTTTTAGAATATCATATTCCAGGCCCTCTGCTTTTTAATGTGGTAGCAGCTAAATCTTGTGTGATCCTGTCTATGGCTTCATGATATTTAATTTTTTTTTCCTGGCTACTCAAATTATTTTCTCTTTGTCCTGAAAGCTCTTGAATTTGGCTATAATGATGATATCAGGGCAGTTTCCTTTGACAATTTCTTGCAATATGATTCCTAGACTTTCTGTTTGATCATGGTTTTCTCGTAATCCAATAATTCTTAAATTATCTTTCTGTGACTTATTTTCCAGGTCAGTTGTTTTTTCCTATCAGATATTTCATATCCTCTTCTATTTTTTCATTCTTTTAATTTTGTGTTTTTCTTTCTTGATATTTCATAAAATCATAAGCTTTCACTTGTTCAGTCCTTTCAGTCATGTCTGACAATTCATGATCCCATTTAGGGTTTTCTTGGCAAAGATGCTAGAGTGATTTTCTATTTCCTTCTCCTGTTTATTTTATAAATGAGGAACTGAGGTAGGCAAAGTAAAGTAACTTGCCCAGGTCACACAGCTAATAAGTGTTTAAGATCAGACTGGAACTTAGGAAGATGAATCTTCCTGACTTCAGGCCTGGCACCAGCTTCTTTCTACTTGCCCAATTCTAATCTTTAAGGAATTATTTTCTTTATTGATGCTTTGTGCTTCCTTTTCCATTTGACCAATTCTACTTTTTATGGGGTTATTTTTATCATTGAATTTTTGTTCCTCTTTTAATGTTTGACCAATTCTGTTTTTAAGATGATATTTTCTTCGGTATTTTTGTGCCTCTATTCTCAAGCTGTTAAATGTCTTTTCATAATCTTCTTGCTTTTAATTTTTTTTACTTATTTTATCCTCTACTACTTATATTTGATTTCGAAAATCCTTTTGTTAAAGCTCTTCCAGGAATTCTTGTTGGGCTTATGTCCAATTCACATCTTTCTTTGAGGTTTTGCTTATAGCTGTTTTGACTTCATGATCTTCATTTCAGTTTATGTCTTGATCTTCCCTGTCATGATAGTAGATTTTCATGGTCAGGTTGTTTTTTGTTTGATAAGTTTTCCACACAATTTCTTGATTTGGATCTTCATATTAATGTTGGACTCAGTCCCTAACATTGTTCTTGCCAAAAATGTTGGGAACTGGAATGACAATTAGAAGGTGTACAGGCCAAGGGAAGAAGAGAAGAAGAAGAAAAAGAAGGAGGAGGAAGAGACAGAAGTATTTCTCAGGCTTTGGACATTATGAAAAGGGATTGCATGAATGTTCAGGGAAGTCCCAGTGCTCTGGAAGAACTGACCACTCAAATGGATTTTTGAGAAAATTTACAGCCATTCAAAAGAGCTTTCATCATACAAGGGGAGCTGTTCTACTGAAGAGTTATTATGCATGACCAACACACTCTTGATCATTCAGGAGGTGATTTTTCCACTTGCTAGGCTTTATAGACTTTTTTTGACACTCTTCCAATGGCTATTACCTTCTTTTTGGCCACAAAAGAACTTCAAACTGGCCTATGTTGCCACATGTTGATGGCTCTAACTCAAAAGTTCTGGTGAGGGAGGGAAGGGAAGGTGGAGGTTGAATTGGCAAACATGAAAATATTTATAAGCAAAGCCTCAAAGAAAAAAATGATAAGCCAAACAAGAATTCCTAGAAAAACAAAAGAAAGAGATAAAAAAGAACAAAAAATTATTTTAAAAATCAAGTAAGAGTGGTGGATGAAAACTGGGAAAAGAAATGAGGGCAATGCTTGAGCCTTACTCTCATCTCAACCAGCTCAAAGAGGGAAGAATACACACACACACACACACACACACACACACACACACACACTCAGCTGAGTATAGAATTCTATCTTACCCAACAGAGAAGTAGGAGGAGAACTCGGTAAAGGATGGTGATAAAAGGGAGGGTAACTTAAGGGAAGTGGTGGTCAGAAGCAAAACAGACTTTTGAGGAGAGACAGGGTAAAAGTTCAAAGGAGAGAAAAGGAAAAACAGAAGAAAATAGGATGGATGTAAACACATAGTAATCATAACTGTGACTATGAAATGAACTCATCTGAAAAATGGAAGCAGGTAGCAGAATGCATTAGAAACCAGAACATAACAATATATCATTCAAAAGAACATTGAAACAGGAAGACACACACAGTGTTAAAATAAGGAGCTGCAGTAGAATCTATTATGCTTCATTCAATTGAAGCTAAAAAAAAGATAGGAGTAGCATTTATGGTCTCCAACAAAACAAAAACAAAAATAGAACTAATTAAAAGAGATAAGCAAGGAAACTACATTTTTCTAAAATATCATAAACAATGAAGTAATATCAAATTGAATAAACATATTTCAGACACCAAATGCCAGAACATTCAAATTCTGAAAGGAAAAGTTTAAGTGAGTTATAGGAGGAAATAGTAAAACTATATTAGCCAAGAGACCTCAACTTTCTCCTCTCAGAATTAAACAAATCTAACCACAAAATATATAAGAAAGATATTAAGGAGATAATAAAATCTTAGAAAAGTTAGATATGATAGACCTCTGGAGAAAACAGAATGTGAATAGAAAGGAATATGCCTTTTTCTTAGCTGTACATGGCTCCTTAATAAAAAATGACCATGTATTAGGGCATAGATACCTCACAAACAAATGCAAAAAAGCAGAAATGATAAACACGCCCTTTTCAGACTATGTTGGAATAAAAAATTACATTCAATAAAAAGGACTTGGAAGCATAGATTAAAAATTAATTGGAAACTAAATAATCAAACCCTAAAGAATGAGTAGGGTTTCAATATTTTCATTAAAGATAATGACAACAATGAGACAGCATACCAAAATTTTTGAGATGGAGCCAAAGTATTTACAGGAAAATTTATATTTCTAAGTGCTTACATCAATTAAAAAAAGAGAAATTGAGCATGCAACAAAGTAAAGTAAAAAAAGAACAAATTAAAAATTCCCCATTAAAAACCAAAATGGAAATCAAAAGGAGAAAATCAAAGGAAAAATGGATAAAATTGAGAGAGAAAAACTATTGGACTAATAAATAAAAGTAGGAGCTAAAATAGCTAAGCCATTGGTTAATTTGATTAAAAAGATGATGATCAAAAATAGTATCAAAAATAAAAAGGGTGCATAAACTATTAATAAAGATAACATTAAAGCAATTATTAGTAAACATTTTACCTAATGATATGCCAATAAAACTGACAATCTAAGTGAAATGGATGAGTATTCTAAAACACTTTTCACACAAATAAAGACAGATCTAAAAAAATTGGAGGAATATTAATTGCTCATTGGTAAGCTGTGCCAATATAATAAAAATGACAGTTTTCCCTAAGTTAATTTACTTATTCAGTTCCATAAGACAAACTACCAAAAATTTTTGTAAACCTTGAAAAAAATAATAAATTTCATCTGGAAAAACAAAAAGTCAAGAATATCAAAGGAATTAATTAAAAAAAACCTGAAGGTGGGCAGCCTACAGTATGAGATTTCAAACTAAAATACAAAGTGATAATTATCAAAACAATCTGGTACTGGCTTAGAAATAGAATAATAGATCAATGGAATAGACTAGGTATACAATACACAGTAGTAAATGGCAATGGTAATCTGGTATTTGATAAAACTCAAAGATCAAAATTTTGGAGAAAAGAACTCGTTATTTCACAAACACTGCTAAGAAAACTGGAAAGCAGTCTGTCAGAAACCAACATCTCACACCACATACCAAGATAAGGTCAAAATGGGTACATGATTTAGATATGATAATATCTAGTGATAGGATAAGCAACTTACAAAGCATGGGAAAATTTACCTATCAGATTTATGGATAAGGAAAAAGTTTATAACCAAAAAAGAGATAGAGAGGATGGTGCGAGGTAAAACAGATAATTTTGATTACATGAAATTAAAAAAGGTTTTGCACAAACAAAACTAATATAGTCAAAATGAGAAGGAAAACAGAAAACTGGGGGGAAATTTTTACAGCAGTTTTCTCTGATAAAGACTTTAGTTCTCAACCACATAGGGAAATGAGTCAAATTTATAAAAATAAGAGCCATTCCCCAATTGGCAAATGGTCAAAGGATATCACTGGGCGGTTTTTAGGAAGAAATCAAAGCTATTAATAGTCATATGAAAAATGTGATAAATCACTATTAATTAGAGAAGTGTTGACTAAAACAGCTCTTAGGTGCCACCTCACACCTATCAGATTGGCTAACATGACAGGAAAGAAAAAATGACAAATGCTAGAGAGGATGTCGGAAAATTGGGATGTTAATGCACCATTGATGGAGCTATGAACTGGTTCCACCATTCTGGAAAACAATTTGTAACTATGACCAAAGAGCTACAAAATTGTGCATACCCTTTGGTCCAGCAATAACACTACTAGGTCTGTATCCCAAAGAGATCAAAGGAAAAGGACCTATATGTACAAAATATTTATAGCAGCTCTTTCTGTGGTGTCAAAGAATTGGAAATTGAGAGGATGTCCATCATTTGGGGAATAGTTGAGCAAGTTGTAATGGGATATGATTGCAATGAATACCATTGTGCTATAAGAAATTATGAAGAGAATGGTTCCCCAAAAACCTGGGAAGGTTTATATGAACTGATGCAAAATGAAATGAGCAAAACCATTGAACATTGTACAATGTAAATGCAACATTGTAACAATGACCAACTGTGAAACACTTGGCTACTCTGATCAATACAATGATTTAAGACAAAATTCCAAAAATTCCAAAATACACATAATGAAAAATGCTATATAACTCCAGAGAGATAACTGATGAACTATGAGTGCAGATTGAAGTATACTTTTTTCGCTTTATTTTTCTTGCTTTTTTTTGCAACATGGTTAATATGGAAGTATGCTTTATATGACTTCACATCTATAATGGGTATCACACTGCTCACTTTTTCAATTTGTGGGGGAGTGGATGGAGAGAGAGAAAGAATTTGGAACTCAAAAAAAATCAATGTTAAAAAACACTCATGGCCCATTCTCTAGGGCCCTACCTCTTAAAATCTGTTTGCATGATCTCATTGATTAAGCCCTGGTATAAGAATTGCAATCGGTCTAAGAATTGCAATCGGTCTAAGAATTGCAATATGAGACTTGCAATCAGAAGAGCTGAATTCCAGGTCCAGATCTTCTGCTTACTTGATGGGACCATAGACAATCATGGAGAAATTGTACTTTTACTACCTATTCCATAATCCTGGTGAAGATTTTGGCCCATGCTTCTGATTTCACTGAGGCAGATAACTCCTGGTGAAGAAGGTCCCTCTGCCAAGAGTGACCTGTAGTGGTGAGAAGTTAAATTACTTGCCCAGGGTCACACGAACAGTATGTATCAGAGGCAATACACACCTTCCTTCTTCTGAGGTCTTTATCCACCCCTCTCAACAAAGCTGCCTCTATATTGAGGATTCAAGTATTTGCAAATCTTAAAGAACTACATAAATATAAGGTATTATTAAGCTATTATTGATGCATTAATGGGTACAGCAGTTGAAGAGTATGTTATTCCTTCCAAGAAAGGTATTTTAAATACCTCTGGAAAGAAAATGTCTTAGCCCCATGGATTAACTTTAATGGTAGAATTTCAGGCATACTGGTAGGAGAGTGAGGGAAGTATTTAGGGCCAGACAAGAAAAGTCTTCAAATGAACTCCCATCAGGCTACTTAGCCTATTCAAAGGGCTGTCCGAACAGATTTTATGCACCTAGGTAGGTGTAGTGGTCCAGGTAAAGAGGGAATTGGGGCCAAACACTAGAGCATGACAGCTACTACATTCAGGTAGTGATTCTCATGGGTCCCCAAACAGGCAGGATATTTCAAAACTGCATTCACTACTCTCTGGTGCTTTTTTTCTCTCCTGACAGCCACTTACAGAAAGATTCCCTCCACAGTAATAGATAAAGGAGCAGCCAGTTGGTCATCAGGGGAAAGAGAGTGTGTCTATAATGTGAGTAAGGAACTGAAGTAGGAGAGGAAAGAAGTGGAACCTCTAGCCATAAAGCTGCCTCTACTTCCCTAGACTCCTTCTTAGCTAGAAATGTACCACAAATATCTTATGTTAAGAAAATTACTCGGAAATGTACAAAACAACAAACAATATTAACCAAGAATAGTGACCAAGTTCAACACAACTTAGTACCTTATGGTCAAAAGTAGATCCATAAAGTGAGTCACATGGCTCCTTGCCCTTTAGACGGATGCTGTCATATTTCTCTGTTTTAAGAGAAAACTCTCCCATGATTCCACAGCTCTATCCAGCCCTATAGTACTCCATTGCTTAAAGGATGTATTTTTTTCTCCCTCTAAGAGGCAGCTTCACAGCTGTCTGGAACAGCGCTCTAAAAGTGAGAACAATATGTGTCTCAGAGCAGACAGCTACCTGGTTTCTATCACCACTGCTAAGTGAATTCATGTGGTCAAGCATAGAGTTGTACAGAATCCTCAGCATTCTGGGTAATTTGTAAGGGAGACACCACTTGACTCCGGTGTACTTAAGGACATGTGTTAAAGGAAGCATTCAACATCTAGCATCCAAGGTTTGGTAAAGAGACCATAGTGAGGTGGCCCAACTTTTGTAAAAATAATATTATTACAGACTACAAAGCCTTGAGTTGTAGGCTGTCCCTCTGAATATCTGATCTTTCTATAAGCCATTCAGTAAAAGGCACTTTTTACCTATTCCTGTCAACTATTTGGCCAGGCAATGAAATCAGATCTCTTACCAACCTTGGACGAAGATGGTCGGGATGGCGGATGTATATTCTGAGATTCACTATGGACCTGTCTGTAAGCCCTTAGCCAGAGTCTATTTAGGCATCATTTTGTCCATCTGTAAAATCAGAGAGATTGTATTTCAAACCAGATGTAGGCAGATGGTATCAAACGAAAAGGGGCAAATAAATATACATGTTATCCATTGAGATCACTTTGCAGTAATAAAGGCTTTCAGAGAGGTTACACTCAGATAAAGCAGTCTAATAGCTCATTGGGTTTAGTGGCAAAAGAACTCCATCAGAGCAAACTTTTCTGAATATGTTGTGGTTTCTTCTTTTCAACTTTGTATAGTGTCTGTGTCTCTTTTCCTAGCTCCCTCTGCTCTCTCCCAACCCTCTGTCTTGGGCTCATGTTTCTTCTCTGTTCCATATCCAGACACAACTGTGCAGAATGTGCTATCTACCCTGGGTTCCAGGCCTGTGGGGGTGAATTTTCCTTTCCTGACCACCTTCTGTATTTCACAAGGTGTCAGGGAACTGAGGAAGAGGGTATGAAAAACAGTGGATTCTCTGAGTCTTCCTCCCATACTTCCTTCTTCTGTCTCGCTCTGCTTTCTAGTTTCTTCTCTGCCTCTCTGCCCTTGACCACCCTTTTGATCCTAATGTGTTGATAATACACAAGTAAATTACTTTCCTGGGGCTTCAGGTACCTTGAAGCCACCTCAATTAGTTCAGTCCATCCTTGTCCTATTTAGGCTGTTGGGCAGAGACAGCCCTAGGCAAAATCATGACGTTGGCACAGATTGTCTAATCATGCTGTCCTCCCCCATCCTTGGCATCCAATGCTCTTGTGCTTTCCCTTTATTCCTTAATAGTAGGATCTGCTTCAGAAAAGGATGTGATATCAGTTTTTCCCTCACTTTAATATAATTTAACTCCTGCTCCTGGGATATTTGCATTTAAGCCTTTGCTGTAATTATAGAATGAAAGGCTCTGCCCTTTTATTAAAGGAATTTTAGGCCTCAATGAGCAGGTTCACCTAATGGCATCACAAAAAATGAAATTGACTGTGTCTTGATGGATAGGAAACAGCTGGTTATAGGTGTACCAGTTATTTCAGAATCAGCTGTCTGTGTGCAGTTAGATCATCAACCAGTTAGAGAAAAGGTCAAAATAAATACCAAATGAGGAGAAAAGATAAAGATGATAAGACACTGCATGTAATTACCACACATCCAACTCCTGATCTGTTTAAATAACCTGCCAGCCTCCCTCACCTTCCACCAGAGAGAAAGACACACACAGAGAGAGGATATTGGCTCTTACTAGAATGTAAACCCACTGAGGGCAGGGACTGTCTTTGCCTTTCTCTGCATCCCAAGTGCTTAGCAAAGTCCCTGACACATGTTAGAAGGTTGATATATGCATATTGATTGATCTCTCACCACTTTGAGCAAGGTTTAGTTGATGTAAACCCATCACCATAGTGAAAAAGCTATACTTGCTAAGTGGACAGACATAGCATCGCCAGTTTAGAGTTCGCTCATTTTTCAACTCAATATGGAGGAGGATGACAAAAGTTTATAAGCCTCTACAGCCAGCAAAAATCAGTTGAAGATAAAATGAGCCCACAAAGAGCTTGTTGTACAATCCAGCTAAGACAGATTATCCCAAGAGGATTTGTTCCCCCACCTTTTGGTTTCACTTACAAAAAAACTTGCCACGAATATAGCAACTTTTTTTTTCAGGAGAAAGAATTGTGATTTCATCAATGTGGGAAACTTCCAGTATGGAAATTCCCTCTATTAACGCAGATCAGCTGCTCATCAATGACTTACTGTCTTAGAGGAGTTACCTGGGGCAGTGAAGGATTAAGTGATTTATCAGTGCTGCTTCAGCTAGTAACTGTCAGTAACAGGACTTGAAAAACAGTCTTTCTGATTGCAAGGCTGGCTCTCTGTCTACTGTCCCTCCTTGCTTTTCATGCCAACTTTTCTATAGTAAACTATTTTTCCTAGGAGATAACAATAGAAAATTTTCACTTCAGACAGTCTTGGGACATTATACACTGATGGGAAGTACCTTAAGAACCACAGAGACCTTGGGAATCATCTCATCCAACCTGCACCTGAACATAAGTCCTATCTATGACATCTCCAACATGAAGTCCACAGAACTGGCTAGACCTAACCTGACACAAAGTGAAGACATATGCAAGACATGACACAGTATGAAAGGCACTGAGGGATCAAGTCCTCAAATATCCCAAGGTGGGGGGAAATTACAAAAGAATAGAAAAGATCAGAGACAATGTTTTATCAAGAGAATTCCACCAAGAAGACATCAGCAACTATCAACACAGACCCACTTTCTCACCTTTATAAAAATCTAAGGGAAAGTGGTCTATGACACATCAAGGTATCCTTGATGGATACATAAGAATGGAGCAGGAAGGCTTTCAGAAGGATTTTTCACAGGAATCCACATTGTCACATCCACATAAACATCTGAGAGTTGTAAAAAAAATTATAGGATTAAGTATGATCTGTTGTTTACTGATTTTTTAAAAAGTATTTTAGTCAGTAGGAGAAAAAAATGTCACCTTCAAGGCTCTACTCAAAGTATCTCCTTTGCACACATTTAATTGCGTAAGATTCAACTTCAATATGGCCACTGAAATATAACAAACTCACATTTATATATAACACCCTAAGGTTTCCAAGAGGGGCAGAGTTGAATGAGTAGTGGATAGAGGGTGGGCTTTGAAGTTAGAATGACCTGGGTTCAATTCTTGCCACAGAAACATACTATCTATATGACCATGAGAAAAATCACTTAAAAAAAAACTACGAGAACTTACATAGAAGTTGCAGATTTGCATCAATGGAGGAAATTTCCACACTGGGATTTGTTCACATTAATGAAATCTCCTCTTCCCCCCCAAACACAAGATCTGTAGAACAATTTACTCATAATAACCTAGTGAAGTAGATAGTGCAAGGGTTATCCCTATTTTACACATGAAGAAACTGAGTCTCTGGTAAGTTTAGTGACTTGCCCAGGGTCACACAGCTATTGAGTACCTGAGGCAGGATTTGTACTTGTGTTTCATGATTAAGGATAGCACAGATTCTCAATATCATACGACCTTTGAAAAGAGAAAGCTATGTTCCAAAAATTATTTTAAAAAGTCAGGTGAGAATTCTTGTCAAATTAGGTGTAAAACCAGGAAATAGGCTCGCTGAGGACATTCTCCAGTATCAGCAAGGATATCCTGCCCAGGCTTCAAACTGAAGGAAAAAACATTATTAATAGAAGCTTCTTGAAATTCTCCTTTTCACAAATGACATGGTACTAATTGCATCAAGCCTAGGGACATTACACAGCCTCCTCAGTGAAATCTATAATTATTTTAATGAGATCAGTTTAACCACCCACACTGGGAAAACAAAAGGTATTTTTTTAAAAAGACATACATATTGGCTACATGAAGCCAGACTGCAAGCAAGCCTACTAGCTGGTGCATCCATCCATACATATTGTATCACTCAGGTCTTTCCAAACATCAGCCCTGAGTTATTTCCTCCCCCCAATCCTCCTCTCCCCCTCCCATCTGCCTGCTCTGATCCAACTTGTATGTTGCTGAACACTGCTGGAATAAGTCATGCAACTTTGTTGGCTAGGTCCACTACAAATTTATTTTTCTCTATTCTCAACTGGTCTCTTGCTACTAAATGGCAATCTTTGTACTGTTCTCTGATTGATTCTCCATCACATTCCTCACAGATGCTGTTCCATTCTTTCCCTTCTCTTCTCAAGCCACCTACACTGCCTTGTCCTCTCTCTCAGCAAAGGACCTTGCTTCATATTTTCCTGAGAAAACAGAAGCCATGTGTTAAGATTTCTTTCCAGTTCTACAGCTCAGATCTCTTTATTATTCCCCATTCTCTCTTCCTTTGTGCCAGTCTCTAAGGAAGAGGTAGGTCCCTCTCCTTGCCAAAGCCAAACCTTTTAGTTGTGCCTTTGATCTACCCTTGCTGACTCTTCCAGAGGCTTTTCCTTTGAATTTATATGCTCTCCACCACACCCCCAAATCTTTGATCTCTATCCACTGGCTTCTTCCCTGCTGCCTACAGACATGACCAAAACTCATACATTCTTTAAAAATCTTAACTTGACTTTACCATCCCCTCAAACTATCATCCTATATGTCTTTCTCTCTCAAAGTCCAAGAAAAAGTCCCTCCTCTTCCTCATCTCTCTCTCACTTCTTAACTCCTTGCACTCTGGCCTCTGACTCTACTACTTTGAGAGGTGGGGAGGGGTGGAGGTTGGGAACTATTCTTTCCAAAGTTAGAGATTATTTCTTTGTAGTTAAATCCAGTGGACTTTTCTCAGTCCAAATCTCTTTGAACTCTGTTCCATATGTGATTCTGTCAATTGCTACCCCCACTCTCCGATACTTTGTTTTCTATGAATTTTCATGACACTGCTCTCTCCTCCACACCATCTGACTATTCCTTCTCAATTTCCTTTACATGACCATCCATGACCCACCCCTTTATACATGAATGTAGCCAAAGCTCTGTCCAAGGTGCTCCACTCTCTCTCTTAGAGATTTAGTCAGCTCCCATGAGTTCAATATTATTTCTATGCAGATGATTCCCAAATCTACTCTCAACTGGTTTCTTGCTGCTAAATGGCAATCATTGTACTCTTCCCTGATTATTTCTCCATCACATTCCCCACAGATGCTGTTCCATTCTTTCCCGCTTTCCAGATTTCATCTGTCTCAGAGCTCCAGTGCTGCATCAGGACTGTCTGCCAGATATTTCCACCTGGATGTCTCTTTATCTCCACTTGTATGACTACTACCCTAGATCAGGCTTCCAATACTTCTTACCTGGACTATTTTAATAGGTGACTAAATGTCTTCCCTAGTTCTTGCCTCCTCTCTCTCCAATCTTCCACAGTTGACAAATTGATAATGACAAAACCATGATCCTATCATATAAGTCTCTTATTCAAGAAGTTTCAGTGGTTCTCTGCAATGCTCCTATTTGGTTTTTAAAGCCCTTCAGTCTGTTTCCAACTATCTTTCCAGGTTCTAGGTCGTTAGAAACACACTCACATTGTCTAGGCATAAGCAAGACTCGTTGGGAAGTCAGGAACATTTTAATTATAATTTACATTTATTCCCCCTGAATAAATGGGTACCTCCCCTGAACAGAGTACAGGAGAGAGTACAAAGGACTCACTCAGATGGAAGCAAGTCCTTTAATAGACCCTCACCTTGAATCTCCCCTCAGGCTCTTCATTGGCCAGATACAAACCCCTGACTGCCTATGTCATGCCCTCCTCAAATGGCTCGTTTAAGTATGTGTATAAGCCTCTGACCTTTCACCTGACCAACCTGACACCTGGTTTCTGCTAAAGCTGGGGTGGGGGAGGGGGAAAAGGTACACCTTCAATTCTGTGGAAACAAAACTCCTCCCATTTCTTACACTACTCTCTCCTCATTGTCAAATCGACCTTCCTTATGTGCCGCTCCCCTACCCCACTGTTGCCATTCAGTAAACTCTAGTGACAATCTTCTGTTTGGCTTTTAAAGCCCTTCATAACCTTGGCCACTTCTTATTCAAATCTTCTTACACTTTATTTCCCTCTACCCCAATTTACTGTGATCTGTGACACGGGCCTCCTTGTTCTTCCAACAGACCGCTCTGTCTCCCTACTCCAAGCATTTTCATTGGCTGTACCCCATACCTGAAACTTTCTCCCTCCTGATCTCTTCCTGGGTTCCCTGGCTTTCTTCAAATCTCAACTAAAATCCCACCTTTGACAAAAAACCTTCTCTAGTTCTCCTTAATCTTCTCCTTAGTGCCTTCTCTTCAGAGATTATCTCTACTGTATCCTGTATGTATCATGCTTGTACAGTTGTTTTCATACTGTCTTCCCCATTAGAATTTAAATTCATTGAGGGCAAGGACTTTTATTTGTATATTTTTGTCCCCAGTGCCTAGCATGTAGTGGAGCTTAATAAATGCTCATTAACTGATTGAGTGACTGAAAAGCTTCTCATGTCCCCTGGGATGTGCATATACCAGATTGGGAACTCCTGCCCCAAGTGATCTACAATAGCCTTTCCAACTATGAAGTGTATCATCTTTTGAATACAAGGAGAGAGAGAGAGAGAGAGAGAGAGAGAGAGAGAGAGAGAGAGAGAGAGAGAGAGAGAGAGAGAAGGAAGGAGGGAGGGAGGGAGGGAGGAGAATTTACTTCTTTTTTGAAATGTTTTGGTCCTTTATGATTTATGGCAAGATGATTTCAGTGTGTTAGTTGAACTGGTCAGCATTTGGTTTTAATTTTCAGTCATAGTCTTACATGTTGAATAAAGAAGTCCCTTAGAAACTCATTTCTCCTCTCCTGTCACTTCCCCCATGCTCCCATGCTGCCCCCCAGATAATTTGCCTATCTCCCCGTGGTAGGTAGGTTTGGGGTCGGGTGTTCTGTATTCTTAGCCATTGAAGACCTAATCATAGGATGGACAAAGTTTATGTTGCATGTTTTGATTTTCCTACTTGGGAATAATAAGACATCTGCACTGGTGGCTGTTTGAGACTGAAGATGAATGGCAATGCATTGGGAGGAAATCAGCCAAAACTCTAATGCTTTATCAGATGATGCACCCTCATTTATTATCTGCACTCTCTCCACCAAAAATCAAATGGGAAAGGTAACAAAGGGAGGAATTTACATGCTGCCCTTGTTGCAGAAGGATTTTTCTCTGAGCTTTCTTCCCTGGTTTTTTTTTTGACAGCTCTGTCGAATACTGTTGTAAAGTCAAAGAATGAAAAAACCAGGGCACACCCAGAGGATGCTAAAAATGAGCTTTCCCCCTTTCCCCTCCTGTACTGGCTTTTTGTGTTTTCTTTTTCATTTTCCTCTCTCCATTCCTTTTCGGAAGGCTCTTTTCCTTTGCTGGTCCCAGCTCTCTGGCATGAACTCCACTCCTCCTGGAATTCTCATATCCTTTTGTCTCACACACATTGCCCTGAAATAACATACTGAGCACACACTTAGACTTTGCAAGGCTTTAAATACTTTCAGGCCCCACTGACTTCCTCCCAAGAGGTTTCTGATTCCTCCACACCTGCATGGGGTTCAACTGTGCATTTCATCCAGGGTGGGGTGATATTTTTCCCTGCATGGCCCTTTTTCTTTGCTTGGGGAGGGCTAGTTTGCCTTTGTTCATTTCTGTGTCCATTCATCAGGTTCTGACCGGGGGAGAAAGCATCTCTTAGTTAGCTGTAGCTGTCATAAGACTAGAGATTGCACACCCTTGATTTGCTTACAGTTGGGAAGTCAAGCAACAGCAAACCTGTAATGATAACAATCATAGCAACGTAACAATCATGATGACAACAATAACTAGCATTTATGTAGAACTTTAAGGTTTACAAACTATTTTATATGCAAACATATATTGGTGTTTGTATCTTATATGCAATACACATTTGCTTTGTTTATAATGTAGACATCATCCCATTGGATCCTCACAAGAAACCTGTGAAGTAGGTGCTATTATTATCTTTATTTAACAGCTGAGGATCCTGAGTCTTAGGTTAAGTGACTTTCTCAGGGATGTGACTTATTTGGGTCACACAGCTAGGAAGTATCTTAAGCAGAATGTGAAGGTCTTCCTAGTTCCTAGCATGCTATCACAACACAAAATAGGGCTAGGCAGACCAAATCCCAAAGTTAACAAAATTTGTTCTGTGCATTCCTTCCTTCTTTATCTATTCTGCCTCCAATATGGTGCCTCTCTAGGATGCTCACCTATCCTGTGTCCATTCCATGGGTTTTTACTCTTTTAGTTCTTATAAATGGAAAAGCTCTGAAAGCAAAACAAAACAATGAATCCTCACCAATTTAATAATGCTTATTCTTCTTAGGCATTCCCGGTAGTCTGAAAGAACCACTAAGGGACTCCAAAGGACCAAAACTATCAAAACTCAGAACAAATCTTCAGTGTTGGAATTCCAGGGCCTATGGCAGGCAGGTGAGGGAGAAACATAGGTACTCTGTAACCATGGGGGTCCCTACATTAGGCTTGTCATTGATCAGGGAAGTTCTGAAAGCCTTAAGTTTGGAATAATTCTGCCTTTGGAAATGAACAGCTTCTGATGCTGCCCCACTTAGAAAGCCAAGACTTTCTAACAATGGGCTGGGGGGTTGGGATCCCAGCCCTGAGCTAGAAAAGGTCACTGTCTCTTGTGTGGCTTCCAGAGCTCTGCTGCAGGATCCCTTCTGTCACAAAGAAAAGGGACACAAGGAAATGCAAAGGATAGGAGCACCAAAGGCATTTAAAGAAATAAGATTAGATCTGTCAGATGCAGCCTTTAACGGAATAAAAGAAGACACCTAGAAAGAGGGACCATTCAGACCCTTCTTAAGCAAGGTCAGGGAAGGAGATCAGGACTTCTAATTCTGGGCCATCTGGGTTTTTTTTTTTTTGGTTTTTTGTTTGGGTTTTTTGGGGGAAGGAGGGAGTGTTTGTTTTTTTTTTCCCTTTGTGTTCTAGTCCCCCGAGCTAGTGTCAAAGATTGAAAACAAACAAAAACCAAGCAATCAAAGAGAGTCTTATGCCTTCTCGTTTTAGCTATTGTTTCTCCAGCCTCCCAGGAAGAGGTGCGGGTGATGGAGTCAGGGCTACTGCCACCACTGTGCTGCTGCTCCAGGCGCTGAACGACACTCCTCTGCCTCCCACCTCTCCATGTGCTCTCTCTCCTAGTCCTCAAGAGATCCTTTAAATTCTCAAAGTAGGGGGAAAACGTCACCCTTTAGTCATGATCTCATATTATTTTCCTCTTTTCCCCTGTTGGGAAGAAATACAACTTATAAGGTCTTAGATGGCTTGGGCCCCTTTTTGAGGCAGCCATTTTTAGAAGGGCTGTCAACAACTTTTACTCATAAGACCCAATGCTGAGATCAAGGATTCATGAGAGGTGGAGCTCCCCACCACACCCCATGCCCACCCTGCTTCTTTATCTCTACTCCTATCACTAAATGTAAACAGAAATATTTCATCCATTCATCAATATTTCAAAACCCAAATTTCATTTACAGTAGGGACTATGTATTTCAAAGGAGGCATCTTTTCCTATGTCCTTCTGGAGGCAATCAGAGAATACCGACAGTGAAAACAAATAACAAGGAACTTTTCAAAAGAAATGGAACTACTTAGCAAAACCCAGTCTCATTTCCAGGGTCCAACCATTTAAGCTGCCAAAGATCCTCAACTCAACTGTGACTTCTACTATGGTTAAATTCTCACCTGACAAACATCAAAGAGATTTTCTCTTTTACTTTTTGGGTTTCTAATTTCTGTAATTACCTGGATTTCCCCAGAGGCCTCAGATGGAAGAACTGCTGTCTCATTTCCTATGAGCCACAACTGTGCCCAGGCCTGAGCAATGGGGATACCACGGACTTACTTTAGGCCTGTTAACCTCTGTTAGATTAGAGGCTATGGCAGTTCTTCCATGAAGAGGGAACTCAGAAGAATGCAAAGCTGCCTCCCCCTTGCTCTATTTGAAAATTAACCTCCTCTGGTCGTTGGCTTTCAAGTAGCACACTGGACTTATAACTTCTTGAGCTCCGCGATGCTCTCCTGAGGACATGTTCTTTATTTTAATTGAAGTCTTCATCATTGGCTGACTTCCAAGTGGTCTACCAGATGTCTATTTCTTTACTATGGCTGAAGCAGATTATAATGTTCCAGTTCATTTTTTCAATTTACTGTACTTTGTTGGCAGCCTGGTTTCCACAGCATGCCAGACTTGAAAGGCCGAGCTTGTGGAGCAGGGCTGCAACTAGTACATCTTCAAAACAAACTCACTCCGGTTCTTTTGGGCAAACCTGTCATTCACCACCCCCCTCTTTGTTTCTGTACTTTTTTTCTTTTATTTGCAGCTCAAGTTTTCAAAAAAAAAATAGATGTCCAACTTTGCTACCCATACCTTAAGCCCAGTGGACTATAAGGACCCCAAAGTCATTGACTCATTTCCAAATTTTGCTCACTCCCCAGTAGTCTAATTCCTCACACCTCCCCAGTTCTGCCCATTATGGTCTGCCAAACACACAACTTCCATTTCTATTTCTTCTTTAGTTCTTTAGGGCACGAGTGTCAAATCAGAGGCCCCCAACACTCTTGAATGGGACCCAAATAAGTATGAGAATAACAGAATGAGTAAAAATACAATAAAACAGATAACGTTACTATGTGGTTTTCTAAGTCAGTATTGCAGCCCATAAGGATCTTTCTGTATGATTTAGCGGCCCCTGTTTCCATTTGAGTTTGACACCACTGTTTTAGGGAACAACTCCAAGCTCAATATGGGACAGCTGCAGGGCTCAGTGGATAGAGTCAGGAAGACCTGAGTTCAAATCCAGCCTTAGATATTTACTAGCTGTGTTACCTTGGGCAAGTCACTTAACCTCTGTTCGCTTTAATCCGCTGGAGAAGGAAAAGGCAAACCATTCCACTATCTTTGCCAAGAAAAGCCTATGAACCATGTGATCCATGGGTTCGTGAAGATCCATGGGACATGACTAAACAAAGCAAGTAAAATAGAAGTCAGTTACCAACAGACCATAAGGTCTTTTTGTTTTCATTTGCTCCATTTCAAAATGTTTTACATTTTTTATTTTTTTAATTTATGGAATAAAACAAGCATTTCCATAAACACAGTACAATTAAAAAAAAAGATGATTGCACATGAAACCTCAAATTCACTATGTACAACTCACGATTCCTTTTAAATATACAACAAAGTTATCACATAAATTCCTTCCCCCTCCCCCTTTTTTTCTTCTATTAGTTCTTAGCATCATAAGATAATCAAGTTAGGATGGGAAGGGGCCTTGCATAGCTAGTCTGATCCGTTTGTATTATGGATAAGGAAGCTGAGGCCTGGGGAGGTTAAATGACTTATCCAAGGTCATACAGATGGTGTCTGAGGCTCAGGCTCAGAACCCAAGCCCTTCTTCACCGAATCAGGTGCCCTCCCCATACTGCCTCAGTGGCCTAAGACCCCGGCGAAGATTAAGCCACTTACTGTTACATGGCAGCATGATAAAAAAAAAAAGTGGAAAGAGGACTACATTTGGACTCAGAGACCTGGGTTTGAATCCTGACTCTCTTACTTAAGCTCTATGTGACATCAGGCTAGTCACTTAATTTCTGTCCCTCTCATTGTCTTCATCCATCAATGAAGGGGCTGGACTAGATGCCCTTTAACGCCCCTTAAAATCCTGGAGTCTCTGATCTTAGAGGCCACGTGACCTTTATCCCCAACTTAAGTGGCAGATGACAAGGGGCTTCATTTTATTTTTTGGTTTAATATGGTAGAAACTCAATTAAACCTATAATAAAACAGATGGGAATTTGGACTTTATAGGAAGCTGGGAGGGTCCAAGGGTCTCAGGAGACCTGTCACAAGTGAGTGTGACTAGAAACCTACATTTCTTAGCCAAGTTTTGTTAGCCTCAGGTGACGGTGTTAATGCAGTGTTAGTCCCTCCAATGCCTGCCTTTTCCTCAAAACAGAAACAAAACTGCACAGAACAAAAACAATCAAACCAGCCCCCTACTGCCCGCCAGCTGATGTGGAACAGCAGGATGGTGGTGTTGAGGAAGGGGTTCAAGCAGGAGGAGGTGGCAGTTCACTAACAAACTGTATTGTTTGAACAATTTTGCTTTAGTATAGAGGGGGAAAAAGCCCTTGTGCTGAAGATTTATTCCGAAGTTCCAAGCAGATTAACTTTTGCTAAGAGTCGAGACTAAAAACTTTATTGGGAATGCTACGTACACTCCAAAGACCAACAAGAGAATTTAAGTTAGATGTGATTAGTATGAAGAAAGTTACATTTATTGTACTCTTATGTATAATTGATCACATGAAAGGCCTTTTGTAACTATAAAAGAGACAGCACATTAAATTGTTTTACCCTGAGGATTATACAAATTTGCGGATATCGGATTGGAGCCCCAGCCTATTGGTTTCACTGCAATGGTAAATCATTAAGAAGCTCATTTTTATTCATATATCTTTCTTGCTATTTATTATTAACCAAATAGCTCCTCCCAACATCAGTTCAGCTTTCAAACATCTGAACCAATCAACCTGCTACTCCATCACCCTCAAAAGATCAGTTGGATGACTAATAACCCTTTAGGTCATTTATTGGGGGTGATTTTTAGTAGGAAAAAAGGTATTGCACAAAAGGCACATCTCAAATGATAGTGTTCTAACTGTATCCCTTGGTCACGGGGAGAGAGACTGATGAAATAAATGGTCAGGGGCCATCTCGGTGACTTGATTTGGGTAGAAAGGTCACGGAACCATTGGCATTGGCTGGTCCAAACAGATCTAACTCATTTTTTGCTCTTGCCATCCTCCTGACCTGGGATTACTGCTGGAAGAGCTAGACATTGTGCATGCTGTTTGGCAAAAATGAGACAAGCAAAATGGCTCATGTGCTGACATTAGAAATTGCTGTCAAGGTTGGTTGCCATTCCCTGTTTATTTCAGATAGGCCCACAGAAAAATTAAATCTGGAATTAGTGCTGGTGGATGTTTTAGGAGGGTGCAGCTGCAAATCAAGGCCTGGATCTTTATCTCCCTGGAACTGAGTTGAACCCAGTTTGCCATTGCCTGTTCCCTTGATTTAGTATACACAGAGAAATCCATCTGCCTGATCTCAGTCACCGGAAATATGGACGACCAAGAGTAGAAGTTTGTCTTAACATAATGAGCTTCCTCAGTTGGCTACTCAATCTTCTCCTAGTTTTTCATACATTTGAATTTCACCATCACTGTCCCACACCTGTTTGCTGTAATCTCACAGAATATCCTAGAATGTTAGTATTAAAAGGGCCCTCAGGGATAATCTACACCAACTGCTTCATTTTTCATAGAAAAAAAAAAGATACGCCCAAGTGAAATGACTTGCCTAAAGTCACAAAATTAGTAAGTGACAGACCAAGCTGTGAAAGTGGGTTTTCTGTCTCTTTCTAGGGTTCTTTCTCTTAGGATATACCTTGATATTTATCAGGAGTCCATGGAAACACCAGAAAATATCACCGTTCCAGAATCAGCATACAAGTCCCCAAAGAAGTCCATATATTGTACTGATGTCTAAACTGCGTCAGACTAATTTTGCACATAATTCCAACTGCAGAAATTGGAAAGTGGTTGTGTGAATTTATAAATCTAGGTCTCTCTCAACTCTGTGCCCCCTTGGTTTCTAGAAAGATATACTGTTAAGTAAATGAGATTCACCCTTAAAATATTTGCTGTATTTTATCTTAAATGAAACCTCTCAATCAGCTGAACATTTTTTGAGACAGTGAAGATATTAGAGCAGGAAAGTAGTTAATTAACCTGTGGAGAAAGTTGCTTCTAAAGATCATTATGTGTTTAGGGGTGTAATTGCTTTATGACGTTTTTATGTCATTACAACATGAAATTAAGAGGGCAAAGTGATTCCAGAGCATTCCTTCGGATACCCTGTTAGGAAACTATTAAAAGGCAAGATTACCCTGGCAAAATGATTTCAGTGTGTGTCTTCAGATACCTGTTTCCCAAGCTATTATGAGTTGAGTTGATATTACAATGGCCAAATGATTCCAGTATGTGTCCGTGAAAAAGAGCCCACTCCAGTGTTTTTATGGTCAAATTGCTGTGGGGGATTAAAACACAAAGTAAGATTGCAGGAAAAGTCTGGGGAGGTCAGTCTCAATTAGGATGTCAAAATGGAACGAGGCAAGTGTGAGTATTAGTGCTGAGACTCAAACTCAGAAAAACGAAG
>CM053622.1:209665803-209694537 GCA_028646595.1 Phalanger gymnotis | reverse complement strand
CCTCAAAATATACTAATATTTCTCTCTCTCTCTCTCTCTCTCTCTCTCTCTCTCTGTCTCTTCCTCTGCCTTCTCTCTTTCCCTCTCTCTCTCTCCCTCCTTCATCTGTCTCTCTCCCTCTTTCTTCTTTCTCTGTCTTTGTGTGTGTATATGTCTCTGTCTGTCTCTCTTTCTTCTCTCTCTCTGTCTGTCTTTCTCTCTCCCTCCATCTCTCTCCCTCCCTCTCTCTCTCTCTTCCTCCCCATCTCCGCGTCTATCTCTATCTCTTTCTCTGTCTCCCTCTGTCTTTCTTCCTCTGTCTCTGTCTTTGTGTCTCTCTGTGTTCATCTCTATCTCTGTCTTTCTCTGTCTCTGGCTCCCTCTTTGTTTCTCTGCCTCCGTCTCTATCTGTCTGACTCTGTCTCTGTATCTCTCTCTTTCTCCCTTCCTCCCCCCCAGATGTTACCTCCTGCTGTTCAGTTTTCACATTCAAAGAGCCAATGAGAAACACAACATCTGGGATGCTCCATTATAGGAGCATCCACTCAGAGGAAGAAGGAAGTTAAAATAACTAACGATGTGTTTTTGTCAGTTCATAAAATAGAAGCTTATTTTTCAAAGGGCATGTCTTTGCTGGAGGGTCAGGGCTTTGTAACATGGACCATACTGGAAAGCTGTGTGGCTTACAGAGTGAGCTTGCGCTTTTCATCAGTGAATTCATCTGAGAACATTTTGAGTTTCATTTTTCATGGCATTTCTGTTGTGTGTTAAAGACCAATATGTCTGAGGACACATAGGAATGCTTTTCAAGACCTATTTGGAATATAACGATAGCAATGCTGATGATAATAACAACTATCATTTCTATCGCGTGTTAAGGTTCACAAAGTCCTTTAAAATATCTTATCACTTTTATCTTCACAACTTCAGGAGATAGATACTATGATCATCCCCATTTTACAGATGATGAAACTGAAGCAGGCAAGGATTAGGTGACTTACCCAGGGTCACGCAACTAATAGGCATCTGAGGCAGGATTTGAACTCGGGTCTTCCTGACTCCAGATTTAATGCTCTGTCCACTGTGTTGGTCACTCTTACATGTTGTCCTTCTCCACATACTGCGGTCCAGGCAAACTGGCCCCCTTGAATTCATCACTCGTGACACTCCCCTCTTGTCATTTCTGTGCTTTTGCACTGATGGTCTCCCATGACTACAATGCACTTCCTCCTCTCCTCTATCCCTCAGGATCCCATTTCCTTCAAAATTCTGCTTGAGCTCTGCCTAAACAGCATCTACACAGGGCCTTTCCTAATCCAGTTCATTGTTCCTTTCCCCCCAAAACTACTTTGTATCTATTTTATATGTGTGTAGATATATATGTACATGTAACACACGTGTGTACATACCTATATGTGCATATATACAGTATACATATGCACACATATATGAGCATGTATACATATATGCACATATATACATACATATATACGTAGTCTCCCCAACTGGTCTCTAAGCTCCTTGAGGGCAAGGATTGTTTTCACTTTTGTCTTTGTCTGTTCAGAACCTGACACAGGGTCTGGTACATTGTAGAAATTTACTAAATACTTGTTCATAGATTAATTAATGGAAGACAGAGTTATAAATATAGTTGGGAAGAATTTCCAACCCAGTAATAAATATGAATCTTGTTAATGCAATATTGTCATTAAAAATACAATGGTATAGCCTGGCTCCCACAATCCCCTGTAATAAAACGTCATAGAAAATACAATAATACCTCATTGGGATAAGATACAGCCAGTTTTTCCAATACCTTCATTCCACCTCTGTGAAGAGAATGGAGCTTTTGGGATCCACATTATTAAGCAGCACCCACAGAAATAAGGGAAGCTCCGGCAGTAGAAAACCAGGACGGGTGCTCCTTGAGGCTAGAATGCCAGCTTCTCTCCCCCTCTCTCTACTGCAGGTCCTTCTGGTCTCTGTTTCTGTTGAGTCCCACTCTTCATGGTCCCACTCGGGGTTTTCTTGGCAAAGATACTGGAGAGGTTTGCCATTTCCTTCTCCAGCTCATTTTACAAATGAGGAAACTGAGGCAAACTGGGTTAAGTGACTTGCACAGGGTCACACAGCTAGAAAGTGTCTCAGGGAAGATATGAACTCATAAATAGGAGTCTTTCTGACTCTAGGCCCAGCACTTTGTTCACTGTGCCACCTAGCTGCCCTTAAAAGCAGAGATTGTTTCATTTTTGTCTTTTTATTCCCATACCTTATGGATATGAGACATCTCCTCTTTTCTCACCTGGTTATACTACCTTGGAGCTTCTCTGACCCACTTCTCCGTCATGCCCCAGGAAGCTCACTGTTGGACTAACCTCATCATCCTGTAAGATCTCATCAGGCTTGGTACTCTACCTCATCACTGCACTCTACCTCTCTGACTGGAAGGTGGAGCCATAAACTCCAGTTAAGGAGAGAGCTCCACCACAGAAGATCTCATTTTTCACCTGGTTGTACTTTGTTGTGATTGTTGTAGAATTTCAGTCATGTCTGACTATTCGTGACCCCATTCAGGGTTTTCTTGGCAGAGATACTGGAGTAGTTTGCCATCTCCTTCTCCAGCTCATTTTACAGATGAGGAAACTGAGGCAAATAGAATTAAGTGACTTGCCCAGGGTCACACAGTTAATAAGTGTCTGAAGCCAGATTTGAACTCAGGAAGATGAGTTTTATCCATTACAATTCTAGGAAGTTCCAATTCCTCCACCCTTCTTCCTCCACAGGCTTGCTTAAGTGACCTCATTCCTTTCTCTCTCCTCCCACAGATTGCTCCCTCTGTCATCTACCTCTATCACTTATTTTCAATCTTTTTTCCTATTGCCTATAAATATGACCATGTCTTCCCCATCTTGAAACAACCTTCACTTGATCCTTCCCCCACCGCTAACTATTGTCTTTCATCCTCTGCCCTTTGTGGATAAACTCTTCAAAAAGGCCATCTCCAATAAGTGACTCCACTTCCTCTCCTCTCACTCTCTTCTTAGCCCCTTACAATCTGGCTTCTGACTTTACCATTCCATTGAAGCTGCTCTCTCCAAAGTTACCAATGATGTTTTAGTTGCCAAATCCAACGGCCTTTTCTCAGTCTTCATTCCCCTTGACCTCTCTCCAGCATTTAACACTATTAATGACTTTCTCCTCTTTGATACCACTCTCTCCTGGTTTTCCACTCCTTCTCTCTCTGCTTTACCAGATCCTCCTCCAGATCCTGCCATTTAATCATATCTGTCCCTCAGGGTTCTGTCCTGGGGCATCTTCTCTTCTCCTTCTACACTACTTCACTTGGTGAGCTCGTCAGCTCCTGGAGATTGAATTACCGTCTCTCTGTGGATGATTCTCAAACCTCCTTATCCTGCCCCAACCTCTCTGCTGACTTCTATTCTCTAACCTGCCTTTCAGACATCTCAAACTGGATGACCAGTAGACATCTTAAACTCAATTATGTGCAAAGTAGAACTCATACCTTGCCCCTTAAACCTCCCCCTCCACACACACACAGCCCTTCCTTATTACTGTAGAAGGCAACACCATCCTGCCAGTCCCTCAGGCTTGAAATCTAGAAGTCATCCTGGGTTCCTCACCATATCTCACCCGCCATCTTTAATCTGTTGATTTCCCCTTTACAACATCTCTCAAATGTGCCCCTTCTCTCTTCTGACACTTCCGCCACTCCAGTGTGAGCCTGTTGCAAGAGCCTGCTTGTGGGCCTTTCTGCCTTACCTCCCTCCTCTCTAGTTCATCCTCCAGTCAGCCACCAAAGTGATTTCCCTAAAGCACAGGTACCATCACGTCAGCTCCCTATTCAATAAACTCCACTGGCTCCCTGTCACCTCTAGGATCAAATACGAAGCCCTTTATAACCTAGCCCTCTCCTACCTTTCCACTCTTCTTATACTTTACTCCCTGACACATACATACCCTTTGATCCAGAAACACTGGCTTCCTGGCTGTTCCTTGAACAAGACATCTTAGCTCTGGGCATTTTCTCTGGCCATCCCCCATTTCTGGAATGCCTTGCCTTTTCATTTCCACCTACTGGCTTCTCTCACTTCCTTTAAGTCCCAACAAAAATCCATAGGATTTTCCATAGGAAGCCTCTCCCCACCCCTCTTAATTCTAGGGCCTTCCCTCTGTTAATTATTTATCCCATTAACTTTCTTTGTGTGTGTGTGTGTGTGTGTGTGTGTGTGTGTGTGTGTGTGTGTGTATTTGTTCGCATGTTGTCTCTCCCATTAGATCATAAACTCCTTGAGGGCGGGGGGGGGTGACTTTTGCCTCTTTTTTGTATCCCCAACACTTAGAGCAGTGCCTGGCACATACTAGGTGCTTAATTAATGCTTATCGATTCATTGGTTGATCAATAGATTCTTGTTAATGGACTGGCACTCCTTCTGCCTCCTTTCCTTTTAAAGCTTTTACCAACTGATCAAGTTTAAGTGCAATAAAGAATTCAGCATAATATTTTATTAGGTTTTCTTTTTTAAAAAACAAATAAACATTTAAATTCATTTCACCTACCCTTCTGTTGGGGTCTTTAGGGTTAATTAGGAGCTGCTTCATATTTTGTTTGGTGGTTAATTATCAAGCCTAACAATTGTACAAAGTATAACATTGTGGGGGGGGGAAATGCTTTTCATCTTGGCATCCATTTCCCAGGAGTCCTGGAAAAAACTATTTTACTTGTCTAAGGCCTCATACAGTATTAGGTAATTATTAAATCTGATTGCATATCAGAGCCTAAATATAGCACTGCAGAACTGTACTTCATGTATATTATCCTCATGGCAAATGAGTCAGAGAAGCATTGCCATGTATTTTTGAAGAGTAAATCTTGTGCTAATTAATTATATCAATATCAATGTGTTGATATTGATATAATTAGCACAGTGGATGACACTGATATAATTAGCACAAATATTTACTCTTCAAAAATAGGTGTAAGTTTATATGCATATAATAATATTAATAATAATGCTTTGTATTTATAGAGCCTCCTTCTCTGAGGAGCTTAGAAAATGCATGGAGTAAATGATAAATAACAGAATTAAGGAGCTCTGACTTCATCGAGGGCTTTAGAGACCATCACTAAGAAAGACTGAAGAGGGTTGAATAGTCAGATGTGTCCAAATAAATATGCCCAAATAGAATGGTTTCATTTTTTTCAAAATCTAGAAAATACTTATGCATGTAAATCTCTGGAATGCTACCTATGTGATTCCTATTTAGAACACAAATGCTAGGTCTTGATGGACTACTACTGTTTTATTTTCATTTATTCTGATGAAAATATTGACAATCCTTAATAATTGAATTGACTAATGTGCTTTGCTCCAAAGAAGGCAATGATGTGAGGAGATCTTTTAACTTTTCTTGCTTCAGTTTCTCATCTGTAGAATGAAATGATAAGGCTAGATCATTTCTAAGCTCTCTTCTGTGAGGGCATAACCCCTTTTCCAGTTACTCATGTTCACATCAAGGATCCATTCTTGACTCCTTATTCTCCCTCATCCCATAAATCTAATCAGTTGATACCCCTTGCTATTCTCCTACCTTCACAACATTTCTCACATCCATCTTTTTCTTGCTATTTACATGGCTGCCACATTCGTTTAGGACCTTGCCACCTCTGACCTGAATTACTGTAATAGCTTCCTAGTGGGTCCCTCTGCCCACGTCTGTCCCCACACAGCTTTCAGATGGACAGTCCTAAAGCACAGATATGGCCACATCACATCACCACTCAATAAACTCCAATGCCCTGCCTATTATGCCAAGCATCAAACAGAAAGAATATAGACTCTGCCAACTGGCACTTAAAGCCCTCCACAACCTGGCCCCAACCTAACTTTCCAGCCATATTATTCACTATTCGCCTTCATGCACTTTACAATCCTACCAAAATGGCCTTCTTGTTCCTCACATACAATCTTCCATCTCATCTCTGTGCCTTTGCTCTGGTTTTCCACATGTCTAGCATATCATAACCTCTGTCTCTTACCATCCCCGGTTTACTTTGAAACAGCTCAAGATGGAGAGAAGAGAAAGTGAATAGTATAGAGGAAATGGCCTGGGAGAGAATTGACAAGTCGAGGGATTGGAGGTTTATTAAGCAACTACTAGAAGTCGAGCACTATGCTAGATACCAGGGATTTGTTGTTATTCAGTTGTTTTCAGTTGCATCCATCTCTTCATGACCACATTTATGGTTTTCTTGGCCAAAGTTTGCCATTTCCTTCTCCAGCTCATTTTACAGATGAGGAAACTGAGGCAAACAGAGTTAAGTGATTTGCTCAGGGTCACACAGCTAGTAAGTATCTGAGGCCAGATTTGAACTCAGACAGATGAGTCTTCCTGACTCCAGATCTGATGCTCTATCCACCTAACTGCCCTGGGTAGCAGGGATACAGAGCCAAAGATGAAACAATCCTTGCCCTCAAATAGTCTGCATTCTTTATGAGAGTGAGACCTTTAGAAACCACAGAATCTCAGAGCTAGAAGGAAATTCAGGAGCATATATCTGAAAACGGAATCCCCTCTAAAACAAACTTGACACATGGTCATCCAACCTTAGCTTGTGGCAGAAAGGTTCAAGGTCACACAGACGGTAAAAGCAAGAGGCAGAAAGTAAACACAAGTGTTCCAAGTTCCAAGTCTAGCACTCTCTCTACTATACCGAACTCAGATAATTTGTGTAAATTACTTTACAATCACAAAACGCTGTATAGTAAACAGCCATTCTTTTTAAAGTCAAAAGACCTGGATCCAAGTTCCATCTTCCCACTCTAAAACCTAACTTTAGACAAGTCAGTCATTTATCCTGAGCCTCAATTTTTTCATCTATAAATAGTCTGTGCACTTCACAGAACCTCAGAATTGGAAGAGAAGTGAGAGGTCATCGTGTCTGGAATGATTTATTAAACAGTAACTTCAAGGTTCTTGCAGGCCCTGGAGTTAGACAAACAGAAATTATTGTCATCTGCCTTCAAGGAGTATCCATGCAGCTGGAGAGAGCAGAGAGACAACATGAATAGAGATAAGTAAACATAAAATTATTTAGGGAAGAAGAGAACATTGACAGCTGAGAAATTGGGGAGGGGGAAGAGCTTCATAAAAGAAATTATGTTTGAGTTAAGCCTTGAAGGAAAATCAGGATTCTAAGAGGCAGAAATGAGGAGAGAACATGAGGACAACTCATGGAGATTCAATCAGTCAATAAACATTTATTAGGCATCTACTATGTGCCAAGCACTGTGTTAAGAGCTGGGGATACAAAAAAAGGAAAAAGACATTCCTTGCCCTCAAGGAGTTTACAATCTAATGGAGATATCATGCAAGCAAATATATTCAAACAAGCTATAAACAGGATAAATAGGTAATCATTGTGTGGAACAATAATTCCGCCAAAATGAAATAACAATCAAAGGTCTCCCAAGGTAAAGACAGAGGCTTTATTTCCAAGTCTCCTGAGAACTGGGCATCACCTACTCCAGGGTGGAATGGGGTAGGGAGGCCAATTATAGAGAGCAGACAGGAAGTTTACATACCCCTCAAAGAATATTCTAAGAAATGCCCCTAAAATCCCCCTTACAAAACAATTCTAAGAAAAACCCCAAAGTCTGGACATCTATTCCCATTGGTGGGGATAATTGGCCTCACATCCTTGAAACAAGGAAAGATTCTTAATCTAACACCTTAACCCCAAACTAAAAGACAGCAATTACAGGCATGATGCAGGATGTGGGTATATGTGGTATATGTGCAAGTTTAAGCGAGGAGGGGGAGGGTTAACTTTAAACTTTATGATGTAGCTCAGGTTTTATGGAGGCTAAAATATTGAGCATCCTTTTCCTTAAATGAGAGACTTTCAGCCATTCCACTCATCATGAACAGAGGGAAGACACTAGAATTAAGAGGGGTCAGGAAAGATTTCCTGTAAGTGATGAGACTGATTAAGACTTAAAGAAAGCCAGAGAAGTCAGTAGGCAAAGTTCAAGGCAATTCAACAAATAGAAAAGTAACTATTATGAGCAAGGCAACAGAGATACAAAAAAACCCCAAAGAAACAGACTCTGCCCTATTATACCGGAAGGCTGCAACATTTACACAGATAAGTATATATATACACGTGTGTATGTATATATGCATACATACATATGTACATATATACATATGTGTATATATATATACACATACACACATATATGTATACACACAGTAATTTCAAGAAAGAGAGAGAGCACTAATGACTTGAGGCACCAAGAAAAGTCCCTTGTAGGAGGTGATACCAGAACCTTATATTGAACGGAACTAGAGATTCTAAGGGATTGAGGTAAGGAAGAAATACATTCCAAATATAAATAAAGACCACCTGCTCTCACACCCTCAAAGCCATGGAGACAAGAGATGAAATGTCAAACTCAGGGAATAGCTAGTGGTCCTGTCTGAATACCCCTGCTAAATCTCTCATCCAGGCCAAAGAATTCACTTTACTTGACATGATCTCAAGGCCCTCCATCATCCTAGTCATCCTCTCTCAAGTTCTATTTATCTTATCAATGTCCTTCCTAAAATACCACACCCAGATCAGAACATTATACTCCAGATGTCATCTAACCATGGGAGTATGCAATGAGAATAGCTATGTTTCTCCCAATGCAAAGTAAGAGTAAACTACCTTTTTGGCACTGCTATATTATTATGCTGTTGATTCAGCCCTCATAGGTCTGTTGTGAGAAGGATAATTGCATAATATACATGAAACTGTCAAAAAAGCTGTAAAGTATTATACAAATTCATAATATTCATCCATATTGTAAAAATGGAGAATTTTGAAAGATTTAATAACTCTGATCAACAAAATGATCTCCAGAGGACCAGTGATGAAGGATTCTGCCCACTTCGTGATAGAGAGATGATAGACTGATATGCATAAAGAGACATACTTTTTTTGGGATGTAGCCAATGTTGTGGATTTGTTTTGTTTTACTTCTCATATTGGAAACATACTCTACCCTTGCAGTCCCTTCCTCTAAATGGTTAGTTCCTCCAAGAACTTCCATTTTAAGGAAAGTACCCAGTCCAGTTATATCTCCATTACTCCCTGGTTTCTCTGCTCCTAACTCTTTAGATCTTTCACCATTTTTAGCTACCTTTCATATGCTGACTTCACCCATAAAAATGTAAACTCCTTGAGGGCAAGGACTATCTTTCTTTCTGCTTGTATATATATTCCCAGCATTCAGCACAATGCCTGGCACATGTTAAGTGCTTTATAAATGCTAGCTGACTTATCTTAGGGTGATGCATCCTATGTTTCATTAACCTGGCATGAGTTTTCATTTGCACCTCCTGGATCCATCATCATTTTTTAAAAAGTATATGGTAAGACCGATAGCATAGGTGTTACTTGCTCCAAATACATTCTCCCCACTACGTTTTGACTTTAGGATGCCAGTCAGGCTCTTAACACAAAAAACTTCAACTTCTTTTTGATTGCCAAATATATATTCAGGGTGTCTTGCCTTTAGGAGACCAAGGTATTTGTAAATATCACCTTCACCCAACAGTTGAGTTTCTTTTCCAGATTCAAGCTCAAAACATTCAGTCTCTATTCTTCCATTACTCATTAAGAATGTTATACTTATTCAATACAAATGTCATTTTGGTATCTTTGGGGATTTTCGTTTACACTAGATAAAAGAGTTGTTTAATGTCCTTTTCAGTGGAGACATATAGCTTGATGTCATCAAGTATATCAAGTAACTAATAATGATACTTTGGTAAAATTTCTTTGCCTGGACATATTCAATTATATTCAGGAATAGTGATGGATTTAAAGAGTAGGCTGAACCATAATGGGCTTAAATTCTCTCCCTGGAAGATGCTATATTTTATATCGATTGGGTTTTTTTTTGCCTTACTGTGTTGATGGCATGTTTAAAATACAGAACATTTTTCTATGTGGACCCCAAATACTTTAGCATTCCCTTTTTATTTGGATATATATATATATGTATATATATATACATATGTGTATATATATACATATATATATATATATATGCAGTACCTGATGCCATGAATTCAAAAATGAATCAAAGGCTTTGTACTTATCAATATAAATAGTATAGATGTAATGGAAGTCTTGGGCATTTTGTTTGCTCATCACTGAATCAATACTGAGTTGCTTTTTATATAGAGCCTTGACACATCCTTTTTGCTACTAAGTCAATATATTATTTTCCTTAAAAGTTTATAAACTTTTTTAGGAATACAAGCTATGAATAATTTGTATGAAGTACATAAGCACACATAGCCCATATATTGAAAGGTGTTAGCATTCCAATCATTTGGTTATAAATGATGTTTTCTGTTAAAAAAAGATGGGATTACACTCTCATCAGAGAGGAAGCTGATAAATAAAGTGCCTTGAAGTCAAAGCTTTTGACTTAATAATTATGGCTTTGATCTACTCCTGCTGCTTTCCAGTTTTGAAGAGAAGCTAGGAGTTGTTACTTTTCTTGACATTACTGTTCTGTCATTCATATTATTAATGTTTTGTTGGCTTTCTATTCTAGATCTGATCCAATTTTTACTTTCATTGTGTTGGATTTACATCAACTATACAGGTAACTAGAAATTTTACATATCATCCTTCTTCAGCAGTTTACCCTCTTCTCTAACTTCTTCGTTTCTTATGTAGCTTTTGGCTGATATTTGTTTATTTTGTTTTACACTACATTGACTCCTTATATAACCTCAATATTCTGACTTTTGTTTTTAACTGTTACTTGAGTGAATCTAGAATTTCTGATAAACTTCTGTATTTGGGGTCCCATACTCAATGCTGCTTTTTCATTACTTTTAATTGGACAGTATAGTAGTAAAGTCTGCTTTTGTATGTAACTGATATATATTGATATAATCTTCCAAAGTCTTTCCACAGGTCTTCAATAATTTTCTCTAATTGAGTCTGCCATGGTTTGTATTTACTCCCAGTCCTTAGAAAATCACTAAATAAATAGTTGTACCTTTCCTCCTGCAGTCCTTATGATGGTAATGGCTACAGTATATAATGTTATGTAAAAGTATCGAATTTTTTATAATTCCTGTTAAATAATGACAAAGAATATATTCATTCATGATAGTTATAGCAGATACTAGATTCTTAAAATTACTCTCTTTTGGTATAATTTATCTATATAGTATGCACAGATTCATTACATCAAAATCAAAAGAGAAGCTCTAGAATTCCAGTCCAAGTATGCTCATCTCTTTTTCAAAATCATTTGAGACTAACATAATTTCTGCCGTTTTCATTATTAGAATTGCTACTATAACAGAAACACTATTATGACATTATTATAAGCCCCATACTTGTGAGGCTCATATTAAGTATAGAATTGAAATGCCTTTAGGTTCATCAGCTTTTTAGACCCAAGCAACTTCTCAATTTCTGTTCTTATTTCATCTAATCTAGATTTAAGTTTCCTACCGTACCATTGTTGCTAGTGGTATGGATTTTGAATGAGGTTTTTATTACTATTTTCTTGTTCTCATTTATTTCAGAGAGGTTCAGATGGAAGTGATCTTGGGATTAGTCATGACACTGCCATTACTGTTGTTATCTCTTACACATCTGGTCCGTAAGAAAAAAAAGCAAATCTGAATCGTAGCTAAATATGACTCCTATTTCCACTGAATTCATGTGCTTATGTCTAAAAAAGAGAATCTTTCCCCCCACATTTCCAGAGACAATGCAAATCTTTGTAATCCCAAACTTTAGAACCAAGGCTAACCCTACACGTTGCTCAGATTTGTTGAATGTTATATGTGAAAGGTTACTAAGAGATCATCTCATTCGATGATCTCTTCCTATAGATGAGGCAGCTGAGAATGACCCTGATTAGGTCAGAGGACTAGATATTGACACAGACAGAAATGGAAACCAGGTGTCCTAAGTCTCAGTCTGGAGTTCTTTGCATTATAACCTGCTGTCCCCTCCCGAGAAAGTAGTTTCTTAAAAACATCTCCGCAGGCTTAAATTTAAACTCTAGGAGTCCCTGAAAGTAGTTATGGAATCAGCAGGATTCCTTGTCTCATCTGAAAACATGGAAGGTAGAAAAAAATATAATATGATTTGATTTGTTATAAAAAAAATCAGGAATCATTTTCTCAGCCATTTTCCCACCTACTTCATCATTTCCAATCACTGAATACCGAATCTGTCTCCTTATAAGTTGACAGATACAAGTGAATGAAGAAGAAACCTTATCAGTGTCACAGAAAGAAAACCCCACCTTTGTCCCTTCTGCTGGGGCCCTCCTGCTCTTCCTTCTTCCTTCTGGTTATTATTCAAACATCATTTCAGCTAGCATTTATAAAAGACCTAGACTGAAAGAAAAGAGTTGGAGAGAGAGCAGATCCAAGGATGACATTCTCCTTTTTTCAGAATTGCTCATTCTCCACCAGCTTCAAATCTTTTCCCAGGCCAGTAGGAAAGGCCATTTTCTTTTTCTTCCCTCATTGCATTTCCTGTCACAAATCCAGCCTGGTGCTTGCTCCTTTCAAATGTGACGAATATGTCCTTCTCCCAAAAGTTAATGACCTCTGCTTCAGCAGCTCATATTCCCTTTCTTCTTGGGCAGGCCAATCTCAGGGTGGCTTCAGATGCCACTGAGTTTTCTCTTCTTAGGCCCTAACATTTGACATCTTGTGTCTTAAGAGTTCTCTCTCCCACTACTCAGAGCTTTCTTCTTGTTTAAAGCCTTCCCCCTCCTCCCTCCCCGCCCTCCTTTTCAGTGTTTTACATTAAAGTACAACCTTGTTTCTCTGAACCGACTCTTTTGACCTCTATGCTTGTCTTTCCCCTCCTCATTTCTCTGTGGGTCCAGAGCAACAGCAAGACTGCCTTCCAATCAAGGGAGCTGCAGGAATCATGCCACTGATAACATGTATTTTTATTTCCTTCTCCATGAGATTAGTTTCACTCTTGGTCATCATCATATTTAGCATTTAAAAGAGTTTTTCATCTTCAAAGAGCTCCTTAGTTATATAGGGTCCTCTAGGGTTAGTTTGAATAAGGAATTTCTTTGGTCAGGTGGTTAAATGCATTAATGAGCCTGCATAGGCGTCTGTGCAAGATGGGTTACCTATAGGTCTATCCCCTCCTTAGATTCGCTTAGACCAATTTACCTCCTTCTGCTTGGAATGTCTGTCTTTGTCAGCATCTCTCTACCCCATACCTTTTGGTTACACAACACTTCAAAGGCTCTGGACTAAAAAATCTCTGCTTCACGTCTTTGACTCCAACCACGTTCTTTAATTCAGTCCTGAGGGCAGAAACTTTGGAATCATCATTGACCTGATATTTGCTATTTCTTCTCACATCTTTCTTGTCAGTGAGTTAGTCTAGGATTCTCTTAACAAGTCAGCCTTTTCTCAACCCCTTCTCCGTAGACATACTAATTCATACCTTAGTACTTAGTACTGACACTTTTTGTCCTCTGATCCTTCACATGACAGTGGCTTCTGTGCTTGGGGTGTCAATGTGGCATTGGAGAAAAGCTGTGGTATAGTGGAGAAGACCGTACTTTGGAGAGATCTGGATGTGAATCTGCTTTGTTATTTCTTCAAGCCACTGATCCCCTGCAAGGTAATTAATTTTTGTGGGCCTCAGTTTCTTCATTTGTAAAGTGATAGGGTGGGACCAAAAGATCTGTAAGGTCTCTCTCAACTATAGATCTATGATCCTTTGACTAGAATCTTGATGTAAATCTCCATTTCTCACCCCATCTCTCACTTTTCAAATTTTTTCCTTCCTTCCTTCCTTCCTTCCTTCCTTCCTTCCTTCCTTCCTTCCTTCCTTCCTTCCTTCCTTCCTTCCTTCCTTCCTTCCTTCCTTCCTTCCTTCCTCAAAACCTTAAACCCAGTTCACTCTGAAGCTCACACATTGGACCACAATAGGTCCCTACCGAAGTTCTACTTAATGGCTGTATTTTGGGCCTTCCCTTAGAGTGAAAGTCTATGGTAACTTTCTCTTTGGAACAGCAAGCCTGAGGGTCTTCCCCTCCAGCTCGACTTTTTTCTTTTTTTCTAATTAAAGGGGCCATACCTTGACGAACTTCTTAAAGAGGCCTATTCACCGAATGGGTGTTACCTCACTCTAAGCGAGCACATGAAAAAGCCTAAGCCTAAAAGGGCCAGGGTCTCCCAATGCATCCTGGGTCATCTCCAGTCATCCTGATGAATATCTAGTCACTGGACCCAGATGGCTCTGGAGGAGAACGTGACGCTGGTGACCTTGCACAGCCCTCCCTCACTCAAATCAAAGTCAACTGCAAGTCATGTCATCATTTCCCTGATGTCACGGGTCCTCTTCAAAGACAAAGGGCAAACGCAACAATCCACTCGTGTGTTGTCTTTCCCCATTAGATTGTAAGCTCCTTGAGGGCAGGGTCTGTCTTTAGTTTTATTTGTGTTTGTATCCCCAGCGCTCTGCAGAGTGCCTGGCACATAGCAGGTGCACAAAATACTGATCAACTGACTGAGCCACCAGTTCCTTATATGTAAAAAGAGTGGGTTGAGTTAGATGACTTCTAAGCCTATTCCTATGATCCTAGAACCTGGTTTTGTTGTTGTTGTTCAGTTATTTTCAGTCACGGCCAACTCTTCACGACTCCATTTTCTTGGCAAAGATACTGGAGTAGTTTGCCATTTCCTGCTCTGGCTCATTTTACAGATGAGGAAACTGAGGCAAACAGGGTTAAATGACTTGCCCAAAGTCATACAGCTGGTAAGCATGTGGGGCTGGATTTGAACTCTGGTCTTCCTGACTCCAGACCCAGCCCTCTAGCTGTTATGCCACCTGGCAGAATCTGGTTTAAACTATGCTAAAGGCAACTTTATGACATCTTTTATTTTGCCACCTTTAGTGATCTAATAGTCATCACAAGATCTACTCATTTTGCTCTCATCTCTAGAAAATCAGAGCTTGTTCCTTTTGTAGACCTCTCATTCATTCCACTTCAATTTAGTCTCATTTCTATCCCGATGTTCTCACAGCTACTTGAGAGCACATTGATTTCTCAGTGGTTAAAATTTGCAGGATGGTGTTGTTGAACTGGGAAAATGTGTGTGACAAAGCTCACCATCTGTGCTCCTGGGACACCAAGCTGATAGAGATGTCCAAAGAAGACCTTCTGTCTGTGTCCGCCTCCAGGTGTGCTCTTCAGTCCACCGTAATGTGACAGATACATGTGTTGTCTCTCTTCTACAGACTCTCTTCTACAATCCTTTCCTGTTGCCAAGTCTTGAAAAGCTGAAGTCACTAAGTATATGTTTACAAAATGCCATTCAAAATCCAACGATTATAAACGATGGACCGAAAATTATCTAAGTCTATTCAGCCCAGCATTCTTCACGTAGTTGTTTGTCTACAAATTTTCAAAATCAGGACCAGTCACTGTTTTTCCATTGTTCTTATTCTCTCTCTAGTACCCCCCTCCTACCAAGGAAACCATTGCTCTCCTGTTCTCTCTTTCTTCCCCTTTATCAATAACTGCATCCAGACATTTACGTCTCACATAATGACTTACATATAATAGGTACTTAATAAATGCTGGAATGATTTCAAATAAACTAAATGAAAAAGATCTCATAAATTAATCGACACTAAGATGTATTTGCTGATTTAAAAAAAAGTGTTAATGCTATTCCTCCCAGTAGTATTTGTATTTTGAGAAAGGACGATCCCTTTACTCAAAGAAGTATAGTTCTAATGGCAGCATTTCAGAAGCTACAGGTAGGAGATACTTTGGGAAGAGCCCATTCTGGTTCCACTGAAATGATAATATTTGGTATCTTTCTCCTCTGCCCACATAGGATCAATCCTATCCTTGATATCTTTTACCATCAAAACACTTAGAGGTTGAGTCATATCCATGGAAGAGATCAAGAAAATTTCCATGGTGCCAAACCAATAGAACCCAGTGGCTTGGCAGGCCTTCTGCTGAGTGCCACAGATTCTACCTGCCATGGGACTCAATGAGAAACACCTTGGTATAGAGGAGAGAACATTGAACATTCAGTTGAAAGACCTGAATTTAAGTCCTGACTTTTGCTACTAATGATATGACACTGGTAAATAATTTACTCTCTTTCTAATTCGATTTCCTACATTTTAGAATGAGGGGTTTAGACTAGATGATCTCTAAGTCCTATTCTATCATTGAATTCTTTGCCTTTGTGATGCAGCAGAGTAATCCAAACTTGTAGGCAATCAATTAATCCAACTAATTAATCAATCAATTAATAATTAATCCATCAATCAATTAAGCAAACATCCAACCTACTCACTTTACATAAAAGGAAACTGAGTCAAGAAATGTTACATCAAATCATGGTCACAGGGTCACAGAACTAGATAAAACCTGAGAGGTCACCATGTCCACCTCCTTTAATTTACAGATAAGGAAACTGAGGCCTGGAAAGATTAAGTGACTTGCCCAAGATCAGTACTTTGAACAAGTAATAAGCAAGATGTGAAAAAACTTAGGCATAGAGAAGAATCACAAATCACTGAAATGTCAGTAGAATAAAGGAAAATAGAAACTAAGATTTCTGGTCCAGTGGTCTGTCCCATAGACTCTTCTTCCTCTCTTATGGCTCCTTCTCTTCCTTCTTCCTCCCATTGCTAAATTCTTTCCAGATTGGTAAAGCCTGTTAAGAGTTTGGACTTCACTGGCATAGCCTTTGTGAACCCAGCATTTTCTCCATACTAATGAGAGCCATTGTATGATAGGCATGCATAGAGCATAGGCAGCTTGTGTTTGGGTGTGCTGGCACATCTGGCCATGCTTATGAGTAAGACTTCAGTGGAGTATTCATTCATTTAATCAACAAATGTTTACTGAACTCCTACAACGTGTAAGACACTGTGACAGCATATTGTACCTGAACAGTTTATTCTCTTGGTAAAAATAGAAGCCTTTCTTAGATTTACTGAGTACCCCAGGAAATGAGAGCTTCAGAAAGCCTTTCCATCTGGAAAACTCCTTGAGGAATGCTGCTTCTATGGCAGATAAAGACTTCGGCTGACCTCCCTCTTCCAATATCCCATGAGGCCACGATCACTGCCGAGAGACAATTTGAGAATCAGTCTCTTTTTAGATTCCCAGCTATATCTTTCCTCCTGTAAGTCACCCGCCTCTGACTTCCAGGAGTTTGAAGTGAAACAATTTTTAAAAATCCAGAAATCCAGGCATTGAAACCAAAGCCTAAAATCATGCCAACTGCTCCTTCAATTTGGTATCAGGGAGGATAGCCGAGAGGTCAAAAGAAGTTTCATGAAAACACAACGGAACTTGTTTTGTCTCAAAGACTTTTGTACCACGTCCTCTTGGTCTCAGTTTTAGTGAGACCCTGACGCCAGACCTAGAAGACTCTTAAAGGCTTCTAGGTCATTTCAAATGACTTGCAAAAAGCATATACTCATCATCGCATCTACATATCTCAGTTTAAATATTTGTGCCCTTTAAAAACAATAACAGTTAAAATTTATGTAAGGTTTATGAAACACATATTAGTCCATTAAATCCTCACAATAACCCTGTAAGGTAGGTGTCATTTAATTAAGACAAAGATCCATCTTACAGATGAGGAAACTGAGGTTGAGAGAGGTTAAGTATTTAGGGTCATATAGCTGGTATTTGAAGTAAGAGTCAAACTCAGGTCTTACTGATTCCAAGCCTGCTGCTCTATCAATTAATAATTTGTAATCATATAACAAATTAAAGTTTTCAAAATATATTTATTATCTCACTCAATCTTCAAGATGACTGTGAAATTGATAGTGTAAGTATTATCAAACTTATTTCACAGATAAGGAAATTGAGGTTCAGACAAATTAAATGACTTGCTCATAGATATATAATCTGTAAGTGTCAAGTGAAATTTGAATCTAGAACTCTCCTTACAAACTCTATGTCTTTTATACATTGTTGTTAAGCCAGTCTTTCCCAATACATCTGGACTCATTCGAGTCTAACTCTTCTCTCTAAAATTACAAAAGATTCTTAATTGCCAAGTTGAATGGCCTTTTCTCAATTCTGATTCTTCTTGTCCTCTCTGAAGCCTCTGACACTGTTGATCACCCTCTTCTCCATATCTACTTTACCAGCCAGAACCTCTCTCCTAACCTCCAGTGTCACATCTCCAACTGCCTACTCGACGTCTCAGACTGGATGTCCCGTAGACATCTTAAATTCTGCATGTCCAAAACTGAACTCATTACCTTCCCTTCTTCCTAACTTCCTTATTACTACGAAGGACGCCACAATCCTCCACAAACTCTAGCCCTAACTCAGGCTCCCAACCAAGGTGACATCCTTAACTCCTCGTTTTCTCTCACTTCCCCCTCCCACACACACGATGAGTTTCTAAGCGCAATCCTTTCTACTTTTATAATATCTCTTCTACATATCGCCTCTATTTTGACACCGGCGCCACTCTGGCACACCTTACGATGGACCAGTGCCGTAATCCGCCGGTTAGTCTCTCTCCTAGCAATCCTTCCTCCACTCCAATCCATCCTGCACTAGCCGTCAAACTGATCTGCCTGAAGCACAAGTCAGGCCATGTCACTCCTCCTTCAATAAACTCCAGGGATTCCTCATCACCTTCCAAGATCAAATACAAAATAATCTTTTTGGCTTTTAAAGCCTTCCAGAACCTGTTCTCTTTCCAATGTTTTCCAATGTTCTTTTCATATTCCTCTTCTCCACATACTCTCTGATCCAGTGACACTGTGTTCCTTGTTATTCTTAAAATATGATATTCAACCTCACTCTGAGCATTTTGTCTGGCTCCCCCAACCACCCCTGCACCTGGAACTCTCTCCCTCATCATCTCTACCTCCTGGATTCCTATTTTTTTCAAGTCTCAGCTACTCTCACTTTCTGCACTAAGCCTTTCCCAGGCTTTGATTTTAGTACCTTCCTTCGGAAATGACACCCAATTTATCCTGCATGTATCTTATTTGTACATAGTTATAGGCATGTATTGTGCCTAAAATATATATATATATATATGCATATATATATATACATATATATATATGTTGTGCCTATTCTATTCTAGGCACAATATATATTTAGGCACAATATGTGGCATTGTGACGATTATATTATATTATATTATATTATATTATATTATATTATATTATATTATATTATATTATATTATATTATATATTACATTACATTAGCCGTTGAAATGTGAACTCTTTCAGAGCAGGGACTTTTTGTTGTTGTCATTTCATTTCTTTGTATCACTAGTGTTTGGCAGAGTATCTGACATCATGACTCATTCCATTGTCCTTCAACTCACCTCCAGTTTTGATTCTTTGAAATTATAATGTCTTATGATAAAAAGCCATCCATATATCATCACCAGGAATATTTTGGGGAAGCAATTAGACAAGTTTTTTCAGAAGTGTAGAGAATTCATGGTAAAGGAGCTCTTTCACCCTATGCAGATTAGGAAATATTCAACAACTTAGAGTCGCCTTACAGTGGCCCTGGTTTAGACTGTCTGCCTAGGTGGTTTTACTGGGGTATGGCTGCTCTGAGATGCTATAGCTTCTTGGATCCACAAGGGAGAGCTGGGTGACAGGTGTACTTTCACATTCACCAAAGGTGAATGAGCAGCCCTGAAAAAGGCTCAGCAAGCCATCATACCAGAGGTCTTAGTTGTCCCTGAAGACCCCATATACCCCAAGGGCACAGGTAGACAAATCAAAGGGGAAAACACTAAAATCAGATGAGTAACAAGATATCTGAAAGACTGCAAGTGTCTCTAAACAGAAAAGAAATTTGACCAACACCTGATAAAATACAAAACCCTGTAAATTCCCAAGAGAGCATGCAACTTCAATAGAATGTTATATAATGGCTCAAGATAAAAATCAGAACCCTGATGAGACAAAAAAGCAGGATTTATATGCTGCATGTAGAAATATTGAGGAGGATGGAAAAATTTGGACAAAAGATATCTAATGTCCCCAAACAAGCAAAAGAGAACAAGAAATTAGTAATATAAAAATATTAAAGTCAAGGACAACGTGGAAGAAGAAAGGCAAAAAGACATAACATTAATGGAATACACGATTGCTATACAAACACAACACATTAATCTTGAAGACAGGATGGATAGAGACAATTTAAGGATCATAGGCCTCCCAGAATAACATGACAAGTCATAAAACCTAAACACTATGATGCAAGAAATAATATGAGAAAACTGCCCCAAACTTCTGAATACATAAAATAAAGCATCAATTTAAATAATTTGTGGCTCACTTCCAGAAAAAAACCCAAACATGACAAAATAAGAAATTCTGAAAGTGAAAAGGAGAAAAACCTACAAATATAAAGAAAAGGAAATTCATATAACATAAGACAATTCTGTATCCACCAGGAATTGCAGAAAGGTGTGAAATAACATATTCTAAAAATCAAAGGAATTCAATATGCAACCAAAAATGACATACCCTACAAACCTGAGGCTGTCAATGGGAAAAAGACAGATATTTAATAAAATCAGTCACTAAAGATTTATTAAGCACATATTATGCGCCAGGCACTGTGCTAAATTCTGGGGATACAAAAAGAGACTAGTCTAATGGAAGAACATTTGAAACATTCTTAAGATTATAAATATACATATGTACATATACATGTATATTCGTATATGTGTGTACATATATGCAGATTGTATACATGCAGATTATCTGATTTGTAAATTCAACAAATAATAGAACTATAACAAAGCTAAATAAATACAACTACTAAGAAACACAAAAATAATAAAATTAACTACCTCCTATATAGTGACTATTGAAAAAAACCGCAAACGAGAAAACATACCAAAGGAATTTTTAAGAAATAACAGAAGGACATTAAGAATTTTCTTTCTGAAAGTACACCATGGGATAAAGATAAAAATAGAAATTAAAGAAAGAGAATGGTTGCTGGAGGAGCAAGCCTGAAACATTATGGACTAAATCAAGTAACCCTCCCTAAGGTGCATGACTGTATTTTGTGGGACTGCATTGCAGAATGTGATTGTGCATCAAAGGGGAAAGGGCAAGTGGAAGAGAGAGATGGGAGTGTTTGATGTACACTAATCAAGACTATGGTAAACCACAAAGGGAAAAAAACTGATATCTCTCATCATGAAGAAAGGCTACAGAAGAATGGGGAAGGAGACAAAAGGAGGGATTGAATGAGATGAAAGAAAGGGAAATATCTTAATGGTGGAAGGAGTCTCACTTAAGAACAATACTTTGGGGACTTTGCAATGAGTCTAATTAGCAGGGGTTTAGTGGATAGGGAGGTCTGTTTCTGAGAGAGGATAGTGCCTCAGTGGACAACATTCTACCTCGGGAGAAATGGAATCAGCTCTTGGTAGAAAGCAGCATCAAAAAGGATGGGAGGGCATGGAACAGAAAGGAGATTACATGGCAAAAGGGAAAGAAAATTATCATAGGATGGAGGGATAAAACTGGACCACATAATTGGGACACAGGGAAATTTCTACCACTGAGCAATACTTTGGTCTTCATAATTTCCCTCAAGAAATGATGTTGCTAAGAGTGAGACAAAACAGAAAAAAAAGCGGACTGGTAGGCAAGTTCTGCAAGGCCATAACATAGAAAAGGGAACACAATTTTGGTACTTTTAGAAACTTCAATTTAATGGGGAACATGATGAAATGAAAAAAAAAGGAATAAATATGCATAAAGGCATATGTCAAAGAATAGAATTTTGAATAGATAGAAAGAAGAGAGAAATAATGACAAGAACAATGTAAATTTTTTTTCTTTTGGAAAAAGGTGCAGAAAAATACACTAAGAAAAGAAGTTGGAGAAGAAGAGAGGAGGGAAGATTCTGGGTCAGTCACTTAACAGAGAGGGGAAAAAACATTGGGGAAAAGGAAAGGAAGAATTATATATTTAAATAAAAGGAAGAATTAAAAAGAATCACTAAGTAAAATTCTACAACTAGGAAATGGTTAATCAATGAGAAAGGAATGAGGTTGAAGGTGAGAGGAAGAGAGCTTGTGGGAATAGGGTTACCTCTAATTAGATTAAGCAAAAATAATTGTAGGGGGAAAGTACTATCTTAAAGAGGAAGGGGAAAACTCCAACTCAGAAAAAAGATACATAAATGAAGGAAAATATAGATCTAACTCTCAAAACTTTATATGCAAATGCTTTTAAAAAACAATAAAACAAAACAAAATAAAAAAGTGACAGATTGGCTAAGAACGCAAAACTCTTCGGCTTACAAGAAATACATTAAAAAACAAAGACAAACAGAAGAAAAATGAAAAGCTGGCATAAAATTTGCTACAAATCGGGCTAACCCAAAAAACTAGTGTTGCAAACATGCCATCGAACAAAGGATATGGACATTTTAGCGAGTTTAGTTTCCCTCATTCTCTAAATTCCTTAAAATAAGTTTTTATTACAAGCATGTCTGCTTTATTATGTGGGCTGGATCTCTGGGAAGAAAGACAATGAAGGAAATGGGAAAATTCAGGCAATGTAAGAGCTATCAATTAGATGAATTTTTTTCCCTTTAACATGTGTACTTCAATTTGAACTGGTCTTAAGTCAGGGTACAGGTAAAGTTCCTCCCCTCTCCAGGGACTGACATCAGACTCATAAAACTCCCCAGGAGACTGTAAAGTCTTCATTCACATCTATGTTGGAGCAGGGAGGGAATTTAGGGGGCCATTCATTATGGCTCTGACAATTAAAAAAAGAAACAAATATTAAGGCAGAAGATGCAATTGATTTGAGATTAAATAATTTACATGTAAAACAACACTAGAACTTCTTCCCCTCCCCCTCTCCCTGGTCTGGGTTTATATTAAGTAGCTACTTTGTGTAGAGCATGATAGCCTTCATAGAGGCAAATAATTCTCTGTAAAACAATGCATTATACAATATTCAGAATAGCTATTAAAAAAATAAATGTACAATCAGAGTCCTGATTGCACTGCAGAACTTTGGAGATGTTTGTCTCTGACATACTTTACTGCTCATCACTTTCACTGTTCCATTTTTTAAAATCCTGAGTCAAGCACCAGAAAACAACAACAAAAAAATAAACAAAAAAAACCAAAGCCATGAGTAGCTCATCTTGGGGGGGGGGGGGGAGAGCAGTAATTATCATATCATACCTTTTGACCAAAAAAGAAACAGTCCACTTAGAAATATTTGCGGTGGACAATGGAGGTCCCAGATTCATCATATTCCTCCTTGCTGACCCACATCTGCTGGAAGGAGAGAGAGAGACCACAATGGAGCCTCCAATCCAGGCAGCATTTACGCTCAGGTTGGGCAATGATCTTGATTTTCATTCTGCTGGGGGCTATGGTTGTAATTTCCTTTTGCATCCTGTCAGCAATGCCTGGGTATGTGGCGGTACCACCAGCTAATACAGAATTGGCATAGAAATCCTTATAGATGTCAACATTACACTTCATGATTGTGTTGAGGGTAGTTTCATGGATTTCACAGGATTCCATGCCTAAGAAATATGGTCAGAAGAGACCCTCTGTCACCAGAAATTCTTGCTGCCAATGGTGATAACTTGACCTTCAGGGAGTTCACAGCTCTTTCCCAGGGAAGAGCTAGATGCAGCAATGGCCATCTCTTGCTCAAAGTCAAAGGCTCAAAAGTCAAAAGTCAAAAGCTACTTTTTTTGTGCATTTCCCTCTCAGCTGTGTTAATGAAACCATATCCTCTCGCAGTCAGGATCTTCATGAGGTAGTCCGTCAAATCACAGCCAGCCATATGCAGACAGAAGATGGCATGGGGAAGGGTATAATCTTCATAGATGGGCACAGGTGGGTCAATCCATCACTGGCGTCCATTACAATATCAATGGTACCACCAGAGGCATATAGGGACAGCACAGCTTGGAGGGCAGTATACTTGGCTGGGGTGTTGAAGATCTCAAACATAGTCCATGTCATCTTTTCTTTATTGGCTTTGAGGTTTGGGGTGGGGGGAATTCTGTGAGTAGCACAGGATGCTCTTCAGGGGCCACATGGAACTACAGAAAGTATAATGCCAGGTCTTCTCCAATGCCATGTTCAGTGGGGGTAATTCATGGTCAGAATGCCTCTCTTGCTCTAGGTCTCATCTCCCAAGTAGCTATCTTTCTGCCCCACCCCCACCATCGTATTCTGACGTCTGAGGTAGCCAGCATTGGAAGGGATGACAGCCCGAGGGACATTGTCTCCTGCAAAGTCAACTTTGCACATTTTGAAGTCATTGCCAACAATGAGGCCAGCAATATTATCATCCATGAATACTTTGAAATGGCAAGTTTACACCCATAATAGAGAGGGGAGGTGGTGGCAGACTTGTAGGTAGGTGGAGGCAAGTGCATGCTGGGTTGAAGAGCTCACAGCTACCAATTAAAAATATGTTAAAAAATAAAAGAAATGGGGGGGATATTGATTACAAATTGGGTACTAGGGCACAATTCAGGAGTGATAAGTACTTTCAATTGTCTGATCATGACTGGAACTCCTTCACTTTATTTGCAGAAATCCAAATTGCTGGGTGTGAAGTGAGAATTCAGGTTATTTTGATTTGCATTTCTTTTATTATTAATAATTTGGGGCATCTTTGCTATGGTTGTTAATAGTTGGCAATTCTTTTTTGAGAACTGTTTATATCATTTGACTATTTATCTCTTAGGCAATGACTTTTTGTCTTATGCAGTTCTATTATTTGGCTATATATCTTGTATATTAAACCCTTATCCAAGAAATTTAAAACAAAGATTTTCCCCCCATTTGGCCACTTTTTTTTTATTCTAGCTGCATTAATTTTGCTTATGCAGAAATATTTCAATTTCATGCAATCAAATGATTTTGTCTTTTGAAATTGACTCTATATTTTCTTTAATCAAGCATAAATCTCTCTTCCATAGCTGTGAAAGGTGATATGCTTCTCTTCTTATTTTGTCTATGGTCTTTAATATTCAGGTTGTATATCAATGTTGCCTATAAATTATGTACTAACCCCTTCGCTATTAAAAACAAACAAATAAAGCAATTGATACATTCTTGGATTTCTTTAACATTAACTTCTTTTTCCAAAAAGTAGAAGTAATGAGAGGAAAATCTGTTCTCAATCTGATTCAGAATAACAAGGAAGAACTTGTTGCTGAAGGAGAAATGATCAAGTCCTGTTTGGAAGGGACAATCAGGTATAGGCTAATGTAGAGTAAATTTTGAAAAATGGGATAACAAAAGTTTCAAAAAATATTAAGTAGGATTATTTGGCCTCAGATTCTACAGAATTGACTTTTGGATGATACAAGGAACAAGATGGAAGACTAGATATTTTCTTTGATCTCAATAACCTCTCAAAGCTTTGCAGAACAGATATGCACCAAAGATAAAGCAAATTTAGCTGTCTCCATGGTCAAAGACACAGAATTCAAAAGAAGGTTAAAAAAATGAACCAACACTCACTGACTCTGAGTTTACTTAGCACTCCTCCTTCATCTTCCATAATACCAGCAGCAAGGCTGCATAAGCAGGCCCAAGGACACTATACAGCTTTACAACAAAAGTCCCCTCCACACCCTGGTTTCCTTTCCCTCTGTCCAGTGCTGTTGGAGACCAGATCTAGGCTGAACAAAGTTGCATGAAGAGCAATAGATAGCCAGTGCACCTGCTGCATGCAAAGAGTAAAAGTCTGCATACACAAGCACAGTAGCTCTCTGAATTGCCAGTCAGGGGCCAAAGAACTAAGGAACAGAGAGAGCAGGACAAGGCACCAGGACATGACATTGTTGGTGGAGAGAGGATTACATTCTAATTAGTCTGAAGGAAAGAGTGCAGCATCTGGCTAGAGTCAGTTCTGATCATCCATTAGTCACTTGGGGCAGAAATGTAGCGTGATAAACCATAAATTCCCCAGTATGGAAGGAGGCTGAGACACTGAGATCCAGGCTCCGAGAAACCACAGTCAGTGGAGATGAAGTCAGAAATTTAATAGAGGAAAATCAGAAAAAGAAGATACTGAAATTACCAAAAATCTTAGAAACAAAATCCTGTCAAAATGACTATAGCAATTTATCCCCCCAAAATTAATTATGACCAAATGGGATTTATATCAGAGATACAAAAATGGTTTAATATTATGAAAGCTATCAATATAATTAATCATATTAAAAATCAAACCATCAAAAACCATATGGTCACCCCAAAATATGAAGAAAAAGCCTCTGACAAAGTACAATGCTCTTTTATGCTAAAAACCCTACAAAGTAAAGAGGTACTATTTTAAAGATAATAAAAAGCATCTCTGTAAAACAAAAAATGAGTATTTAATGCAGTGGAGGTATACTAGAACCTTTTTCAATAAAATGAGAGTGAAGCAAAAATGTCTACTCTCCTCATCATTATTTGATATAGTTGTGGAAATGGTGGCAACAGAGCAGTAAAACAAAAGAAAAAATTAGAGGCATAAATATAAGTAAAGAGGAGATGACTATCTTTATTTGCTGATACTATAATTGTTTACTTGGAAAATCCTAGAGAATCAGAAAAGTTACTAAATGGGAAAATTAAGAGTTTCAGCAAAGTTGTAGTCTATAAAATAAATCCTCAAAAATTAACATTATTTCTATGTAATAGTAACAAAATACAAGAACTAATTATAGAAAGGAAAATCCCATTCCAAATAACTACAAAGTGCAAAAAATATCTGGGGACTGACCTACCAAAGCACACAAAAGACTTGTAGAGATTCAATTACAAAGTGCTCCTTGAGGAAATAAAGAACAATTTAAATAGCTGGAGGAATATTCAGGGCTCATGGCTAGGCCATGCCAATAAAATAAAAATTATAATAATATCAAAATTTATACTTTTAATGCTATAACAATCAAATTAACAAGGGGATACTTTATAGAACTTGACAAAATAATAACAAAATTAATTTGAAAAAACAAAAGATCTAGAATATCAAGGGAAATGATGAAATGAAGTAGGGCTGAAGTGGGAATAGCACTTCTAAACATCAAACTATATTATAAAGCTGCAGTCATCAAAACCATCTGGTATTGGCCAAAAAATAGAAAGAGAGATCAATGTAACAGAGCAGACAAGGGAGAATCTGAAACAAAAGAACTTAGTAATCCAATGTTTGATAAAGAAGAAAACATAAATTACCTAGGGAAAAAACTACTTATTTGATAAAAACTGTTGGGAAAACTAAAAATATTCTACAGAAGTTATCTCTGTGTGTGTGTGCACGCACATGTGCGTGTGCATGTGTGTGTGTGTATGTGTGTGTGTGTGTGTGTGTGACATCCTCAACAAAAAAACTGTGAAGACAGAAAAAAATAATTCTGACAAAGAAAAAAGGGAGAGGTAATTTTAAAAACTGCTGCAGATACACGGGGAACTCATTAGCCAATTTAAATTTTAAGAAGACAGAATATATACAGAAAACAGAATTAAAGCATATACTGGGAGATAAAAACAAAATAGTAGCCGGAATAGTAGTAGTGTTAGGAGACACTCAAGGTTTATAACATTACAATTACAAGACGGGTTTTATAGCAGTGATATCCAAGCTTCACATAGCAATGCCCCATTTTTTTCACCAAAAGAAAGACCTTTCCCCTCATTTTTTGTAAAAGTATGCAGATAATTTTCTGAACTTATGCTTTATTGAAATAAAGCCAAAAATTTATTTTAATTTCACAACACATACATCTTAATTGAAATTAAAATAATGTAACATATGCAGAGATTTACTAATAAAATATTTTTATAATTTTCCTATCAATAACTTATAAAATAGTAAACATAATAATACTCTTGATGTACTGGGTAGGCTTTTAAAAATATAAAATGTCACTGATGCTATTGCTGCTCATAATTCCTTTCCAATCACTGATGGAGATTAGTATTCTATTTATATAACAGCTACAGAAGAAAAACTCATTTCACACAAATAAGATGTTCCAATCAATTGTAAAAATATATATTGTTTTGTTTTATAAATCAGAGAATTCTCCCTTCATCTATAATCAAAACATAATATTTTCAGGTCTAAACCTCTTTTCAATATACTATCAAAAGTCCTCTATTAATTATTCTTTTACAAATGGAATAAGTGCAATTTTTATCATATTTGTCCAGGAAAAAATGAGTCTATTGGCCCTTCAAGTTTAGAAATATCTATTTAAAATAAATTTTTTTTTTCTGCAGAGTAGTGATTAATTTTCATGTCCTCAATTTCTTCTATTTTATTTGCAAGGTGGGTATTCTTTAAATTGAGAGCATTAAAAAAATCTCCAGAGAAAAGATTCTGAACTATAATTATATTAATCTGCCCCCTTAAATATTGCTAATTTGAAGAAAACAATCTTTAGGGTTGTTCTCCTTATCACTATCCCTTAATGGGGAAGAAATACCCCAAGGTTTGACTCTCTTCACACTAAATACGAGTTATACAACAAAGCCCATCACACATAGTGAATAGCAAATAATTCCATTTATACAAGCTAAGAGCAAATAGAAATCAGAAAAGTAAGATTGATCAGAATAAAACAAGCAATACACAGAGTGAATGAGCTCTCTCCCCTGGGA
>CM053622.1:209626013-209665703 GCA_028646595.1 Phalanger gymnotis | reverse complement strand
AAATAATTCCATTTATACAAGCTAAGAGCAAATAGAAATCAGAAAAGTAAGATTGATCAGAATAAAACAAGCAATACACAGAGTGAATGAGCTCTCTCCCCTGGGAGTGAAATGAGAGAGAGAGAGAGAGAGAGAGAGAGAGAGAGAGAGAGAGAGAGAGAGCATGCACATCTAATTTGATTCAAGAGGAAATTCTCCAAAGCTCTAGTATGGTACATTGAAAGTAAGAACATGCTCAAGGTCATGGTTTCTCTAACTTCTTCCCAGATTCTTTCTCTCCCTCCAGGGACCTTTTGCTGACGAGAGACTGGAACTCTGAATGTCCTATCTTGAAGCCAGAACTCAGAAGAAGAAATTCTGCTCTCCCAAGTCCTTGGTCTCATCTTTTGAGAAGACTCAAAGTTGGCTAATCATTCACTATAGCAAAGAGAAAAGTCCTATGCACATGCCTAGGCTTCAGCTGCACTCATTACTCATGGTTGGGTCATGCCAATATAATAAAAGTAATGCTACCTAAATTAATTTACAGACTTCATACTATGCCAATAAAACTACCAAGGACTTATAGAGATAGGCAAAATAATAAAATTCTTTTGGATGAAGGAAAACTATGTAATTTCAAGGGAAAAATCAATTAAAATAAGAATGAAAGAGAGTTTTCAGACTTTAAAATATGTTAGAAAGCAGTCATTGACAAAATTACTTTATGCTGGTATAAAAAATAGAAAAGTAGATTGGCAGAATATGCTATATAAGAAAGTAGTTTTATCTAGTTAAAATACAGATCTGTAGTCCAATGTTTTATGAATCCAAGAACATAAACTCCTCGAGATAGAATTTCCTATTCAGTAACGACTCATAGTAAACTCGAAAGTAGTTTGGCAAAAAAAAAAAAATAGATTCGGAGTAGTATTTTATACAATTAGCCATAATGAATGCCAAATCCATATGCAATCTCAATAAAGTCAGAGTCAATAAACATTTATGAAATAACTTCTATGTGCCATGCACTGTGTGAAATGTTGGGGATATAAAGAAAAAGCAAAAGACACCCCTGCTCACAATCCAGTGAAAGAGGACATCCTGTAAAAAGTTCAAGGGGGTGAGTACCTAGCACAAGGGCATGATGAAATCCTGCAGCCAAGAAGAGAAGTGATGAGGTTAATACCCTGGATGCCCTTCTCAGATGGAAAATTCTACTCCCTCACCCTCTCCAGCCAGAGGAGGGAGAGGTCTCAGAGCAAAGGATACTGAGGAGCTGTGAGTTTCAGGGTTGACTTCATTTTGCAGATCAGTGAGTTTCTGGAGATCATGAAGTCTGGGAGAGCAGTCAATCTGCATCAATTTTGTTTGTGCAGAAAATTTTTCAATTTAAAGGAATCAAAACTATTCTTTTCTGCAATCCTCTCTATCCATTCTTTAATTATGAACTTTTCCCACCTCCATAGGTAGAGATGGAATTTAAACCCTTTCTCCTTGAATTTCTTTAGGATGTGACCTTTTTATAAATAGGTCATGCATCCAGTTGGAACTTATTATAGTATATAGTGTGAGATGTTGTTCTAAACCCAATTTCTGCCAGACTACTCTCTAGTCTTCCTATCAATTTTTGTCAAATAGTGAAGTCTTATTATCATAGTTGGGGTCTTTGCAATTATTGAACTCCATGCTACTATGTTCCTTCTCTTCTGTATAACTGTATAATTCTTCTGTATAACAGAGTAATATATTTTTAATATATTTTTATATTTTTTCTTTTAAATCTAAGTCATTTGGTCAGTCTTTTATGCACTCACATTTCCACTTCTCTCTTCTACTCAGAATTTTTCTCTTCCTGTCTTTACAATTTCATTCTTGAGAGATTCCTATTCCAGCTGAGCTGACATCCTGTAGAAACTTAGTCTATAGAACCTATGCTTTCTCTGAACTTTTTAAACTCTTCTGTCCACAAATGTAGGGTCCATGTCAGAATATTTCAAGCCTTCCTCTCCCTCTCATAACTTAAGATTGCACTACTATTTCTCCCCTAACCACTTCCCCTTATAATGGTCCCATCATCTCCACCAATTTCTTCCTGTTGGTAAGAATCAGATCTGTAAATTTCCCTTTCTTGGTTCCTATACCTTTTTGAAGGATGACCAAAGACATCCAATTAGATGGAATTGAAACTAGTTGAACAGCCAAACCCAGAGTTGTCATTAATGTTTGGATGTAAATTTGGAGAAAAGTTACCAGTAGAAGACCCCAGAAATTGTTCCTTTGCCCTGTGTTATTTAACAATTTTATCAGTGACTTGAACGAAAGTTATAGTTACTTTCAGCAACTTCATGACATCTACTATGTCTGAATAGGTCTTCTTACCAAGTGAAAAATCACTGTTCCCTCAGTCTATACTTTTATGGCATTGTTTTGATCCCCTTTCACCATGTTTATTGATCTTTTCCACATTCACTCCACCTTGTAAACATTTTTCCTGAAGTGTGGTATCCAGAACTCAGTACGTGAAATGTGGTCTCAACAAGGCAGCATACAATAGGGTTATAACCATCTAATATAGAAGTGCATTAGCTTTTTTGGGGGGGAATTATGACATACTGCTTATATTCCTTGAAATTCCCACATATCTTTCATATAAATTATTATTTGGCCACATTTCCCTGCCTTGTAATTGTGCAATTGATTTTTCTTATTGCAAGTGTAGGACTTTGCCTTTTTCCCTGTTAAATTCCATTTGGCCCATTTAATCATAATAACTTTGGGAATCATTTGTCAAATATCATATTCTAAACTGTCTATATAATTTTGGATCCTGATTCTGCCACTGAACATGTTAACTCTACAACTGAGCTTTGTGACACTTTTATCATTGTATCATTTGTCATCTTTTATCATTGATTTTAACGTTTACTAGGACAGGTATAGGGGCTGTTTTGACTTCATTAAAATGGAACGCCCTCCAGATTAACTCTGATCTATTCATCTGTGCTCTTTAGGTCCAGTTGCTTGAACAGTCCCAAATCCACGCAAATCCACCCTGGTATACTATGGCCAGCCCATGTATTTCCTGCTTATCCAATTGGACGTTATAAGATAGTTCTCCAAATGGTCTCACCCGAATCCTCTGATCTACTGAATTGCTAATTAACTTATGAAATTATGAGATCCAGACAGCACACCCAGTTTTTATAGCACTCACTGGGAAAGACCATGATGGCAGGAGGAAATAAGGCTACAATCACGTTTCAATAAGGCACAGAAGGTTCAGGGCTAAACAGACACAGAAAACACAGAGACAAATAGTGAAAGAGGTACAGGCACAGATGTCATGGGGATAGGGGTTAGGGTGGTGAAGGAAGGCAGACAGCACAGGGAAGAGAATGAGGAGGCGGAGAGGCACAGAAAATCACTCACATAGTCATGGACTAACGTTGGGAGCACTCTGCAACATGGACCAAGATGGAGATGGGAGAGCAGTCAAGGAACAGTGGTTTAAGGTATCATTCTTATAGGGTTTGGGGGTATAGAAGAACTCTTATCCATGCCACCTTTAGGTTAGTTCATTAACATGTCCAAATCATCTCAAAATTACCAGTAAAACTTCAAAGTTAATATCCACATCTCAAAGTTATTGGTGTTCTAGTGGTCTTACTGTGGATGTCTGGAATTTATCTAAGATTCTCATAATAGGACCAAAAAGCCCTGACAGCAAAGCCTAGCAGGCTTCTCAGATTTAGTACACATTACCAGGATGTGGCTTTTGATAAACATATGATACACTTTGCAAATTATGGTCCTTTGATCTTTGAGACAGTCTATACGTGACTCCTAAGTTTCCCTTTCCAATCTTACTTCTTATTATTGGCTACTTATAAACTTATTATACTGATTAGAAGGGTGCAGGGGGTGGTCAAAGGGACCAGAACAAGGTACAATTTTAACACATCTATTTATCTCCAAGGAAGAAAATGAACTTCTTCTATAACTTGTTCTTAATAAAACCATGCTGGCTTCCTCAAGTCATCACCAATTCACTTGCTAAATGTTCAAAAATCACACCTTTAATAGTACCTTCTAAAATTTTGGCAGGGATCAGAGTCAAACTCACCAGCCAAAAGTTTGATAAATTAACCTTCTTTATGTAACTTGAGGTGATCTAAGCCTGTTGGCAGTTTTGGGGCACCTGTCTCACTTTCCACGGTATTTTTTCAGACTCCACAATCACATCTGCAAGTTCTTTTGGTGTAGACCTAGAAATCTGAATTCGCTAAGAGCACATAGGTTATCTTTTATCATCCTCTTAATTATCTTGATTTCTGATTCCCCGTTAATCAAAATTTATTTTCCTATACTTCACTATCTGAAGATCATTATCATTGATAAAGAAATACTATTATATCTAAGAATCATGATTTCAGCAGTGTGAGAATTCTCTCTACCCATTTAGATCCTAATTCTTTCCATACCTGAGTAGGTCTTTGTGAGTTGCTGCGGCCAAGAAAGATCTCCACCTGTCGGCTAAACTTTTCCTGTCGCTCCTTTCTCAAGTTTGCTAGATGCAACCTAGCTGATTCATTCAATTGATTGCTGGGCCCATTCACAAAGCCTTTGTAGCTTGTTTCTAGGGTTTCTACTCTATTAATGTAACTTCTAGTGAATGGTGTTACCTCTATGTCATAATGAGTCACTGAAATATAATTTTGGCTAATGTTGATGGGAAAGACAGAAACAAAAATAGGAGTTGAATATTTCTCAATTCCTTTCATTGTTCATTATAATGATCTGCCCATACTTCACCCTGCTACAAACCCCCAGAACCCTACCTCAACCTTCCTGCCAGCGTTTCCTTCCTTTTATTCCTCTCCTGGCTACACACATTGATCCACAATACCCATCATAGCTGGAGAAGACCTAGAATCCCCACTTTACTCTGAACCTTAGTCTTTGGTCAAGTCAGGCCAGATCCTTTGATCAAACTTATGGATTCCTGGGCCTTCCCATCCACCCTAATGCAGCCCCTTTGAGACCTCTAGGCCTTTTATTGGATCATAAGCTCAAAGATTTAGAGCTGGAGGAGATGTTAGAGGCTATTTACTTCAACCCCTTAATTTTGTTGACAGGGAAACTGAGGAAAGCAGAACGTTAGCAACTTGGTCAAGGTTACAGAGTTTGAACCCAGGTCCTTTGACTCACAGCACCATCCTACAATTAAGCTTTCCTAAATGCGTTGTCTGTTTTAATTAACATGTGAACTCCTTGAGAGCAAAAGCTATCTGTATCTATATATCTATAATCTATATATCTATTTGTACTTCCAGTACTAAGCACAATACTTGGCACATAATAAGCATTCAATCATTGCTTTCTCATTCATTTGTTCTACCTTACCTATCTTACCTGCCCTCAATATGATTTTTTTCAAATTCTTTTTATTATCTTTATCATTTATCACCAGCCTCAGCTCATTTGGACTTTAGCATGTCTGACATTCTTACAGGATTGTTTTTCTATCTTCTGTACTTGTCTTTTTTTTTAAATAATGTGGTCAATGAGTTCCCTCTATACACAAATCAGTCCCTTTGGTCAACTCCCCCTTTGCTTCTTTTTGGGAATCATTTGTAGGGGTTTTTGGTCAGAATTCAATTCTTGAGACTTTTTCATTCCTGCTGAGCTGTCTTCCCCTGTATGTCTTTTTTTTTCTGAATTCTATAAAATCTGGTCTCCCAAATCTTACAGTATGCTTCTATCTATGGAGCATTTACCTCCTTTATCTTTCATGAATTCCAAGATACCATGTATGATAATTCCCTAAAAAAGTTCTGGTCTCTTCAGCATCAGCAACATTTCCCCCTTATTGGTCAGAATAAGGTCCTAAATATAAATTCTCCCTGCCCCTTTCTCAACCTTCTAAAGAATAAATTATCCAAAATTAGGCAAATAATTTATTATGTGCTCTGTTCTTAATCAGATAGTTAAATAAAATCCCTAATTCATCTCAACTAGATCATTCCTCCATGCCAGCTTTTACACTTCTTTGTGTCTACTCCCATAGACAGAGGGATAAGAATTGGATCTTTGATTTCCCTGGCATAGGGAAATTCCAATAAAGAAACTAAGAAATAGGGTGCAATTGATAGCCCATCTCTTCTACTTAATGTAAATGTGAACCAAATCTAGATGTTCGAAGAATAGCATCAGAGACCTTGATCCAAAAAATGAGAGGTTGTATGGCATAATGGTTAGAAAGGATACTGGATTTGGAGTAAAGAACATCTGGATTCAAGTCCTGCCTCTGACTACAGCTGTGTGACCCTCTGGCACTTACTAGATATGTGACTGAGCCTCAGTTTCCCCTTCTGCAAAACTGGAGAGTTAAGGGATAGCTTCTAAGGTTTCTTCCAGATCAAAAATGTGTGATACATATGTGTATGTGTGCATGCATATGTATGTATATATATATATATATAAAATCCATATTTTGTATGTTTAATCAGTTGAGATATAGAAAAGATACGTGTGTGTGTGTGTGTGTGTGTGTGTGTAGGTACACACACATATACTTACAGTGAAACATATAGGTATACCTTGGAGATATTCCAAGTTCAGTTCTAGACCACTGCAATAAAGTAAATGTTGCAATAAAGTGAGTCACATGAACTTTTTGGTTTCCCAGTGCATACAAAGGTTATATTTACACTATACTGTAGTCTAGTAACTGTGAAATAGCATTTTGTCTAAAAAAAGTATGTAATGTAATTAAAATACTTTACTGGTTGAAAATGCTAACCAACATCTGAGCTTTCAGTGAGTCATAATCTTTTTGCTGGGGCAGGGTCTTGCCTCAATGTTGATGGCTGCTGACTGATCAGGGTGGTGCTTGCTGAAAGCTAGGGTGGCTGTGGCAATTTCTTAAAATAAGACAACAATGACATTTGCCACATCGATTGAAGTTTTCTTACACTTGAACACTTAGAGGCCATTACAGAGTTATTAACTGGACTAATTTCAGAATTGTTGTGTCTCAGAGAATAGGAAGGCTGGAAGAGAGGGAGGGAGACTGGGGAAAGGCTGGTCAGTGGAGCAGTCAGAACACAGACAACACTTATCGCCTAGGTTCATCGTCTTATGTGGGCTTGGTTTGTGGTTCTCTAAAACAATGATAGTGGCAACATCAAAGATCACTGATCACAGATCACCATAACAGATATAATAACAATGAAAAAGTCTGAAATATCAAATTACCAAAATGTGACACAGAGGCTCAATATGACCACATGCTGTTGGGAAAATGGCACTAATAGATTTGCTCAACGCGGGGTTGCCACAAATCTTCGATTTGTTAAAAAAAATACCATAATATCTGCACAGTGCAATAAAGCAAAACATAGCAAAATGAAGCACACCGTATACATACACACATATATCAGAATGTATAAAGACATATATATACAAAAATGCAAACATACATGTATACTAAGATGTCTATATATCCAACATATATTATGGAGACTATTCATAACAGAATTATGTATATACAAGTATATTATACAATGAAATATACATAAAATGTATGTGTATGTATGTGTGTATATGCATGTATATGTATTGTGGTGGATTATGTGTATCCATATATCCTTTCTACATCTCAACTGATGTAATAGAAATACATATTAGGATGATATGTATATGTATGTATATATAACTAACTCTCTACATACATACATATCTATCTATCTATCTATCTATCTATCTATCTTTTCTATATTTCAACTGACATCTAGTCTCCAGCTTTTGGCAAATGAAAAGGAAAATATGAGAGTTGCATTTGATTCCTACTATTACTCACGAATTTTTACCATTTTTTAATACGGCCAAATGGCTCACCTTCACACATCAGCTCTTTTACCTTAAGGAAACAGAAAATGACAGTCTTGATTAAAGATCAAACAAATTCATCTGTCCGTGAAAGCATATTATAGGATATTTTAGTCCTTTATTGTCTCGTGCTAATTTAGATATTGAAGGTTAGCAGCTGTGATATGCAATAATAGAGAATCTCCTTGCCCATCAGTAAGCTGGCTTGGCTATTGGTGAGCTGATCTCCCCGTTTCTTGTACTGAAAAGAAAGCCTCTCATTGTTTGCCTGGGCGCCTTAGGTTGGCCCTCTCAGGTGGTCTTCAGAGTTCTGACAGAATGCCGTCTGACTGCTGAGGATTTCTAGCCAGTTCAGTCTTCTGTATACATGTCTGCAGAGATCCAGACCTTTTTTTTCCTTTCCTTGACTTCAATGAAATGAGTATAATATGCAGGAAAATGCAGGAACCACCCCCAGGCCCTGTAATCCTGGGGGATTGCCTGCCTCCTGCATGCCGAAAAATCCCCAACTGGCTAAGGTCACAACATTCAGGGAGGAAAATGACATCAGTCTCTATGGCCCATTCAAAGTCCCAGCTCTCTGCAGAGCCAGCTGACAAGGCTCTCGGCCAATGCCATATGAGGGGGAGTTTTATGATAGGGACACCTGGCAACTGAAATCCAGGCTGAGCTGGTCAGTTCATTTCATTGACACTAAAGCTCAGACTAAAGAAGCATTTCTTTGGGCCTTTATTATTGTGGCCTCAACAATACTGTCAACAGTGGACAAGCCATCCTAATGAAGGGAACCAGTAGTGCAGATAATCAGCAGGTCGATCACCCCCAGATCATTTCTATTTGGCAGTGGGATGTAAGTGCTTTGCACTTATATTGGAATAGGAACATGTCAGTGATTTGGGGGATTGACAGGATTTTAAGCGCAGTAATGTGAAGTTTTAGGAGAAACTGGGCAAACCAGTATCCCTTTTCAGAACTCTTCTAGGAAAGAGACAAAGACATTTCTCATACTGATGAAGACCAGCAACCTAATGTCATTTACAACTTCCCTGGAGTTAAAAAGTAAATAAAGATTTGAGTTTAAAAGACCATGTCTTCCAGCTGGTATTGGGCTAGAGTAAACAGATATCAGCTTTACCTCAACAAATGGGTTAATTAAATACATAGTAGAATATTAGAGCTTAAAGGGGCCTTGGAAACCATCCAGCTTAATACCCTCATTTTACAGATAAGGAAGTTGAGGCCCAGATAGGTTAACTCTATTACAATCCACAGGGCATTAAGTTCCAACTCTGGCAAACAGACTATACTAAGACAAAATGAAAATCAGTTTCTGCCCTTGAAGAACTTACACTCTATTGAAGGGACTTGCCCAAAGACTCATAATAACTGAGCAGCAAATCAAGGGTTAGGCAGTTCTGTCCCTTGTTTCTCTTATAACTTGCTGCCCTAACCCAAGACCTCAAGCCAAGAGCTTCCATGTCTGTGAGTCTCTATCGTGTTGTCTAGTGGGATTTTACTTACTCATGCACAGGTCTGAAATGTGAGAGGGGCAATTTTCCAAACTGGCATTTGAGTTATAATGGGCAGAAATGGCATTACCTTTCCCTGGGCCTGTATGCATTGCTCCCAGGGCAACTATTCAACAACATGTCCTTATACACCTCTTATCATTTTACTTAAGGTAGCATTAATCTGCAATAAACATCTGTCTAAAGGCAGGACTGCTTCCAAAACATTATCTTGGTTAACTTCAGCTACTATTGCTCTCAGTAAGGGGCTCCCTCTTCTCCCCACCTCAGTATTTGTAGCAGACCACTCTGCTTTCCCCAAATTTGGAGCTCACATGTTTTTTGAAGTGAACATCCTATAAATAATTCGCATGAACAGTCTTGGGCATTAATATATGGTCAACAAGACCAACACCAACCGATAAAGTTCAGAAAGGTTCAAAAAAAGGCTGACGTCACTTAGAGCCTTAAAGTCCTCTGAGAGGCCACCTTCAATTATATTCCCTGACCTGTTTAGGTTTCATTTCATAAAGAGGGGTGGAATCCAGGAGGTGGGAGATGGTTTTTTTAAGGTGATGAAAACAATGAAATTGGCTTTCCTGTGTTTTGGGGGGCTAGAGTGGGCCTGGGTAATTGGAACCAATTAATGTAAGTGAGAATTTCTGAAGCAGTATTTCACTTGAGTGTTTGGCATTTGCTGGAGAAAGCTATAATTATGTTGCTTGGAAAAATAATTGCCGGTTTGGAGCAGCACAGATGTACAGTACCCCTGGAAGAAAGGCATTTTCTGAGGAGTGGTATGGAATGTGGCGATTCTTAGGACCCATTCCCCAAATTCCTCATGTGCTTGTTTTCTCTCTTGCATCTGTTCCTCAGAAACCACAAGAGCTTTGCATGGTTCCGCGGTGCTGTTCAGGGGGTGGGGTGGAGGAGCTGGAGCTGAATTTTCCATATTCATGCCCTCAAATAGACCCTCAGAGGTCCCCTGTGGGAGGGAAGGAGAAACTAAAGCACAGTACAATAACATACGCTTCTGGGGTTTCCGCTCTCCTCAAATCTATTTTTAAAAATATGCTTTATTAAATTATATATAACATATAGCACACCACGATCGTATGTCTACAAAATGATGAAATGGATTCACTTCAGGTTGTCAATGTCATTCAACTCCATTCTTCATCTAAACTCACTTTCCCAGGGAGCCTCACAGCCCCTCCATAGCCTCATTCTTCTCTGGACCTTGTGCCACTGCTGGCTTGCTCCTCACCCCTTTGCTGAGCCTGACATTCTGTGTCCTGGTGTGCATTTCAGGGCATCCTGGGCATGGCTACATTCATCCAAATAATTCCTTCAAGGAATCACAATATTAGAGCTGAAGAGAACATTTTAGTTCAATCCCTTTATTTTGCAGCCGATAAAAATGGGACCTAGAAAGTTGAAGGGATTTACCCAAGGCCTTCTGGGTCTTGTGTCTCCAAGTCCAGTGTTCTTTCTGCCATATCTTGCTTGCTTTCAGAAGTTCTGTTCTACCATTATGATCACTAGCTCATTCTTTTGTCTTAATCCCCATGAAAATAGTCCAATTCTGTTCAACACAAGTCAACGATGGTCTATTAAGTCCCTACTATGTGCTAGGTACAATGTTGGGCACTTTGGAAAAAAAGGCAAAAATGTCACCACTCAAGGAACTTAAGTTCTTTTTTTTTTTTAGGAACTTAAGTTCTACCAAGCAGGCTGGACAGATAAATAGGTAAGTAAAAACAAAGTACACACACAATATTTTCAGAGGAGGAAGAACACTAACTAATTAGAGACATTGGGAAAGGCCTCATGTAAGAGGCAGCTTCAGAACCGAGCTTTAAAGGTAACTAAAGAATCCAAGAGGAGGAAGTGAAGGTTGAAGGGATATTCCAGCCATGGGAGAAGACTTGTGCAATGATAAACTAGGGAAAGTCATGTCTGAGGAATAGTAAATATATTTCCCACACCTCCATTTTATAGATGGGGAATGTGAGACACATTTTGAGGGGACTGGCCTAAGGTAACCCTGGGATTGGTATTAGAACAGGAAATAGAAATCAGGCTGATACACTGGGCTCTAAAGCAGAGAAGTGGATCTCTTCCAGTGGAATATATTTATTGATTATTCATTTGTATCGGAAATTTTTTTTTTGGCTCACTCCTCAGGCACAGTGCCGTTACTCCTTTAAGAACCTTTGCCTATTAGAACACAGCCCAATGGCAATATTTAGTTGATCCACTTTCCAATGGATAGTCCAATGTTGAGATCTAAGGGAACGCAGGACAGATGAGGAGAATGGATATGTAGTATCTGGTGTAGAGAAGATACTAGGGGGATCATGATATACTGGCTTCAGATATCTTGAAATCCTGTTAATGAAAAAGGTATTTGTTTTTCTGCTTAACCCCAAAGGGCAGAATTATGAGTAATGAGTAGAAGTTACTTTGCAGAAAGCTAAATTTCAGACTTAATGTAAAAAAGAAACTTCCTAACAAGTAATGCTATGGAAAAGAGGAATGAATCAATCAAAGCACATATATTAAGCACCTACTATGTGCTGATCCCTGTGCTAGGTGCTACAGAGGCAAATGCAAAAGTGATACTCACAGTGGCTGCCTTCTTGAAGTTTATATTCTACTGAGCTGGTATAACATATGCAGAGGGAAGCAGACCCAGGATACATGCCTTGGAATGACCCGTCTCAGGACATGGTAGGTTCCTCTTCCCTGGATGTATTCAGGCTACGTGGCTCTTTGTTGGTATGGTATAGAAGTGACGTGTGGGCAGGTATGGGTTGTATTAAGGGATCTCTGATGCCCCTTCCACCTCTGAAATGGTATGGTCCACTTGAATGAAACCAACTTAGAAGAATTTCAAAGCCTAACTGGGTATGATAGACAGACTCTTAAAACAAAGCAAACAAAACCCCAGGAAAACGAGTTAGCCAGGTAGGCTGGAACCAGCATCTCACCAGAAGACTCCTCCTTCCCAAACTGATAGCAAAACCCTTAGGATCTTCTCTCTTCCATAAATGGCTTCAAAGTAACTGGATAATAGAGCTACAGAAATAAGAAGGAAATAAACTAGAATGATGACTAGTATCAACAGAAACAAAACATGGAAGTAAATGTCAACATTTTTTGTATAAGTATTCATCGAAAATGTGTCGAAATCACAGGTCATCTGTTAACTCGCAACGATCCAGCCAGAATAAATCACATCAAGGAAAGCAGATCATACAGCTGAATTAAACATGGCTATCAACATTTGTTTGCCAGCTTTGAGACTCCAACATACCATTAGAAGAGAAACTTGAAGTGAAAGAACGTGCATGCAATTCAAAATCAAATGAAAACACGCTGGGCCCAGATCCAGAGGATGTTCCTGAATTTTGCTTTTTAAATGTATTTGCCCTATGCTTCATCAGCTGAAATCCTTCCTTAAGTATCACTCGCAGCTTTGTGAAATGAAGAATTTGCCTTTTAATGAGAAATCTGCATTTCATCATAAAGATGGAACACCACATACTTGGGCTAGTTATTCTCTAAAGAAACAGGCTCTTCTTCATTCTGTGGGTTGAGCATAGAGTAGAGACATCAACTGCCTCTAGGCATGTTATTGGATGCATGTATACACACAGATATAAGATTCCATTCTCTGTCAGCTGCTCTGCTTGACTGCCACTCCGTGGAACAACATGTCCTCCCCACTCAAGATAAGCTGATCACCTGACATTTTGTCACCGTGAAGAATGACTTAAGTTTGGATACTCTACTGGTAGGTGGCACACTGGATAGAGTGCCAGGCCTTGAGTCCAGAAGATTTATCTTCCTGAGTTCCAATCTGGCCTCAGACACTTACTTGCTGTGTGACCCTGGGTAAGTCGCTTAACTCTGTTTGCCTCAGTTTCCTCTTTTGTATAATGAACTGGAGAAGGAAATGGCAAAACCACTACAGGCTCTCTGCCAAGAAAACTCAAATGGGGTCATGAGAAGAGTCATATATGACTGAAACAACTGAACAATAACCAAAAAAAAATTCACCCCTTCTCAACTCACCCTCAGTTGCCTCTCCTCTCTGAATAGAGGACTGGAAGAGGAGAGTTGGAAGGGGGAGCACTAAGCTCCTTCCAAAGTCATCCTTTAAGCTTACAACCTTCAAGTGGTAACTCTGTCTTCCATCGATCAGCTGCTCTGCTTGGCTTGACTCCATGAGAAACAACATGTCCCTGGATTTTTCAGCTTCATTTGTGTACTATCTTCCCCCTTTAGATGGTAAGCTCCTTTAGGGCAAGAAATTTCTCTTTTTGTTATTTGCATGCCAGCAATTTGCACAGTGCCTGGCACATAGTAGGCACTTAATAAATGTTTACTGAATTGAATAGGATCATTAAAAATAAAAACCAAAAAACTTCCATCCAAATGTATTGGCCTAAAGATGCTTAGAGAGCAACAGCATGCTGAATGCGATGAACTCTCATCTGCCAGAAAGGCATGGACCCAGAGGGGACAAGTAGAGGGCATACCGGCAGCAGCAACAGGGTGGTTTCTTAGGAAGACTGTCAGGGTGCCAATGCCATGATGAGGCAAATCCAATAATAATAATGACATGCAAAATGCTATGTTAGGCATTGGAAATACAAAGACAAAATGGCAGTCCTTGCACTCAAATAGCTTACATTGTAGTGGAGGGCTACAATGTGTCAACAAATAAATATGTGTATATATATATATATATGCACATATATCATACATATGTTATACAATGCACATATAATACATATGTGTATTTATATATACAATTACTTCAGGAGGGAGAGAGCATTATCAGCTACAGGATGATAAAAACAAACAGATCTTTCTGTCTAATGAGATAAGAAGTGGTGGTGGTAATAGTATTATAATAGTAGTAGTAATAATAATTCCTATTTGCATCGAACTTTAGAGTTTACTAAGCAATTTCCTAGAAACACACTTGTGACTTAGCCACTCTCCATTGGATTTTTCTCTGCTAAAGCATGTTCAATTTATTAAGAATTCTTTACTCAGTAGAAGAAAATGTTGCATTTGCCCATAAATAAACAATACCTTTTAAAGCAAGTTTTGTTACTCTTCCAGGAGGATGTAGGGTGGCATTCCAACCGAAGCTTGAAGAAAGCCAGGGATTATAAGAAGTGGAGATGAGGAGGGAGTATAGGGGAGAGCCTAGGCAAAGATACAGAGGCAGAGAAGATGAAGTGCCAAGCTTGAGGAATGGCTATTGGCCAAGTTTGTCTAGAATATAAAGTCCGAAGGATTATACAGTAAAATGTAGAAACACAGGCTTCAGCAAGAACTTGGCCATGGCGGAGGGGATGTGTGGCATACAACTTTAGGCTACTTATCAAAGAGAAAACATGTTAGTGGCAAGTTAAGCAGTAAAAAATTGTCATAGTTAAGATGTGAAGCTCAACACAGGGCAGCTAGGTGGCTCAGAGGATAGAAGGAGACAAGAGAAGAAGCATCTACATAACACCTCCTATGCACCAGGCACTGAACTAATTACAAATACTGTCATTTGATCCTCACGACAACCTTGGGAAGCAGTTGCTATTACTATTCTCATTTTACAGATGAGGAAATTGAGGTAGAAAAAGGTTAAGTGACTTGCCCAGGGTCAGACAGCTAACCAAATGTCTGATGGTGGATTCAAACTCACATCTTCTTGACATCAAGCCGATACTATTCACTGTAGCCCAAACTGATAAGAGTGCTGGACCTTGAGTTAGGAGGGCTGGAGTTGAAATCCTGCCTCAGACACTTAACAGCTGTGTGATCCCTTCAAGTCACTTAACCTTTCTCTGCCTCAGTTTCCTCATCTGTAAAATGACAATAATAGCCACCTACCTTCCTCCAATGAGATAATATTTAGAAAGAGCTTTGCAAATGTTAAAACTCTATATAATAACTGTTATTATTATGTACGCCAGAATGCGAGAATTGGAAGAGACCCTTAGGACTGCCCAGTTTATCCCCATCCTCTAAAGATGAAGAAAGTAAATCACAGAGATGTGAAATTACCTGCCCAGGTAACAAAAGAAGTTACTGGCAGCTTTGGGGCTATAACTCAGAACCTAGAACTTTCCTTCTACCACTTCTTCCCACTACATAGTCTCCTACTACATGGAGAAGCATTGCATGTGATTCTACAACCATGAGAAGCGTTAACATTTGTTCAGTGTGACTGAAAATGTGACCCCATTTGGGGTTTTCTTGGCAAAGACACTGAGGTAGTTTGCCATTTCCTTCTCCAGCTCATTTTACAGATGAGAAAACTGAGGCAAACAAGGTTAAGTGACAGCTAGTAAGTGTCTGCGGCCAGACTTGAACTGAGGAAGATTGAGTCTTCCTGACTCCAGGCCAACTAGCTATCAGTTTACAACGTTACAGGAAAGCTATTCTATGGGCTTTCTTCACAAACTACCTGCTCCTCTCTCTTCTCCCGCTAGCAGAACCAGGTTGATGTAACCTAGAGACTCCTATGGCTGTGTGACTTTTTACTGTCAGTTCAGTTCATATGTCATCTTTAGGCTGGGCAGTAAGGGTCTGACTTTATTGCTTGTGAGCTCTTAGTCAAGGGCCAACTCATTTGTTTGATCTTAATTAGTCTGAATGAGTAACATAAACAATGAATCAGGTAGCTTTTTCCTGTGTCTCAATACAGGTTTGGAAGTGGAAGGTACAGGACTATTGGATAGAAAAATGCTTTATTCACTCTCCGGTCTACCCCTTTGGAATATAGGTATTGGGGATCCGAAGCAGGCACACTTTCGCTCCTATTAGTGATCAGCATCTGCTCTCCAGTCTAGTCAAGGTTCTTGATTCTACCTCTCTGGAGAGCTTTCTCTAAACACGCATGGGGGAACAGAGGAAAAGAGTGAGTGTGGCCATAGTCTCAATAGCCTAGACTTGTCTGAGTTGGAAAAATGGTACTCTGATATGTGTATGTTTGGGGGTTTTTTGGTTCTTTTTTTTGTTTACACAAGGCAATGGAAGTAAAACACCAAACTGAGTTTGGCTCTGGCTTATGGGAAGTTTATCCAAAAGAAATAAATTAAAACTATGAGATGCTCTCTCAGTTTGAGCTCAGCCCCCAGCCAGGAGAAAGCCTGGCACTTTTGAGAAACAGGGCTCAATCTCTGGTCCTTTTAGTATCTCTGTATGTCAATACACACACACACACACACACACACACACACACACACACACACACACACTGTTCCACCCTGCAGCAGAGCCCATGTTTATACATACATTCAATTTACAAATACAAATAAGGTCAGCAACATTTAGATCAACCAGACAAAAGAAATTCAAGCTACTTTTTAAAGGGATTAGAAAATTAACTCTAGACAGCACAATATGCTTTGGAATCAGTTTCTGCCCTATTCAGACAAAGTGGAGGGAAGGAAAGTCCATCCTTCACAGGCTGGTACCTACTTTTCTAAATGGAAAGTCAGCAACTACCTTCCCATTCTGGCTGATGAAAGCGGAGGTAGCCCCAGGTGCCCAAGGTTCTGGCATCAACCCCGTAGGCTCCTGCACCCTGGACTCAGGCAGCAGCCCCAAAGACTGTCATGCCTCAATGCTTGGCTCCCCAGTCTTTAATCTCCTGCTCCAGCTGCCATTCCATCTTCTCAGTCACTTGAAACACATGCTGCTGCTGCCACCAACTGCTCCTGCTGCTGCCTCAGTGGCTTCCACTCAGAGCTCATAATAGTCTCTGTCCCTCCCAGGGTAGAGCTGTCTGTCTGAGACTACATCTCCCAGAAACCCACACATCTAAACCCCATACGCTTCTCCTTGAGCCCAGGGGTCAATCTCAAAAATTCATCTACACTTAAATATAAAATGAAAAGCAGAGAATTAAAGCAATTATCCAAGTAATTAAGGACAAAAACTCTTTCACCTGAAAATCAGAACCATCACTACTGCAGGGCAACCACCATTTGTTCCCAAGCAACAAGATTTAGAGAACACTGTTAGCATTTGGTTCTTTTAATAGAATACAAACAATTTAGTTTAGCATCTAGTTAGCAAGATTCATTAGTTAAGTGACAGAGCTACTGGGCAACTCTCTTCCTCCACCTGTTGCTCACATCCCAGGTAAGCTCCTCCTCAGCACTAGCCCAAGTATAACATCCCAATTATTTTCTCTCTGTGGAAACTTGTGCCCAAGGATCTCTCCTTCTGTTCGTTTTTGTTGTAGAGCTATTTGTCTCAAGATAATTTTGTGAGTCAATCAATCATTTAGTCAACATGATTTTATTAAGCACCTACTCTGTTCCAGGCATCATACTGGGTGCTGGAGATAAAAAGACCAAGCTTATATTCTCTGATGAGACAGTGTTGTACATAAATATGTGTAGGAATGTATTGTACCAGAGATCTCTTTGGCATAGGGCACTCCTATAATAACTTATAATAGTTAATATTTATATAGTACCTACTATGTTCACACACTGTACTGAATGGTTTAAAAATATTATGCCATTTGACCATCACAACAACCCTAAAAAACAGTTGCTTTCATTACTCCCATTTTACAGATGGAGAATCTGAGGCAAACTAAGGTTAAGTAAGTTGCCCAGGTTCACACACCTGGTGTCTGAAGTCAAATTAGAATTCAGGTTCATCCTGAGTAGGGGGGGCCAATGATGCATCCACTATACTACCTAACTGCCTCTGTCTCCTAGAAAAAGAAATTCCCTCTACTAGTGCAGGCTGGCACCTTCTCAGCAACTTAAAATCTTAGAGAGTTTCCAAGAACATTGAGAGCTTAAGTCACTTACTCAGGGTCACACAACCAGTATATATCAGAGGCAAGAGATGAACACAAGTCTTCTTGGTTCTGAAACCAACTCTCCACCCACTATAGATGCGCTACCAATTTGTCTCTCTGTCTCTTTCTCTTTCTACACACACACACACACTTTATATATATGTGTGTGTGTACATGTATGTGTATGTATATGTGTATATATGCACACACATATAATATGTATATTATATACTTAATGTACACATTCAAAGGCATTATATACATAATGTACATAAATATATGTATTTATATATGTATACAAAATAAATTTAGGGTAGGTTATTTTTAAGGGGTGGGGAGGAGAAAGGAGGGAACCATTAGCTAGTAGGACCAGGAAAGGTTTGCTTATGAAGTTTGCTTTAGGCACCAAAATTGGTAGTTATGGCTCTGAGAAAATATCCAGGTGATTGTGACAAAAGAACCTGTGTTCAGAATTAGCGGGTAATTCCTTCATTTATACAGTTCACTTCATATGTGTAGACACAATCTAACAATTATTCAGTCACACTACCATTCGACCTAGTTCTAACGCTCTTTAAAGAGCTTATTTCACATGCAACCTAAGTACAAGACATCATAATCAGTTGAAGTCCCAAGTAAATGATTCCGAATAGTAGGCTGTATTATGGACATCATTTAGTTTTAGTCCAACCTCTTTTTTTTTCAGATGATGAAACTGAGGCTCCGAGTGGTTAAGTGTGTTGAATCTACACAATTGGGACAAAAGTGATGGGTTTGACTTGACCTACCCAAACGACTACATCAGTTCTCTACTTTGAATGTAGATAGAGATGCAGCACTTAACAAATTCAGACTCATGAGCACAGGTTCATTCATTCATGGAGAGGCTAATTGAAGGACCTCGTTAGCTCAGGGTAATGGAACCCTTTCTGAAATGCTTGCTTAGGGACCCAAAGTGTAGACTTCAAACCCTGTTTATGACCCAAAATCAGGAGCAAGCATTGAAGAAACCCTAGCAAGAATCTATTTTGATTGAGAACCATTTCTTGGAGGGAAGAAAAAAATCATATGAAGAGAATTAGGCATATAACTACATGTAGGTAGAACTGAACCTAAACAGCCTCTGATGAGGACCTGAGCCTAAGTAACAATAACGACAAATCTCCCCACTTTCCTCTCTCTCTCCAGGCTGATGCATAACTAGGTCTGCATTTGCAACCTTTTGAAATGTCATGTACATTTAATTCTGTGCCAGGGCCAGGCTTCTCCCAAGGCAGATGGCACAGAGCATCTGAGAACTTAGTATTATTTAAATGAAACAAGTATTCCATTGCTCTGGATCACACTGAACAGTGAAGATTTCACACCCCACAAATTCATCATTAGAGCACCCACTATCTCCATTCTCAATGTTAGAAGATGAACAAATACGCTTTAAATCCAGTCATTTGCCTCATATGTTACTTATCAATAGAAGGGGATTCTAATGATCAACTCAGTGTTATGGATCACTATCATTTCCCTTCAGGACCTTCTAGGCAAGAACAGAGTGTGCAAAATGCTATGATGTGACTTCAAGGAATTATGAATGTGCCTAAGATGACTCGGAATTAGATGTCTTCCAAGTTGTGGTGGGAGACTTTGGAGAGAGTTAAGGAACATTTCCATGAGATTACAGGGAACACGGGAAATTTTGAGTGAGCTCTTTGTCAGACACCTGCAAAATCAGAGAAATGGTGAAAAGGAAAGCTGAGAAGCTGAGCCCCATTCTGAATAGTTGCACTCCCCTCCTGCAAATCCATTATTCAGCTCTGAAAACCAGAGCCTCTTTGGAGGTCATTCCTCTTTCCCCAATGAAATATTAGGGGACAAAGAGGTCCCTCACATGCAGGTGGTCTATTATTTGTACAAGAGGCTTAAGTGGATTGCTTCTTGGTGGCAGTGCAAATGACTTCCATTCAATTTAACAGCATAGCATGCCTTTAATTGGGTACCTCCTATGTGCCATGCACTCTTGTTGGCACTGGGGATTCAAAGACATAAAAGATTCAAAGAAACAGCCCTTACCCTCAAGGAGCTTATATTTTCTTTTTCTTTTTTTTTTAATATGTTTAGTTTTCAGCATTGATTTTCACAGGAGTTTGAATTACAAATTTTCTCCCCATTTCCACCCCCCCACTCCAAGATGGCTTACACTCTGGTTGCCCTGTTCCCCGGTCTGCCATCCCCTCCGTCACCCCACTCCCCTCCCATTCCCCTTTCCCTTCCTTTCTTGTAGGGCAAGATAAATCTCTATGCCCCATTACCTGTGCATCTTATTTTCTAGTTGCATGAAAAGAAAAACTTTTTTACTTTTGAACATCTATTTGCAACATGTATATAGACAAGTAAATGTAAAATTACACGAAGCAATTTGGAAGGAGGAACCCTAACAAAAGGTCGACGCAAGAATGGTCCCTTGCTCAGGTTCTGGTGCGATTCTCCTGCCCCATGGCAGCAGAAGGGACAGAGACAGGGCCATCTGGTATCGCTTTGTTTTAGCTAACCCCATTTTCGGCCATTTCTCTCCCCCTTCCTTTGGAGAGGTTTCCCTCTCGTCCTTGAAAACCATACCGTCCTACCTTTGACTTGGGCTTCAGCCCCTCCCCATCTCCTCCACGCCAGAGCACTGAGGCATTTCCAAGGTTGCCTGAGGCATGAGTGGGCCTTCATCACTTTGCTTTGCTATTTGCTCTGAAAACATAGGCAGCCAGGGCTGATGCGACAGGAGCCTATGACAAGCCGGTTGTGGCGGCCGGGAGGGGAAGCTAATATGTGTTACCACTGAATCCACCAAGGGGAAAAACTTTGAAACATTTTTAAAAATGCAGGTGCACAAATTACTCCTGCCAGGAGCAGCAGTGGTACTTTGTAATAAAATCTTATGTTTATTTTCCACTGTTGAATACACATACCTTAGTGTTCCCAGAGAGAGGAGCCAGCAACGCTATCCAATGAGCAGTTTGCAGATGGATTAAATACATGTACCAATGAAATAAAACGTGCAGATTTGGGCCTTTTTTTTCTTTCTTTTTTTTTTCTCCCTACCTTTGCTCTGTGCTCGGTGCTCCCCAGTGATGACATTGGAGGCTTGTGCAAAGATCTGAAGAAGAGAGGGATTAGTTTAAAGAGTCCGATGAAAAAGGATCCAAATTAGAACACTTCCGCTACAACCTGAAAACCCAAACTTAGCGGCGGATCTTAACATCGGAGTCTCAGGCGACTGTGCCTTGTCTCGGCTTCTTCACCATCACCTTGCCCTAAAAATTAATGTAGCATTAAAACGGGTTGAAAAATACCACGGCTCTCTCAGTCAGAAAACCTCTTAATATTTATCAGGCAAGCAGCAGGCTTTAATAAAGTGCTTACTGTGTGCCAGGCACAGTGCTAGGCTAAGTGAAACCAAATGAGGTATTATTCATAAAGCACTTAGCACAGTGCCTGGCACATGCTAGGTACTATAGAAATCTTTGTTCCCTTCCTTATCGAAGTACCGGGGATACAAAGAAAAAGCCAAAATAGCCTCTGTCCTAAAGGAACTTACGTTCTAATGAAGGAAAAGGCATGTACAAGATACATACAAAGGAGATAGAAGTTAGCCTTAGAGGGAAAGGCACAAGCAGCTGGGGTCTCAGGACACTTGAGTCAATTGTTGAAGGAAGCCAAAGATTCTAAGAGGCAGAAGTTGGATCAGAGAAAATTCCAGGCACACAGGGCACTCAATTAAAATGCATGAAGACGCCAAATGGAGTTAGAGCATTGTATATGAAGAACAGCAAGTAAGTCAGTAAGGCAGGCAGGCAGGGAGGAAAGAATGAAGGAAGGAAGAAAGGAAGGAAGGAAGGAAGGAAGGAAGGAAGGAAGGAAGGAAGGAAGGAAGGAAGGAAGGAAGAAAGGAAGGGCAAGCATTTATTAAGCACTTACTATATGTCAGGCAATGTGCAAAGTACTAGGAATAAAAATACAAGCAAAAAAGAAAAGATTCCCTGCCCTTAGGGAGCTTACACTCCAATGGGGGAAGAGAATATACAAAAAGAAGCTGAAAAGCTGTGCTGTGGAAGAAGGGAAAACAAGCCCACTCAGGGACATGTGGTGAAGTCTGGAAGGGAATAAGCATTTATATAGTGCCTACTACATGGCAGGCACTGTTAAGTGTTTTTACAAATATCTCATATGAGCCTCCCAACAAGCCTGCAAAGTAGGTGATGTTATTATCCCCATTTTCCAGTTGAGGAAACTGAGATCAAGTGACTTGTTACAGGATCACAGACTAGAAAGTGTCTGAAACTAGATTTGAATTCAGGTTTGTTTTTTTTCTCCAGGCCCAATACTTCATCTACTGGGCCACCCAAATGCCTCATTTCAAGTCTGGAGAAGAAGAAGCAGAACAAGGTTGGGGATAAACAAAAGTCAACCTAGTCACTTCCCCCAAATGCAAACCCCAGGAGGAATGCTTCAATGTAAGAAAAGAGCAAACCTTGTGAAGGGATTTCCACATAGAAAAGACTGCGGGGGTGGTTGGATGTTTCAGGACAAGGGAGAGTCCAGGTTTTGAGAGAAGTTCCAGGATAAGACAGGAACAGAGGCATGGTTTTGAAGTCTGGAGGAAGTCAGAAACAGGGCCAGGAGGGGAACAAAGGCTGGCCTGGGCCTTCCATAAAATGGCAGCTCCCAGAGGAATATAGAAAGGCTGGAAAGATAAGAAACCAGGTGGTCAAGAGCTTTAAATGATCAACAGAGGATATATTTAATCCTAGAGGTGAAAAAAGTCATTGGAGTTTATTGAGTAGGACTTGACAGCCAGACGTATATGTTAACAAGATCACTTTGGCAACTAGGTAAAGGATGGACTGGAATTAGGAGAGACAAGGAAGGGAAAGGAATCCAATTAGAAGACTATTGGAATAGTGAAAGTGAGCGGTGATGGGGGTGTGAGCTAAAGTGGTGTATGAATAGAGAGGAGAACATATGTTGTTTGTCCTTCATTTTCAAAGAGGACCAATGACATCACAGGCGATTTCTTGACCTAAGCATTTATCAAATGTAAATGAGGCAGTCTCACTCTGCCCACTGGTCAAGATGACTGGTGATGGCCAGGGATGCAGTGGATGACCTTGCTGTCTTCAATGTCAGGACAAGCTCTAAGTGCTCCATAGTGCTTACTTCTGCCCCTTCCACCAGGGTAAGTCTTCACATGCTTGGGGAAGATATCCTCCTAACTCACTGATGAGTTTGAGGCCTGTCAGTTACCCTCAACCTGGTTTAGCCCATCTGCTGAGACAGTTTACCAGGGTGTGGCTGCTTCCAGGATGACTAGCACTTCCGGTGTGCAGGCCGGCCGAGCCCTTTTCAGAGCAGCTCATCCTTCTTTGGTGTCCACCTCCCAACTTTCACTTGTAGCTCCAAGAACATATTCTAGAGATGTTGTGAATGAAGAAATTAAGCAATTTGGCATGGCTTCCTATATAGATGGAGTAAGAGTGAGGAAGAGAGTATAATTCTTAGGCACTGAACTTGGGTGACTGGAAGACTAGGAGTGCCCTTGACAGTAATCAAGGAGTTCAGAAAAGGAGTGAGTTCTGGAGGATTGATGATAAGTTCTGCTTTGGATTCATTGAATCTAAAATACATTAGGGGTTAGCAGGTAATAGCTTGCAGAATATGGATTGGGTGATAGATTTAGATTGTGAGGGCCACAGAAAAGTTGGTAAGTGATGGCAGAGTCATGGGTCAAGAGATATTCTGACTCCCCTACCATGACCAATGAGTCTGGGACAATGAGCAAAAGTATATCCAGTACTAGAAAGGGTAGTCAGGGATGCCATATCATAGGGTAGAAAGCCAGGTCTCCATGAACCCTAGAAGAAAATAGCAGCAAGAGAGGAAGTGGTCTAAAATGAGTGAGAATCTGTTAAGTATGGAGCAGGAATTCCAGAATGGAAGGTGCAGGTGGATCTAGAGTAGGACATTGGGAGGGTATGGTTGGGATGGATGGGAATGAGGGATCATACAGCTGGGGCTGGGGATTCTTTGGCAGTTGGAGATCTGGTATCACTGCAATGAGGAAAATAAGTGCAGGGAGGGGAGAAGGGGGATGCTATTCTAATCATTGGGTAATAAATCCAGGAATCGTATTATTTATATCAGCTAATGAACGAATGTGGTTAGAAGGTTCAAGGTTCTGCACACCCTCCGCTACCCATGCTGCCATGTTGCTGTGTGCTAAGAAGCATCTTGAATCTTGTGTAGGTATGAGCAGGAGGTAATGTTCACAGCCAGGACAAGGCGACTGAGTTTTGGGACAAGCCAAAAGCTCCAAGGAGAAGCCTGATATTGCTGTGACCCCTGGAGGTGTCCAGAAGCCAAAGGAGGAGGCAGGAGATGGTGTATCCCCATAGGGTTTGGAGTGGAGGTGATTAGATGGCCTGCTATTTGTAAGGTATTGTTCTAGACACTGAGGAAACAAAAAGAAAAAAAAATGAAACAGTTCTTGCCCTAAAGGAGCCTACTTTCTACTAGGGAAAACAACAAGTGCACAGATAAATAAACACAGTACAATATGAAGGGAAGAAAAGCACTAACAATTCAAGGCATCTGAGAAAGACTTGCCTAAGAAGCAGCACCTGAGCTTCTTAGGAAGCTCACTAGGAAATTAGAGATTCTAAGAGGCGGAGGTGAGGAAGGACTGCATTCCAGGCATGATGACTGGTTTCAAAAACATACAGGCAAGTGATCGAACACCAAGTTTTGGGAATGGCAAGTCAGCTTGTTCATCCTGAATGTAGAATGAATGGAGATGAGTAGTATGAAATAAGGTTGGAAAAGTACTTGGGAACCAGATTGCAAAGGACTTGAAATTCCAGATTCAGGAGTTTGTATTTTCTTCTGGAGACAAGAGAGAGCCACTGGAGCTCTGGGAATAAGAGAGTAACATCCTCAGAACTGTGTCTTAGACAGACTAAAGGAAACTTCCGTCACTGATTTGCATATAAAAAGGACCTTGATGGATATGTGGGAAGTCTGGGAAGAACCTCATATTAAATATCATATGAGAGAATTTTTAATGTCACAGGATCTTGTCACCTCCTGTTCATTCATACTTTCAACAAACAACAAACTTAGGAATTCTCATCAGATCTGAGAGAAAATTTAGAGATCATTCTATCTAGCTCCCTGCTTTTATAGCTTTGGAAACTGAGGATTTTCCGGAGATTCCATAGCTGGTGTGGCAGAGCTAACAACAATATCCAATTCTCTTGATCCTGGGCTAGTCCTGTTTGGAAATTTTCATGCAGCCTCCATAGCCATCGTGCAGGATAAAATGCAAGTGCTTACTTACTATCTGGTACAGAAGAAAAGACTTACTGCTTTGGCACTGTCACGACAATAACATTTACAATATTTGCTAATGTTATATAGCACTATAAGGTTTGCAGAGCAATTTATATATTTTATCTCATTTAATCCTCATGATGACCCTATGAGTTAGGTGGCATTATTATCATCCCCATTTTAAAGATGAGGGAACTGAGGCTGAGAAATGTTAGGTGGCTTGCCCAGGATCAAAGGTAGAATTTTAAGTCGGATCTAACTCAAAACCCAGCACTCTATCCACTGCGCCATCTACAGGACATGTGTAGTATGAGTAGAACAGAGAGTGAATGATGTAGGTAGAGGGAGAGTCCCAGGAGAGAGAGAGAGAGAGAGAGAGAGAGAGAGAGAGAGAGAGAGAGAGAGAGAGAGAGAGAGAGAGACCATCTCTAATCAGGGAAATTTGGCCAGGCTTTTAAAAGGGGAACAGGATTGGAGAAGGGCGTTGAAGGATGAGTAAGATTGTAAGTGACAGAAGTTCCAGACTGAGAGAACAGTATGTCTGAAGGTAAGAAGATAGCAAAGTGCAAGGCATGCTCCCAGAAAAGCCAAGTAGATCTGGTTGGAGGAGGGTTTGTGAAGAAAAAGGTAGGTGGGGGCAACAATTGAAGGACTAACTTGTGGGAGACAGAACCCTAAGAAGTTCCACAAAGATCCCAAGAACCAGTTGGCTTTTCCTCTCATAAGGTAACAGTTTCACCTAGGAAGGAGAGGGTTAGGAGGTCCTCTGTCTCAAATGCCCATTAAAAATCAAACACTTCCAGGCTGCTAGCCACTCCTCCATTTGAAGTGAGATCCTGTCCTGCTGGGTCTGGCAAAGGAAGTTGCACCTGTCACAGGGCAACAGGCGAAAGCCCACTGTGCAGGGAATTTAAATTCTGGTACGTCTATTATCCTCAAGACAGAAGAACAAAGAAGGCACAAAATGAATTCTTTCCATGTCAGAAATCACAAAGAAGGTACACAATGGCATGCCATCACCTCAGTCTGGTAACAGTATTTGCATGTGGCACAAATAGGAGCCCAGGTCTCCTTCCGAACTAAAGATTCCAATCTGATTTTAATCTTGTGACCCTCCTTGGAGACCTAGCAGAGGTGATACCAAACATTGTCTTCCCCCATATTACATGCAAGGTAGTGGGGAACAGAAGCCAGTGGCCCCACCATCATTTCTCCCCCAACAACACAGGAGAAAGGAGGAAGTGCAGAAGAAACCCAAAGGTGATTTCCTTGCTGTGCTGAGATTCTCCCTTGCTGCTTCACACAACCACCAGCCCACTCTAAATCAAGTAATTGGCATGTGTAGATTGATCAGCAGCGGTGTGTGGCATGCTCAGCAGATGGATCAGCCGTGGCATATGTACAGCTGTGCAAATCTGGCACATAGGTGTTTCAGCCGGTATTTGTGAGCTAGCTATCCATCAGCAGCCATCTTTTGTTGTTTGTTTAATCAACCACAGATGCTACAGAGACAGAGAGGGAGAGAGAGAGAGAGAGAGAGAGAGAGAGAGAGAGAGAGAGAGAGAGAGAGAGACAGAAAGAGAGACAGAGACAGAGAGACAGAGAGAGAGAGACAGAGAGCAGAGAGAGAAGGAGAGAGAAGGAGGAGGAGGAGGAGGAGAGGAGAGGGGGGAAGGGAGGAAAGAGAGGAGAGACAGAGAGACAGAGACAGAGGAAGAAGAGGAGGAGAGAGGAGAGGAGAGGAAGGGAGGAGACAGAGGAGAGACAGAGAAGAGAGAGAGTGTGAGACAGAGAGAAGAAAGTGAGAAAGAGAGAAAAGAGAGAAAGAGGAGAGAGAAATAGAAGAGAAGAGAGAAAGGGAGGAGAAGAGAGAAGTTGGAGAGAGAGAGGAGACAGAGAGAGAGAGAGAGACTGAGAAGATAAGAGAGAGAAAGAGAGAGAAGGAGGAGGAGGGGAGAGTAGGGAAGACAGGAGAGAGAGGAGAAACGGAGACCAAGAGACAGGGACAGAGGAAGAGGAGGAAGAGGAGAGGGAGGAAGGGAGAAGAGAGCAGAGAGACAGAGAGACAGAGGAAGAAACAGAGGAAGGGAGGAGGAAGAAGAAGGGGAGAGAGAGAGAGAGAAAGAGAGAGAGAGAGAGAGAGAGAGAGAGAGAGAGAGAAGGAGGAGGAGGAGGAGAGGAGAGGGGGGAAGGGAGGAAAGAGAGGAGAGAGACAGAGGAGGAAGAGGAGAGAGGAAAGGAGAGGATGGGAGGAGACAGAGGAGAGAGAGACAGAGACAGAGAAACAGAGAAGAGAGAGTGAGACAGAGAAGAAAGTGAGAAAGAGAGAAAAGGGAGAAAGAGAAGAGAGAAATAGAGAGAAGAGAAGAGAGAGAAAGGGAGGAGAAGAGAGAAGTTGGAGAGAGAAAAAGAGAGAAGATAAGAGAGAGAAAGAGAGAGAAGGAGAAGGAGGGGAGAGTAGGGAAGAGAGGAGAGAGAGGAGAAACAGAGACAGAGGAGGAAGAGGAGGAAAGAAAAGAAGGGAGGAGGAAGAGGTAGGGGAGAGAGAGAAGGAGAGAGAGAGAGAGAGAGAGAGAGAGAGAGAGAGAGAGAGAGAGAGAGAGAGAGAGAGAGAAGAGAGAGAAGGAAGAGAGCCATAAAGAGAGAAATAGAGAGAAGGGGGGAGAGAAGTGGGAGAGAGAGAGAGACAGAGAGAGAGACAGAGAGAGAAGAGAGGAGGAGGGAGAGGAACAGTAATAGAAACAGAGAGGACAGGCAGAGACAAAGAGGGAGGGGGGTGGAGAGAATACAGAGAAGAAATATTGTCCTTCCCCTCCCACCACCATTATCCCATATAAAACTGTCCTCTGGTTCAATTTCTTCTTTCACGCATTGGGCCATTTTGGTTTCTATTTTCAATGAGGATTGGGTTTGTTTTGGCACCGACCCTGACACCTGCTGTATGCTCTTTAGTTCATGTTTGCTCTAAACCCATCTCTTCAGATCTTGGGGATCTTCACAGCTCATTGTGCGGAGGGGAAAAAAACAACACAGTCTCGAGGTAACTCCCAGTGGATCACTGGTTTTCTCCAGACAGAGAACTGCCCTCAGGCTTCAGTGTTGATCTGCTATCTCTGGTCTCAGCATTTCACAGATGTGGAGGAAGTTAGAGCTGGAAGGGGGATGGGAGGAGAAGGATTTGTGTCTTAGAAATCATCAAGTCAAATCTCCTCTCTCAGAGAGGGAAACTGAGGCATCAAGAGGCATCAGAAGGCACATAGATAGCTAAGTGGCAGAGAGGAGACTCGAATCCAAGTCTTTTGAGTCTTTTTGACTGCAAGCTCTGTGCTTTTCACACCACCCTAACTTCCTAAGCTTCCTCCCTGCCTAGGTAGTGGGAGCTCTACATACAGTTCCTTTGAATAAGGGAGGGAGAGCCTGGGGTGAATTGTGCTATTCAGAGAAGGAAACGACTTCCAAAGCCTCTTTAATGTTCAGTCAAGAGCTAGCCATTCAGATTGTCATAGAAGCACCAAGCAGGTGAAAACATGAGATGAAAGGAAATGAAGTGACTGCTGACAGACTGGAGAACATGACTTAATCAGCAGCTAAAATCAATGAGTCGAAAACTGCCTGCCCCCAGCAAAAATCAATGCTTTAAAAAAAATGGACTGCTGAACTAGATTTCCTCCTGTATTGGTGCACACCCCCCACCACCTAGCAATATTCAAACCCAATTTGTGCCCTATCTACAGCTCCAAATTAGGCTATGAGTCAGAGACTCCCTCACATCTCCCAAGAAACAACCCCCTACGGAGATCTCCTTGAATTATCTCAAGCCTTGTACCTTTAAACTGCCTTCATATTGAAAAACATAATTCCTTTCTCACATATGGTTAAAGTTTCTCTAGTTATCAAATCATACTTGTACCTGCGCAGGGCATCCTGAACACCATTTGAGAAATCTAGCCATCATTTCCATCTGCCCTAGATCTCCTCCATTTGCTCCTACTTTTTCTTTCATCTTAAACCTCAATCTTTAATTTCGTAGGAATGCTCTAAAAATCATTTGATTTCTCGAGCCCTTCTATGTGTTCTGTACTCGTGTTTGTTTATTTTCCTCAAGAGATCTTTCTTGCTCTAGACTTTGTCATTCATACAAGAAGAATGGAATAAATAAATAATGGACTAGAATTGGGCAAATGGTTTTAACATTTAAAAAAGAAAAAGGGGTGTCAATTTTTTAAACTATTGGGTTATGTGATTGATTTTGATTCCAACAAAATTATTGAATGTAGTATTAAAAGGATAGTGCATTGAGATACAAAAGGATATATTGAGAAATAGAAGCAGTGATCACTAAAAACCAGCATGGGTTCATTCACTGAGTACAGGTCATAGTAGACTCTCTCTTCTGACAGAATTACAAAATATATGGATCATGGGAATGCTATAGACTGTGTATATTTGGATTTCATACCAACATTTAAAAAAGCCTATTGTGACATTTCTGTTGGAAAAAATGGAAATATGTGGGCTAGATGATAATATAGTAGGTAGAATTGAGAGCTGATTGAATTAATTACCAGAACCAAAGTGAATCAATACCTTTGTGGAGGGAATTCCCATCAGGATTTATCCTTAACCTTGTTCTGAGATATAAATACACACACACACACACGCTCATACACACATATATACATACACATACACACATAAACATACATTTGTATATGTGCATGTACATATATTTCTATACATGTATACTATATACACATGTGTACATATATACATGTACATATACATCAACATGGAAATGTGTATATATACATATACTATGCTATATATGTATATATGCATATATTATATATATATGTGTGTGTGTGTGTATATAAACTCTCTCTTTCCATATATATATGTATTATTATTAGTGGCTTTGAAGAAGGCATAGATGCTATATCTATAAAATTTTATAAAGACACAAAGATGGGAGGGGTAGTTAATATATTGGATTCCAGAAATAAGATCCTCAAATACCAGATTATGTAATCTAAAAAGATGATCTAAAAAGATGAAAATGAGAATGAATAAATGCAAAGTGCCATGGTTGAGTTAAAAAAAACCTAATGTACAAGTACAAGATGGTGGAGCTATGTCTAGTCAACTGTTTATGGGAATTTAGTAGAGTATAAGGTGTAGCAACAATTCAGCTAGCAGCTGCTGTAGGGGTGTAAGACCCAACAAGACCAGCAACAAGAGCTGCCAGCACAGGTTCTTTTGATCTGTTTTACTAAGGAAAGCAATGTTAAGGAGTTAACAATCTTACTTTAATCCAAAATACAAATATAACTCACTTATTTCGGGAGGAAAAGCCAGCACCCTGAACTTCAAAACAAATACAAACAAATTACAAATATATACAATATGAACAGACCAAATCACAATTCATAGTTTCCAGGAAACCATCGATATCTGGGTTTACAAGCCAGGGGCTCTTAAAATGGTTGCCCCAGAATGCCATGCCACTCTTCCAATGACTGAGAGCCCCAAAAGTCAAAGGCCAGTCTTGCATCTTATATACCCCTGTCAGGGCCCCAAGGATTCATACCTAATCAGCAAAAGGATGTGGGCCTGGGGCTTTGCACCTACTAAGGCTTAATCAAAGGCATTTGATTACTTTAGCATTTCTAAAAGAGAAAACAGTAAAAGAAAGTCCCACCTTAATTACCAATACATAAGGTCAATAGAAATTTTGAAAACAGAATTCTTGTGCCACAAGTTGCCAGTGTTTTCTCAGCTAGCCTAATGTACTTGCATGATTCTGTGACAGGTGCAACATGGCAGACAAAGAATCTAACATGATCCTAGCCTGAATCCTTGGTAGTAACATAGTGTCCATAGTGAAGAAAGCAATAGTCCTGCTGTTCTCTGCCCTAGCCACAAGATTATGTTCAGCTCTGAGCATCACATTTTAGAGAGGACCTAGAAAGAACAGGATCTCATCCATAGCAGGGGAGCCAAGGTGGTGAAGGGACTAGAAATCCTGCCACACAAGGATTGGAGAAAGGAAATGTTTTAGTCTAGGATAGAAAAGATTAAGGGAGAAATGGCAGTTGTCTTCAAATATTTATTGAGCTATCATGTGGGAAAGGGATAAGATGTTCTCCTTGGTCCCACAGGGTAGAGCAAGACTAAGAGGTAGATTTTAGGTCTATATAAGGGAAAGCTTCCTAAAAATGAGAGCATTCCAAAAGTTGAATTGACTACCTTTGGGAAAGTACATTCTTTCCCTTCCCCAGAGGTAAGTAAATGCTAGAAGATACCTTGTCAGGCATGACATAGAAAGGATTCCTGTTCAGTACAGGTTGGACTAGCTAACTTCTCAGGGACCCCTCAATTTTCAAATTTTGTAAAGTCTCTTTTCTGCAATTGTTTTGAACCTCACTCTGTTTAGCACTTCATTGCTGTATAATCATTCCACACAACTCTTGTTTCTTATCTCAAACTAGACTGTGTACACTTCAAGGGCAGAGATCATGTCTTCTTGTCTTCCCTATTCCAACATAGTATGTTGGTGAACAATAGATACTTTTTTCCTGATTAATTCTTTCTGTCAACCTCTTCCTGCATGTATGGTAGATGACTCCATTCCCCCACCATATACTTCAGAGTCAAATGACTTCTCCCTCAATTTTTAACATAGCTTCTGAGGAATCACCATCAGGTGGCCCCGTGGCTCGGACGTCTCCACAGAGCAGGTGAATTGCCCGAGTAATAGCAGCAACAATAACAAAAGTAGCCATGCTGATGATAGTAATAATAACCTGGCCTCTTCCTACCTTTTCAGTTTTTTTATACTTTACACCCCTTAATGTGTTCTTCAATCCAGTGACACTGGACTCCTTGATGTACCTCCCAGCTCCAGGCGTTTTCATTGGCTGTTGCCCATACCTTGAAATCTCTTCCTTCCTGTCTCTACTTTCTAGCTTCCCTCCATGTGCCTTTCTTCAAGTCTCACCTAAAATCTCACCCTCTACAAAAAGCGGTTTCTGATTCTCCTTAGTGCTAGTGCCTTTCCTCCGTTATCTCCAATTTATCCTGTCTGTATCTTGTTTGTAGATAGTTGTTCCCTTGTTTCCTCCTGCATTATACTGCGAGTTCCCTGATACCAGGGACTGTGTCTTGTCTTTTGCCTTTCTTTGTAGCCCAAGAATTTAGACCTGTGCCTGGTACATTGTAAGTGCTTAATAAATGTTTGTGTATTGACCAACATTTATATAACACCTTAAGGTTCTCGAACAGCTTTTTATATGTATTATGGCATTTGGTCCTCATAACGACCCTGTCTTTAGGTGCCATTGTTACCACCATTTTACAGATGACTTGTTGGGCCACACAGCTAGTCAGTGTCACAGTCCAGCCTTCTAGCCACAACATTACCTAACTACCTTGGAAGTAGCCTGGACACTGGCACTTTTCAAAAAAAGGACCTGCCATTCCTGGAAACCTCAGTCTCACAGTCTGGCACCAAGAGAGTTTGTCTAGTCTTCTTTGTGGAGTTTGTCTAAGCCTCGTAGCCACTTACATGCTGACTGGCACCTTTTAGTCATATCTTTTGCAAGAACCCTGCGGTCACATTTTCTCCACACACTGATAGTTGTTCTTAATCCAAGACACTGGTCTGTCTGCATACTAAAATGCATCTCTCTCTCTCTATCTCTCTCTGTCTCTCTCTGTCTCTCTCTCTCCGTCTCTGTCTCTCTCTGTCTCTCTCTGTCTCTCTCTGTCTCTCTCTCACTCTCTCTGTCTCTCTCTGTCTCTCTCTGTCTCTCTCTGTCTCTCTCTCTCTCTCTCTCTCTCTCTCTCTCTCTCTCTCTCTCTCTCTCTCTCTCTCTCTCTCTCTCTCTCTCTGTCTCTCTCTCTCCGTCTCTGTCTCTCTCTGTCTCTCTCTGTCTCTCTCTCACTCTCTCTCTCTCTCTCTCTCTCTCTCTCTCTCTCTCTCTCTCTCTCTCTCCAGAAATGTCAGGTCCTTTTCCTGAAAAGTACCAGTGAATAGGTAGCTGAGTGACTAGGGGCAAGAGGGCTAGATTCAGACAATGACTAGCTGCATGACTCTAGGTAAGATATCTGTAAAATGGTGGTAACAATAGGGTTATTATGAGAACCAAATGGCATATGTAAAAGCTTTTTGAGAACCTTAAAATGTCATATGAATGTTTGTCCAGAAATATTAAGTGCCTACTACTCAAGCAATGGACCAAGTGCTTGGAATACAAAGACAAAAGACAGTCCCTGGTCTCAAGGAGTTCATAGTCTAATGAGAGAGATAACATGCAAACAACTATGTATAGACAGGCTAGAGACTGGACAAATGGGAGATAATGAGCAGAGGGAAGGTATTAGCATTGAGGGGGATCAGAATAGGCTTCCTGTGGAAGGTGGAACTTTAGTTGAGACTTGAAGGAAGACAGAGATTCTAGAAAGTGGAGATATTGAAGGAGAGCATTCCAGGCATGAGGGACAATGAGTGAAAGTGCCCAGAGTTGGCAGTTGGAGTGTCTTGTGTGAGGAGCAGTAAGGAGCCCAGTTATTGGAACAAAGAGTTTGTGGTGAAGAGAAGAAAGGTGTAAAATGTAGCTAGATATATAGACAGACAAACAGATAGATGATAAACAGGCAGATAGACAGATAAACAGATATTCAGACAGACAGGTAGCTAGACAGATAGACAGATAGATGATAGAGACAGCTAGATAGATGGACAGATAGACATACAGACAAACAGATAGATAGGTGATAAGTAGATAGACAGATAAACAGATATTCAGACAGATAGACAGATACATAGACATAGACAGACAGCTAGATAGACAGACAAATAAATATTCAGACAGACATATTCAGACAGACAGATAAATAGGTATATAGACAGATAATAGATATTCAGACAGACACATAGACATATAGACAGATAGATGATAGCCATATAGACAAACAGGTAGATGATAAATAGACAGATAAGCAAACAGAGAGACAGACAGATAGTGTTTATGTCCCCTTATTTGGACATGTACTATGTATATGTTTACCTCTATGCCAATACTGGGAAAGAGAGGTTGTGGCCTGAACTTTCTAAACAATGACAGCCTATCTTGCTTCCCAACCCCTGCCCCACTCCTACCCACTATTCATTTCCCTTTTTCCTGGAAACTTAGAAGAGAATTTTCTGCAACCATTCAACCATCACAAACTAGTTAGAAAATATCCTTTGTAGACTTTCTCCCTTTCTGAGGCCCGCCCTAGGTCGCTCTGTTGGAGAAGGAGATGTTTCAGCCCAGGCAGACCCTCTCACAGGTAATATTTGACAGTGGTTAAGAGATCATTCTCCTCATTCGGCTCCTCAGTGAAGTGTGGATTTGCACAAGATGATTCAATATATTTTTCTTGTGTGTTCTTCAGCATATTCGTGCTGTGAGGTGAATCTTTTGACATTTATGCACATTGCTCTAAGCGGCCCATGCAAGGGACCTATGCCTTACCCCTGGGTATGGCTCTTGAGCAAAAAGAGCAAGATAAACATATATCCATAGTCCTTTGTAGTATGCATTGGTTTCCATTTTGCCTTTAGTTATCTGTTTATTCATTACACTGGAGACTTTGTGGCAAAGGATAGAAAGCTTTCTTTCCAGGCTGTTTTGCATGCAGTCCTACCCAGAGGCAGGGGAATGGACAGGATGGCCCCTCTAGGTCCCTTCCAGCTTGATAATCCATCCTATCAGTTCCTACCCGGGCTCATCGTATGCTTTGGGCTCTTGCACACCAATTAAAACTACAACCAGTTAAGATTCGATATGGGGAGCGAGAGGGGGAGGGAATTTTGAACCATAACGATCTTCCTATCTGAACTAGACCTCATTTTTCCAAGTCACCACCTTACTCTCATCTGTAAAGTGCTAAATAGCCTGAGACCCAGTTATCTTTGTGACAATCTCTCCCTAGGTGCCCCATCATGGTAATTATGCTCAGCTGGAATGCTCTAGCTGCCCATCTCTGGAGTTAAACTCATTAAGAGAGGAGGCTGAGAATTCTCCATGGAGGGCCCCTGCCTTTGAAATGATGGTAGTTCCCCTTCACAGCCTACAAGGATTAGGGTTTGAAGGTGCTGAGAGTCTAGTGTAAGGCAGCCTCGGGATTACCACAGAGCTGGATTTAACCTGGTTTTGCTGTTTTGGTTTATATTTCAAGGAAGATATTTGCTATTGGGCAAGCAGGAGGGGAAGGTAAGGGGCTACAATGATGAGCAGGTTGAATTTTATTAAAAGAGACAATAAAAATACATGTTAGCATTTATATAGACCTTTAAGGTTTACAAAGCACTTTCTCTCCTATTCTTACAGCATTCCTGGGACATAAATACTCTTATCCCCATTTTACAGATGGGGTTGAGCCACTCTACACACACCCCCATTATGTAATGCATGTGTGGAACATATTGATTTAATAGACTTTTGTTTCTGTTACACATTGGAGGGTAGATGTTATCATTCTTCCCTGATAATAGGGCAAGCTTCCAGGAAGAATTAGGTTTGAGTTGAGATTGGGCTAGAGGCTGGAGCCATCTGGTACATAGGAAGGAAGAGTCTGTTCCTGGAGAGAGGTGGGGAGCAGGGGAAGAAGTGATACTGAGAAGACTTTCCCTTGGCTAGAGAATATAGAACAGGCAATACATTTGGGAGAGTGGGAGAAACAGGCTGGAGGGAGGGGAGAACAGCTAAATGGAGGATCTGAAACACACTATAATTTGAACATGATGTGGAAGGCAGTGAGAACACTATGATTGAAGCCTTAGTACCTTTAATTGATTAGAGAGAAAGGAGACCGCTAGAGAAAATGAATAGAGGAGCAGCTTAGATGTGGAATTAGCGGGACTTGGAATACAGATTTTCCTGAAAAGACAAAAGAGAAAGAGATGATGTAGAGGAAGAAGTAGAAGAAGAAAAGATGACTCTACAAGACTGTGTCTGGGCCAACAAAAACATGTTAACATCACCTTACGTGACAGGATTGGACAAAGGAAGAGAGGAATAAGAATAAGTAAATTCTGAGAGAAAATGAAAAATTTCTATTCATTTTATTTAGCTTGAAGTAGTAGCAAAAGGATAAAGGTAACAAGATTATGGAGGTGTCAGAAAGGTAGATCTGGAAAGAGAATGGTGTGGCTTAGGCCCTTAAAATAATGTAATTCCCTGGGAATAGGGTGAGGGGTGGGGGAGAAGAAGGGGCAGAATAACAGTCAAGACCAAAATTTTCTTGAGTCGGTGGAGGGTCTGGAGAATGTTTAATTAGTCAGAAAAGAATAGCAATAGGGAGAGTATGGAGACTAGGGAGACACTCAACTCCAGTAGTGATGGAAAATAGATCCTTGAACCTAGATTCGAGGAGGTCATCAGAGAACTACATTCATATAACCAGGCTGAGGTCAGTGGAAATAAATGGGAGTCTATGAGCAACTTGGATGAGAGAATATTGAAGTTATCCAACACGTGCTATGTAGGAACTTAGATATAATAAAAAAAAAAACTAGGCCTATAGCTTTGTGGGAAGACATGCAGTAAAGGTCCCTGGAATAGAAAGAGGGCACAGATGTGATTTATAAGTATCTATACATATTTAAAGATATATATATATATGTATAGATACTTATATATAAGCATATATTCATAAGTATAGAGAGTATATATACATACATATATAGAGAGGGAGGGGCTTAAAGTTTTTTTTGTCTTGTACGATGCTGTTTATATGTGTTTTGGTACACTTAAATAATTGTGTCCACTCTATTGCTGAGTGTTTCATTAACTCCCAAAGTAAAGGTTAGGGAGTACATGGAAAAAAATGGAAAAGTTTGGGGGTCCTTAGCATCAGATTTATCCTCTCAAACTCCACCTTTTACCAAAAAAAGGAAGGAAGGGAGGGGGGAGGGAGTGAGGATGCGAGGACGGGAGGGAAGAAGGAAGGAAGGAAAGAAGGAAGGAAGGAAGGAAGGAAGGAAGGAAGGAAGGAAGGAAGGAAGGAAGGAAGGAAGGAAGGAAGGAAGGGAGGGAGGGAGGAAAGTGGGAGGGAAGGAAGAAGGAAAGAAAAAAAGAAGGAAGAAAGAGAAAGAAAGGAGAAGGAGGAGAGAAAGGAAGGAAGAAAGAAAGAAATCAGTAAATTTCTCAGGTCCACTGACTATTCTGTACTCTTCTGCACGTAACGCCTATTGACATTGCCAGTAATTAAAGTTAGTGAGAAATGGAAATTATGTGTGTGTATCAAGGTCTGAACAGAATAGAATTCACTCTTCAGTACATAGGCACAGTGGGTCACCATCTTCATAAAACCCCAGTCTGTTCAGTGTGTAGATTTTAGAGATTTAATTCCTAATTGGGATTTTTCTTTACTTTGTAGGTTTCTTTTACTCACTTGGTGATCTTTTGAATATAGTTTTCATCAAGTTTTTTCCCCCAAGTTATAACATATTTACATAATTAAGAGTTACTAGTTTAATGAGGCAATTGGTACAAATAGTGTAATCATACGTTTGTAGTGAGTAATGATACACTTTCATATATAATGACACAATTACGACATCTAATCTTATTGTAAAATTCCTGCTTCAACTTTGAGAGGAAGAGAAGCATTTTTCCCTTGAGTTTCAAAATCTCAGGTGTTTCCAGATTTATTCTGCAAATTGCTGAAAGGAATGTGTCTGCTTTGGAGACTTGAGAAATGGGAATTTTGAAGAGCACAAAAGTGTATGAACATTGCTATTTTCTACTTATTTTTAATTTATATAGCTCAAAAGTGACAGAACTTTCCTTGAATTTTAATTCATTCCTAGTTGAGATCCTCGCCCAGGATGTCAAAAATCAACTAATCTGGAAATGCATTTTCCTGGGCCTGTTATCTCTATCATTGACTGATGTTCAGGGTTAGAAATGGTGAGGTGGGGAGTGGTGGGGATCCCTTTTTTTTTCTCTGCTTCACACCCTCAAGGAAAGTGAATTCACTTTGAGTTTAGTCAAGTCAAGCTAATCAGTGAGCCATCTGATGCCCCGGCCTGTACCCATGTTGGCTATGCAGAGAACAAGAGGACCTGCCTTTTATTTATTTTTTTCTCGTGTGATTTTCCTGGATATGAAATCGGTATTTCACATGCTTGGCACAAGAATGCTAAATGGAGACTCGCTTCTTGAGCGTCCGATTTCCCTCCCCGCTGTGAGCGTTTCTGTGGAGTTCTTATTGACTCTGAAGGGAATTTGGTCTGTGTGGGGGCTTTTAGTGAACAGAAGAGAGAGACCAGCGCGGCTTTTGGGGAGTAACTTAGCATGACGTCGTAGTTAAAGGAGGTCAGAAAAATCCATGAGCATTTGGTTTTGGTTGTCATTGGGTCACCTTCTATACTTGCATGTAGCATTCAAAGAAATACACATGCTAATTGCGGAGTCTCGGGCTCTCATCATTGTAGGTGCTCCAATATAATGCTCATTGTTTCTGATGAAGCAGCCCAGAGGTAGGCGCCACAGCTCCGCCTTCAAACCGTGGTGCATTATGTCAAATACAATCTGTCAGCCATCAGCTTCCTGGATGTAGTAACTGATCATTATTCCCTCAGAAAGGGCAAAAAAAGCAACAATTAAAGAAACCATAAGAGAACTTATTAAAGAAAGTAGGGAGGGGGAAGGAAAAGAAAGCTTTCAAGAAACCTTTTCAGCAAGTTAACTATAAGCAGCAAAGAAAAGGATACTTTATTTCAGGGTTCTCCTTGCTTCGCATGGGACCAGGCACTGGAAAAAGGTCCGGTATCTGAGAGACGTAACTATCAACGTTCATCAGACAGTGTGGCAGCATTTTAATTCTGACATTACTGGATTAAAATGAATTTCCTCAAAGTTCTTTCATTAATGTAACAAATTCAATTTTAATTGAGTAGGACAATTTATGGAGTCTTTTTATTATTGCTTGATTTTTGCTGGTGATGTTAACATTGGTAATTCCAGACTCTTTTGGAAAAAAGGGAGAAATACATGAAAGAAATAAAACAAGAGAGACAGACACAGAGGGAGGGAGGGAGGGAGG
>CM053622.1:209578222-209625513 GCA_028646595.1 Phalanger gymnotis | reverse complement strand
GGAGTCCTGCTTCCCTCTGCCCCTTTGTGGGTTCTGTAGTTCTAGAATTGGTTCAGAGCCATTTTTTCATAGGTTTTTGGAGGGACTTGGAGGGGAGCTCACGCCAGTTACTGCTTTCCAGTCGCCATCTTAGCTCCGCCCCTAGAGTATAAAATTCTTAATGTATACCAAAGAAAGATAAAGGCTGAAGGCTTCCAGATTGAATCTGGAGGCCACATTGAACTAATAAATAAAGGTAATACCTATATAAATATATTGATCTTTTTCAGATGAGATATATTGAGCATAAAGATATCAAAGATAAGGCCATAGCTAAACCTATTAGGCTGCTAGGTGGCACAGCGGATAGTCCAGAACACTGGACTTAGAATCTGCAAGACTTATCTTCATGAGTTCAAATCCGGCCTCAGACACTTGCTACCTTTGCTATCCTAGACAGTTCCTCATCTGTAAAATAAGCTGGAGAAGGAAATGGCAAACCACTCCAGTATCTTTGCCAAGAAAATTCCCAAAAAGGGGTCACAAAGAGTTGGACACAAAGGAAACAACAAAAATGTTCCAAGATTCACCAGCATCTTATATTCAAAGCTTAATGGGAACATGTTAAAACCTATCAATATCTCCAAAACACTAATTTTTTATATACTTTCAAAATAGCAAAATGGGAAATGACATTCATAAAGTACCACCAAAACCCATACAACATTAATAAAACCCCAGGTCCACTACACTAAGATTGCTTTCGAAAGATGAACACTTCGCTTCCAAAAAAGGATGAAGATAATTGTTAAATATTCATGTTATCACCTGACAAACATGTCAAAAATCTACAGAAATTCTTTCCTAACAAGCAGAAAGCACTTCACCAAGCAATAGTAATAGCTGATAATGGGAATATGCTGTTGGGTTTGTCAACTATAGCAAAATGTGATTTACCTCTGGGTAAAGTTTATGAAACAGCTAAAATCCAAGAAAGTTTTTATGAGTGAGATCTTCATGAGCTCAAATAATAGTTGACAAAGAAAAGTAGACAAAATAGCTATTATACAGATTTGTTTGTGGAAATGGAGTGGTTTTGGATAGGGATTTGAACCAGGTCATTGCCACAAGAAATTACCAAAGGAGATTTACCCAAGGAGCCTGGATTTAGTAGTAAATGTAGGTTATGCAAGGAAATAATAGAAATTATGCAACGTATCACTTGGTAGTAATTAAATTTGTACAGACTAAATACCTTGTAAGATACGAGCTGGTGGCTAGAATTCTACTTCAGAAGCTTACTTTCTGGCACGGCTTGCAAATGACAAATCTCCATACTAAAAATTCAGACTTCAAAAGACCTTGGAGAACTCAGCCAACAAACTTCACTGGAGACAGATCATTGTTACAAACCAAATTGTCTCACACAATTGCCTGGACATAACATTAGATACACAAAAACTTAAGATCACCATTTGTAACAGACATCATCATACCAAATATTCATCATCTCCAAACTACATGGGATGAAAACCTATTCAAATATAGAAATCATATGGAAACAGGATTACATACGTCATCACAGTCAACATGCTGCCTATTGACGACTACCAGGGCTGTATGACGCATGCTCTCGCTCGTGTTGCTGTATTAGACGCACTCTATTGTTTGTATTCGACTACAATAACCTATTATTTTATCAACTTCTGTAATAATCCATGCATAGAACATTAAGAATAAAAGAATAATCATAGGATTGAAACATATCCATGAACGGTTTCTATTTTAACCTCATCAAAAAAGAAGGAAAGAGCTAAATAATAACAAATATCTGCATACCATATTAAGAACTGCAAAGTACTTTACAAACTTCAATTTAATTTGATCCCTTGACCTCATAGGTTGAGCTTACAGATATCATTATCCCCATTTTACAGATGAGGAAACTGAGGCTAAACGATTCACCTAGTCACACATCCAATAAGTATATGAGGCAGGCATGGTGGCACAATGGATAGACAGCCAGATTTGGAATCAGAAGGACTCATGATCTGGCCGGAGACATTTACTAGCCGTGTGACCCTGGGCAAGTCACTTAACCCTGTTTGCCTCAGTTTCCTCATCTGTAAAATGTGCTGGAGAAGGACATGGCAAACCACTCTAGTGTCTTTGCCAAGAAAACCCCAAAAGGAGTCATTTCAGACATGACTAAAAAACAGCTGAACAGCAACAGCAATTTCTGACTCCAAATCAAGCAATTAATTTATTGCCCCACAAAAAGCAAAATTATCTTCAGACGATGAGCATGGAAAATACTAATATAAATGAGTATGGTAGTAAGGCCACTGGTATAAGTAACTTACACTTTGAAGTATCAGTGCCTAGATCCTTCTCCTCCAAGGGAAAAAATCTTCAATGGATATCTGCAATGCTAAAATGATATTCCAGAAACAGACATACTCAATTCTAAACTTCCCGGACAGACCATCATAAATATAGCCCTCGGCACCACTCACACCCTTGCTGTCACCCTGTAGAGCAGTTTTTACCAATCAGAACTCTCAGTTGGTGACATCACCGTGCTCCACGGTCAGAGGTATAACCTTCTTAGGAATTTCTCCCAATGAGGGATGCTCAAAGTAAGGACCCCGAATGTCATTCCCACTACATGCGCTGGTATAGAGGAAAGAGAATATGGATTTAAGTCTTGACCGAGTAACTGTATAACCTTGAGTATATCACTGGGGCTCAGTTTTCTCATCCGTAAAATTGGAAAAATAGCATCTTCTCTATCTGACAGACTTGTTTTCAGGATCATATGATATGATGTGTATGAAAATGCTTGGTAAAGTTTTATGTAAATCTATGTATATATAACTAGTTACTCCTTAATCCCCTGGAGAAGGAAATGACAAACCACTCCAGCATCTTTGCTAAGAAAACCCCACAGAAGGCATTGGTGTGCTATGGTCCACATCGGTGTGCTACGGTCTGACAGAGTCAGACACTACTGAACAACAAGACGTGACTAAGTAAATAAGGCACAGTGGATAGAATACTGGACCCGAAGTCAGCAAGACCTGAGTTCAAATCCCACCTCATTTATTTACTGTGTAATCCTGGACAGGTCTTTTAACCTCTCTCTGCCTCTCTCTCTCCATCTGTAACCCGGGATTAATAATAGCCCCTACTTCACAGAGTTGTTAGGATCAAATGAGATTATGTAAGTCACTTTGCAAACCTTAAAGTGCTGTACAAGCATTAGGTCTTATGATTTTAAAAAAATTATTGTTTATTCTTGTTGTTGGTGTTCTCTTATTGTGAAAGGGCATTCTTTTCTTTCCGAACCTTTCAAGGTTACCACAGAAAGCTGCTTCTGAAAGTCTTCTGTATCAGAGGAGGCGGGGATCCAGAATGCTCTTCTGTGGTCACAGTGGGGAAGGAGGAGCTAGCTTGAGCTGGCGGGGGGAAGCAGAGGAAGAGTTACTGTCCATAAATATCGGTGAAAGCAGACGAGGTTTACACGCTGCAAATAAAAAGGGAGGAAAGATTAGTCTGGGGCTCTGCTGGAGCTTGTTTATTTGTAAATGTTTGGATTTTGAGTCTGGTCACACTCTAAAAACTGTTCAGATAATCACAGGAATTACAGATGGAAAAGATCTATTAGGTCCTCTCATCTAGTCCCTGGCCTATAGAGGTTTATTCTCTACACAATTCTCTCTACCATTCCGTCCAACCTAGTTTTAGAGGTCCCTAAGGACTGTGCTTTCCCCATGTCCCTCAGAAGGCAATTCCAAAATTCATAAGCAGGAATGTGTGCATTCCTGCATAGACTTAGGACGTGGCCTGGGTGGGGGTAGATTTTTAATTATCTAAAGCACTGAACAGCAGTCTGGCATCATAAAAAAAATTGCTGAGGGCCCTCTTCCCCCCTCCCCCGACTCTTTCCCACCAATACACTCCCTCCAGTGTCTCCCTCCCAACTGTGAGCCATGATACTGGTGTGCACCAGCCCCGTGGCAGGAAAGCAGATCCCATTGAGTTCTGCCAGGCAGTGTGGCTGACACAGCTCAGCAGGGTGGGCTGTAGGCCCTGGTGTCAGCCCACATGCCCTAAGTAAATGCAACAGAGGAAGCAACTCACGAATATAGACAGTTTTCAGAACTCATTGGGACTGCCTAAATTCTATACAGTTTGCAAAAGTCACGTTGTTTGTCCCTATATTTAATAGTCCCCCTTAAGAGTTGGGAGAAAATGAGAAACTGCTACCTGGTCTTAACTGTGCAACTTGGTAGGTACCCTCCAGGGTGACGATTTATCAGGGAGTGGTGCTAAGACAATGACAACTGTCAGCTGTGATTCAGTAACATAAGAACTCAAAAGCTACAGCATTCATGTGCCATCACTACCACCACTACCCCTTCCCAAGTTTGGAAAAAGTGAATGCCCCTGTTTTCCAAGGCCCAGAATCAAGATTCCTGCCAAGGAATTGCTTGGTCACCCATAGGAACTAGTTCAGATATTCTGAAGTCATAGAGGCAAAATGCTAAAAATGCAAAATCTAAAAACAAACAAACAAACAAAAAACCCTTACGGGACAAGGTTTAAAAGGCTGGTCTTAAAGGCTGAGATCTGAGTTTGAGTCCCTGGGACATTACTTCCTACTTATGTGACCTCGGGCAAGTGAATCCATCTCTATTATTCTCAGTTTCCTCACTCAAAAATGTAGTTAATAACACCAGCCCCACCTCTATCAAAGAATTGTTGTGGTACTCAAGTGATATCATATACGTGAAAGCATTTTCAGAACTATAACCAGGGTAGGACAACTGGGACTTTGTCTCAGAGTGGGGAATTTCAAGGGTGAACCATAGAAAATTGTATAAGGCAAATTTCCTCTGTGGCTCAGCTCCTCCAAAAGAGCAGAAGAAACAGTACCCTTCTGCCCTTGTCCAACTCTGCTCTGACTCTTCCTTAGCACTAGCACTTTTGTCAGGGCAAAAACCTTAGAGTGCCCTAACAGCTGCACTCTCGCCTACGCCATCCTGCAGCCAATCCTTCATTAATATAGAAATATTTGTGACCTAGAGTCATAAAATCATATATAATATTTCCAATTCATTGAGGACATTAAGAAAGAATTCTCTCTCACTTTCCCTCTGTTTCTCATATGTATACTATATATGCACACACACACACACACACACACACACACACACACACACACACACTTACTATTACCATGGGACCAAGAACTAAAGAAGTGACCTATTTCCAAATGCACAGTATTCCATTTGACCATTGGCATCTCAGTGAATGATGTCCCCTTGCTAATTACTTTAAGCTCTACATTTAGCAAGTTTGGTGATTATTTGATATTCTAATTCTGTAGTCAAATTTGGGCATCTTAGGAATTTTTATTTAATTCATAAACTTCCTGAAGTTAAGGTGATCATTCACTCTTGAAATGAGGAAAAAGTGAGCAAATTCTTTGTCCTCGAAGATAGCAAAGGGAGACAGGTATCCCCCACTGCTGCCACACACACACACACACACACACACACACACACACACACAATCTCTTGTGTGTAGTGAGAGTGGGGAAGGGTTGCTCTGATTGCTCACTTCCCTTTTAATGTCCCTTGCTTGTCTGAATGCAAACTAACAGGTCCCCTTGATTACCTGAACTTTTTTACTAAGCAGAAGGCAGCACCTGCACATCTGGTTTACCTGGACAATAGAAACACGTCCTCTACAAACAGCAGCCCTGAGCTTATTATTCTGCTTTTGAAGAGGCTGATTCACTCTTTTAGTTACATATTCCCTGCCAAGATAGGGATGCTATCCGATCAGCTATTTTTCAAAACAATTAGTCCAACCAAGGGACTCTCTAAAATATCAGTTAACTTTACACACAAACAAAAATTTATTTCCATACTCACTATATGTCAATTATCAATACTGTTAAGTGCACAGCATTGGTCATAGAGGCAAACAGATGAGAGAATATAGATGGCTTAGGGCTACTTTTCTACCATTACTAGGGAAATAACTGAAAAATAGTATGTGTCACTGATGGATATATGGTCAATAGTCTATGGGCAGAGGCTATGGGCTATGGTCTTACTGACTATAATATATATATATATATGTACATATGTGTGTATGTGTGTATATATATACATATTTGCCAACTTGATTTCATGCATAAAATGACCTTACTCAGATATTATTATATATACATTATATGTGTGTGTATATAAATTGTTGCTGACTTGACTTCACTTATGAAAATGATCCTATTCATTCATCAATAAGACACACCTATTGAGTTGTTTCCCCAGGAATGGTGGGTAAAGTGTGTCCAGAATCAAGATTTGTGCCAAAGAATTGCTTGCTCCCCTGTGGAACTAGTTCAGGTATTTTGAAGTACAATAATAATGTGTGTGTGTGTATCGATGTATAGATGCACACATGAATGGATGTATGTGTACATATGCCTATACGCATGTGCTCACATGTGTATATACGCGTTGTGTCTATATGTATGCGTCTATATTATGAGCTCAGTACTGTGGTAGACATAATAGAAGACATAAAAAGAAATAGATCTATACTCCCCTCAAGGAGAGCATAGTCTTGTTGGAAAAGCAAGAATTAAGTGATGAAACAATTAGAAAACAATGCAAGACAGTGTCTATATGTGCTGATTATAAGTGGAAATTGAATAAATGGAAACTGAATGTAATAACAACTGGAAACTGAAGTAATAAGCGAATGTCTCCTTGATAGAGATAAGACTTTAATTGGTCTTTGAAGGACTGGTTGGATTTGGCTACAACAGGGTGGGAGAGGATAGGGACACATTTTTATTTTTCTAACCCCACATGAAGGACTCAAACACGAGTGCTAATTCAGGGCTTGTAAGCGACACAGGTGAAGTGTGTAAGGGGGAAGGTCTCAGGTATGACCATTGATTGCACTAGAAAACTACAATGAAGTTTTCTGCCCACATCAAAGCTACATGGAACCAGTACAGATCTGTAGCCAAATGGACACGGAAGTTTTATCACATGCCTCCTCACCAAATAACTTGACTGAGGGACCTTTTTTCATTTCCTCTTTACCACCCTGGAATAAAAGAAACATAATCAAGAACAAAAGTATTGTTTAGTATTTGCCTTGATGTCAGAATGGAGACCAGTTATGTTTTTCCCTTTTGCTTTTGATTTATGACACTTGATATATTTATGTTTTTCCCTTTCGCTTTTGATTTATGACATTTGATATATTAGGTATTAATGAAGCTGACGGCTTTACGTTGTTTATATTAGCAACGTGGCTCTGATCAGATCTCCAGCTGAGAGGACTGGAATGCATCTTTTCCTCTTGTTTTGGCTGCCAAGTTGAGGTTGAGTGAGCGTACAATGTATGTTGATTTTCTGTTGTGTATGACTTTTATTTAAAGGTTCTTTTAATGAGAAACAGTATCCAGCAAACTTTTCTTACAGCAAATCCCAAGAGATGAAGGAAACTGTGTGTTACCAGTGGGATTTAATTCTGGGCATCTTTCCTGATTGAACCTCTTCCCTCCCCTCCTCCCCATCCCCCACTTCCCGTACATAAACTCAGACTCAGACATGCTTAATTTGGAAGCTCCCTTGGTCTTGTTTATGTCACTTGGGACTAGTATCCTCAGTGGCTCTCCCTCTGAGCAAGTTACACTGTTTGGTGAAGAGAGTGAATAGGAGGAGGAGTGAAAAAAAAAACCAGGAAGAAAAGCAGGGAGTAATTTCTAAAGGACTGGCTTATATCCTGTGTTCCTCTAGACCAAATGAGTCCCTAGCTTTAGTCTTTAATGCCAAACAATGTTGCTATTATTTTATTCTAGAAGCAATAGACAGCTACTGAATTTTCTTGAGCAGCAGAATGTGATTTGGCAGCTACGTTAAGGGAGAATAGATTTAGGAGAGATCAGAGTCAGAGAGACTAATTAGGAGGAATTAAGATATTCAGTGATTTTGGAAAGGATTGGATTGTAGGACCTCTAAGATCCTTCTGACTAAGACCTCAAGATTCTATGATCTAATAGGAAATAGCCCAATACTGCACCTGTAAAGCGGAATGCAGTAAACAAGAACAGGGATTGACTGGGGTGGAGAGGGGTGTAAAAAAGGGGAGCTGGGGAGGGGATGAAGATGCTCGAAGAAAGGGCTGACATTCTGCAGTAAATGTGAACACATGGATGGAAATCCACAATTCCTTTGGGTCTAAAATTTCAATCTTCACCAATGTAGATTTCAATTTCTTCCCCTTTGTACATTGGCCCACCTGAGATACTCAGTGATTAATTTTGTTGATCAGTTTAAGAGTTCCTTGAATTTTGCAGACCCAAGCAAACCATTCAATTAAACATGCCACTGAATTGTGCACAGCAATGCTAGAACATAAGACAAAAGTGACAAAATCCCTGTTCTCAAAGGGCTTAGATTCTAATTCAAGGAAACAACATGTGTGCAAATAAGTAAACACAAAATATGTATGTGACAGATACAAAGTAAAGGGGTGGGAGGACGTGGTATTAACAACTAGAGGAATCAGGAAATGCCTCTTTTAAGATGTAACACTTGGGATGAGCCTTGAGCAGAGCTAAGGATTCCACGATTTGAAGGTAAGAAAGGAGAACATTCCAAACAAAAGTCCAGAGGCAAGAGACGGAATGTGGTGTTAGACAAGGGGCAAATAGGCCAGTTTATTTGGATCATAGCATACGTGAAAGGGAATAAGTGAAAATCAGTCAAGAAAAACAGATTGGAACCACATTGTAAAGGGTTTTTAATGTTAAACGGAGGTGTTTTTTTTCATTCTAGAAGCAATAGGAAGCAATAGGAATCTTCTCAAGTAGCAGAATGATCTGGCCTGTGCCTTCAGAATATTAATTTGGCAGCTACATGGAGGGTGGGTTAGATTGGGGAAAGACCAGAGCAGGGGTGGGGAACCTGAGGCCTCAAGGTCACATGTGGCTTTCTAGGTCCTCAAGTGCAGCCCTTTGACCAGATTGGACAGGGATTGCCCTGCCCTCAATGAGCTCGTGTTCTGTTAGAGAAAGACAACAGGCAAGGAGGTGGGGAGATACTAACATGGTAGACCAGTGTGAAAGTCTAGAGAGTCAGGAAAGCCAGATGAAAGGAAGAGAGGCTAGTCTAGGATTCTCCCCAAAGTGGAAGCCCCCAGAGGACCATCATCAGTGGAAAAAGGAGACCAGGGCAGTACAGTGGAGGGATATTTTAGGGTGAGTAGACCCCAGATGCTGAAGAAAGTTCCAGGACAAAATGGCAGCTCAAAGAGGAAGAAGTAGAGCCAGAATGGGAAATAAAAAGGCTTTAAAGACAAAACAAAGAAGTTTATATTTGATCTTAGAGACAATAGGGGACCATGGGGATTTATTAACAGTGAGCTGACATGGTCAGACTGAAAACAAACTGCCAGTTTCACCTTTTTGCCCACACTCAGCCCTAAATGAGAAGAGAGTAGCAGCAGCCAGCCACGTTCTTCAATGCCAAGAGAGCTTTCCATAACTGGGATTCTGCCCTCCGTCCCATGTTTTGAGAATCAAAATCTACCTTTGATTCATTGCTCAGTGATGTGCTTGACTAGTTTCAGTTTACAGAAAGTTTCTTATTATTCTCAGATTGTCATTTTGAGGCCACGGTTTCTAATTGAATGTTCCAGAGGGGAATATTTCTAGTATTTGGTTTTGAAATTTTGCTTTATATTATAACCAATTAAAATATGACTAACCACAGAATACACTTTCCTTTTCTTCAGCTATCACCCCCAACAGAGAGAAAGAGGTTTGAACTTCATAATGTTATTTTCCATGCTGTTCCCACTCAAATAATGAAAAAGGAGAGGTTTTAAACTTCTTTTAAAACTTTATGACAACCCCATTTATTTTTCCCTGTTTCTTGTTACTCATTGGATAGAATTTATAAAATCTGTTTTCTCTCCAGTATTCACATCAAAACTCCTTATATGAGATAAATCTGGGTCACTTTCTATGTGGCTAAAAACCAAGCTATGGAGGATGGTTTTTAAAGATGATACAGACATATGGATAAAAGATGCCTGGCAACCAGCTGGCAGTTCCCTTAGATGGGACTGGTTGCAGGAAGTTTCCTTACTAGTCCTATCAGAAAGTATACTCTCAGTGACCAATCATCTCCTGCTAGGTGGCACAATTTTTTTTTTGGAGTGGAGAAGGCAGGGCAATTGGGGTTAAGTGACTTGCCCAAGGTCATACAGCTAGTAAGTGCGTCAAGCGTCTTGAGGCCAGATTTGAACTCAGGTCCTCCTGACTCCAGAGTTGGTGCTCTACTCACTGTGCCACCTAGCTACCCCGAGGTGACACAATTGATAGGCCATGAAGTCAGGAAATCCTGAGTTCAAATCTCCCTTCAGACACTAGATGTGTGATCCTGGGCAAGTGACTTAGCCTCTTTTGGCTCCCATTTCCTCAACTGTAAAATGGAGGTCATAACAGCACATACCTCCCAGGGTTGTTATGAGAATAAAATGAGATAAAATTTGTAAAGTGTTTAACATAGTGCCTGACACGTAGTAAGTATTTAATAAGTGCTTGTTTCCTTCCTTCATTCTTCTTCCTAGGCAGAAGTATAAGATGCCAAGAATGAGGCAGAGATTGGGCACTGGTACTAGGGATTCTATTTACTACAATCTGGAAGTCAGTCAGTCATCAGACAACCATTTATGAGAATGCCACAGAATATCCGAGTTAGAAGGGATCTCAGATATCAACAAGAAAAAGCCCAATCTGAACAAAAATTCCCTCTCCAGCCCTAATTCTTAGGAAGTCTTTTCTTTCATCAAATCAGAAGTGGCTTCTCTGCAGCTGCCACCCATTACTCCTAATTTCCAACCCTTGAGTTAATGCAGAATGAGTCTCATCTTTCTTCCTATGTGATAAACCTTCAAATATTTGAAATGCATTATTGTAAACCCTTCCTAGTCTTCCCCAGGGTAAACCTTCTTAGTTTCTTCAATCAGTTGTCTTGTGTCATGGTCTCCAATCTTCTCACCATCTTTATTATCAACACATGGATATTCTCTAGCTTGTCAATGTCCTTCCTAAGGTAGCCTGCAGGGACTCCCCCATTTGGGTCCTCAATTAGCTTGCTTATCCTGGATTCTAAGTATTTTTAGCATCTGAAGCACACACCACAGTTCACAAGTCCACACCAATGTGTTCTACCAGTTAGCTGTAAGACCCACAGCTCATAGCAAGGGCATTTAACTAAATAACAATGTAGATTGAGTAATAACAGAACATTGCCCATTTAAGCTTAAAACTTGAACTCATTCTTCTGTAAAATATACATACATTTGGTGAGGAGAGTAGCTATTCACAGAAATTGTGTGTTTGGCATCATTGGGGATATATGTGACCAGGGTACCTGCTTAAAGGAATTCACCCTAAAGGGAATAAATGTAGAGCACATGTAGGGAAAATCTATTGATGTCCACTATTATTGTTAGTGTGCTGTTATCTTTTTTGACCTGATCCCAGTGAAATGTTGCTTACTATGGCCCCTTTACCAGTATTGCATATCAGCTATTTCCTGGTAGGTATCACGTCAATACTCCAAATGGTCTGTTAATTAGTTTTTTCATTCACCTTCACCATCCGATGGACGTGCAGTGGTTAATAAGCCTCTCTCCCATTGGAGAGGATGAAGCTTTTTCAGGCTACGAAAAAAGGCTGCAACACTCATTCTTCTCTTTCAGTCACCTTCTGTGTCTGTATTCCTCAGCTGAACTGCTAGTTTAAGAACCACCTACAACTCTATCCTCCATCTACTGAAAGTGCTTTGATTATTAAACTTTTCCCCATGGCTAGAAATACATCAATCCATAAGTGGTATTTTTTACTGTGCTAGGCACTGAGAATACAAATACACAAAATAAAAGTTCCTTCTTTCAAGCAACTTATATTCTATTGGGTTAGACAATATGCATACATGTTTATACTTAATAAATAGAAATAAATACAAGGTAGTTAGAGTTGGAGGAAGGCCACCAGCATTTGGAAGCATTGGGAAAGGCTTCATATGGAAGGAAAGTGATTGTTGAACTGCATCTTGAAGGAAGTAAGGAATGCTATGAGGCACAGGTGAGGAAGGCTCTCATTCCTGGCATCAGGGACAATTAATGGGATCAGAGATGCCAGATTGGATCTAGGCTCTGTTATACAACATGTTAGTTATCCCTCCTAGACTTGTGTAATACACAAATTAAGTACTTATTATGTACCTGACAATATGCCAACCTGTCTCACTGGTACTTAAGTAGATAGGCAGACATCTAGGTAAGAAAGTTAGAGTCTTAGCGTGTGGTTGGCTCTAAGTATACCAGTGGGGAAAAGCAAAGAGTAAAAGACTAAAAGGTATGAAAGCAAGATGGCATCTAATACAGGCAAGTGCCTTGGATGCTGCCTTCAAGGGGCTAGCTTGGAATGTAGTCTTGAATGGGTCAGTAAGACAAGGGAAAAAAAAAGACCCAACTGGAAACCCTTCCATTCCCAAATCCCATGAGGCTATGAGGCATAATGTCTCTCCCTTCTGTGTTTTGCTGATTCTTCAGACTAGTTGAAGAATGGAATTGCTCCAGCCTAGCCTTCCTCGATATCTGTGGGGCCTCCTCCCTCTGATCAGACAAGAGATAACTGGAATCAATAGGCAAATAGGCAAGAAGGTTTTTAGCCCCATAATCTCTCCTGTAATGCCTTGGTGCATTCTGCTACCCATGTCCAAAATGCTCAGTCTGATTGTTCTCTTAGTATCACTAGGTTCCTCCAAAGATGAGCTCATGTGATGCTTCCTACAAAAGATCTTTCCTGATCCTCCCAGTTGTTTGTGTTCTCCCCTACCCAGGATTATTTTCAACTCATGTTTTATTTATATCATTTACATATATGTGTATGTGTTGTTTCCTCCAATGAAACATAAGCTCCTTGAGGGCAGGAAATTTTTTGTTTCATCTTTGTGCCCCCAGTACCTAGCATGGTGCCTAGAACTTAGTAGGCACATGCTTAATCAGAGTCTATTAAATAAGTAGATGAAAGTGTAGAGTGGTGGATAAAGCCCAGAGAGAGAAAGGAAGCCGAGTTTAAATCGTGCCTCAGTTGCTTACTGTCCATGTGACCCATGGCAAATCACTTAATCTTTCTGTGCCTCAGTTTTCCTTACCTATAAAGAGGATCAGATTCGATGGCCTCTAAGATCCCTTTCATTTCTCAATCAATTATCCTACGAATAAATGTGGTAGAGTGAAAATGTTATGGAATTCTGAATCCGAAGACCTGGGCTTAAGCCTTGGCCTTTCCAGTTCCTGGCTGTGTGATTTTGAACAAGAATCTTAACCTCTCTTAGGTTAAGGTCCCTCATCTGTAAAAGAAGGTCATTCACACCTGCACTCCCTACCTCATGGGACTGTTATAAGGAAAGTGCTTTTTAAACATTTTAAAGGAAAATATACATGCGAGCCACTATTATCGCTGTAGACTCTAAGCCTTTTATCGTTGTACTGCTCTCAGTTGGACAGAATTCTGAAAATGATTGAATATCCAGATAGGAAAAGCAGCCTTTTTTCTAGGCCAAGAAACAGAACTGTAGATGGACATGGAGTGCTGAGCGCTCAGCCTCCCCAAACTCCCCCACGGACATGCTAATATTCTTCAGGAACCATCCTGAGGGGGAGAAGCTGTCCAATTGAGGTCTTGGCCTCCGTGCTTTGAATGCCAACCACCATGTTCAGTGGCGCCAGTTTTGATGTGAACTAGAAACTGAACTGAGACCATCAATTCATTTTACATAAACCGTGAAACAGCCAACAGATGGCAAGTCATTAGACTTTTACTCACTACTGACTTGGCCTGGATTTGAATCCGTGACCTCCAGGTAAAGGGCTTTGTGTTGCAGCAATAGTGGCCCATGTTATTTGGGGACTCCCCAATCAGCTCTTTATTGGCTTAACCCTTTCTGGTACGCTGGAGGGAAGCCCAGAACGTAGGACTCTCTTTGAAGCTAATACTATCCAAAGGAAAAGGACCCTTGATCTCGCACGGCTTCTGGAAAGGGACCGTTGCTCTGTTGAGAAGCTGTGCCATTTTCAAAGATAGTCCATTCACGTGTTATTGTGGCACTGCAGAAAACAAGTTTTATCACAACTTCACTTGTTGTATTTATTGTTTACTTAACAACAAACAACCAAACTTGTTTAGCACAAGTTTGTATAAACTCACCTTCCTAAACACAACAATAATAGTGAAAATCCAAATACCAGGACATTTGGCATACACTGCTTCACTAATTCACCTAACCCAGTGGGAATGTTAGGAACAAATATTATTCCCATTTTTCAGGTAAAAAACCAGAGACTAACAATGGTACTGTGACTAACACAGAGCACTTGAAAGATATCTCATTTGATCCTTACACCTCAGTGAAGAGAGCATTATTTCTATTCCTGTTTTGCAGATAAAAAAAGGAGGACCTGAACAGCATCTTGCAAGAAATTCTCAAGGAAAACTGCCTCGATATCCTAGAACCAGAGTCAAAATAGGCATTAAAAGAATCACCTCGGGAAAGAGATACCAAAATAAAAGTGTAAGGAATATTATAGCCAAATTTCAGAAATATTGGGTCAAGGAAAAAATACTGCAAGTAGCCAAAAAGAAACAATTTAAATACTGGGGAGCCATAACCAAGATTACACAAGACTCAGCAGCTACAACATTAAAGGATTGGAGGTCATAGAACGTGATATTCCAGAAGGCAGAGGAGCTAGGACTACAACCAAGAATCACTTACCTGATGAAATCAAGCATACTTCAAGGAAAAAATTGGTCATTCAATGAAATAAAAAGATTTCAGGCTTTCATAAGGAGAGAACCAGAACTGAACAAAAAAAATTATCTCCAATAACAGGACTCTAAAAAGGTCAAAAGGGAAAAGAAAACATAAGGTATTCAATGGAGCTGAACTGTGTACATCCCCACATGGGAAGACAATATTTGTAATTCTTAAAAATTGCAACACTAATAGTGCAGCTAGAAGGAATATGTATAGACAGAGGGTATGGGTATAATTTGAGGGAGTGAAATAAAAATGAGAAAGAGGGGTACACTGAGTGCAGAAAGAAGGGGTAGGTAGAGTGGGGTAAAATATTTCACATAAAGAGGTGCAAGAAACCTATTACAGTGTAGGGAAAGATGGGAGGGAGGGCAATGGGCATTGCTTGAGCCTTACTCTTATCAATCAATTGAATACAGAAACCTATCTTACCTGAAAGGTAAGTAGAAGGGGAAGAGATTGAGTAAAGGGGAAGGTGTGGGGTGAGGACTGACAGAAGAGAAGGCAAGCTGGGGGAAGACTGTGGGCAGAAGCAAAACATTGTCAAGGAGAGAAGGGGTGAAAGGAGAGAGAAGACAAATGGGAGGAAAAATAGGATAGAGGGAAATACACAGTAATCATAACTGTGAATGTGAATGGAAGGAACTCTCCCATAAAAAAAGAAGCAGATAGCAGAGTGGATTAAAAACAAGAATCCTACAATATGTTGTTTACAAGAAACATACTTGAAGCAGAGAGACACACACAGAGTAAAGGTAAGGGGCTGGAGTAGAATCTATTATGCTTCAGCTGAAGTTAAAAAAGAAAGTAGGGATAGCAATCCTGATCTCAGACAAAGCAAAAGCAAAAATTGACCTAATTAAAAAAGTTAAGGAAGGAAACTACATCTTGCTAAAAGGTACCATAAACAATGAAGTAATATCAATGCTAAATATTTATAGATATAGATATAGATATAGATAGATATAGATATAGATATAGATATAGATATAGATATAGATATAATATAGATATATGCGCCAAGTGGTATAACATCCAAATTCTTAAAGGAGAAATTAAGTGAGCTGCAGGAAGAAATAGACAGCAAAGCTATACTAGTGGGGGACCTCAAATGATTCCTCTCAGAACTTGGTAGAATGAAAAATTCACAACCATACAAGAGATAGAGAGCCTTATGAAATGTAAAAAAGATAATTTTGATTATATTAAATTAAAAAGCTTTTGCACAAACAAAACCAATGCAACCAAGATTAGAAGGAAAGCAGAAATCTGAGAAAAAAATCTTTACAGCAAGTGTCCATGATAAAGGCCTCATATTGAAATATATAGAGAATGGAGTCAAACTTAAAAGAATGCAAGCCATTCCCCAATTGATAAATGGTCAGTTTTCAGATGAAGAAACCAAAGCTACCTATAGGCATATGAAGAAGTGCTCTAAATCATTTTTGATTAGAAAAATGCAAACTAAAACAACTCTGAGGTACCATATCACACCTTTCAGATTGACTAATATGACCAAAAAAAAAGGAAAATGACAAATGTTGGAGAGGATGTGGTAAAATTAGGACACTAATGCATTGTTGGTGGAGTTGTGAACTGATCCAACAATTTTGGAGAGCACTTTGACTGTGCCCAAAAGGCAATCAAATTCTGCATACCCTTGGATCCAGCAATACTACTAGATCTGTATCCCAAAAGATCACAAAAAAGGGAAAAGGACCTACATGTGCAAAAATATTTATGGCAACCCTTTTCATGGTAGCAAAATATTGGAAATTGAGTGGATGCCCCTCAATTGGGGAATGACTGAACAAGCTGTGGTATGTGAATGGACTGGAATACTATTGTGCAATAAGAAATGATAAACAGGCAGATTTCAGAAAAACCTGGAACGACTTGTATGAACTGATGCAAAGTGAAATGAGCAGTCCCAGAAAAACATTATACACAGTATCAGCCACATTGTATGATGATCAACTATGAATGACTCAGTTCTTCTCAGCAACACAATGATTTAAGACAAGTACAAAGAAGTCAGGAAGGAAAATGCTATTCATATCAAGACAAAGAATTGATGGGCTCTGAGTGCAGATCAAAGCACACTATGTTCACTTGCTTTATCCTTTTTTGTGTTTTTTTTTCCTTTTGATCTATTTCTTCTTTCAAAACTGTTGCTAATATGGAAGTATGTTTTACATGATAGCACATATATAATTTATATCAAATTGCCTACCATTTTAGGAAGAGGGGAGAGGAAGGAGGGAGAAAAATTTGGAACTCAAATTCTTGTAAAAATGAATACTAAAATTTTTTCCTTGACATGTAATTGGGGAAAAAATAAAATACTGTTTTTAAAAAAGAGTAAGAGAAGAGGAAGGGAAAGTGATTAAGCATAAATAGCTTTTACAAGGACTTTTGCCTAGAAAAGGAGGAATGATAAAGGACTATAGTCAGTGGAGATGATAGGGTCTAGTAAGGTTATTTTTTAAGGATAGGAGAAACTTTTAGATAGTATAACGAAACTGGCAGATGAAGAGAATGATCCAGATGTAGTTTACTTAGACTTTGGCAAAGCATTTGACAAAATATTTCATGCTATTGTGAAGAAGACAGAGATAAAAAATAGACAAAAGTGGCAGTATACGTATTCAGAACTGGTTGAATGACTGGATTCAAAGAATAATTGTTAATGGTTCAATGTCAGCTTGGCAGGAGGTCTCCATGGGTGTGCCCCAGCGATGGCCTTGTGCTGTTTCATGTTTTTATCAATGACTTGGATAAAGGCATACAAGACATGCTGGTGAAATTTGCAGATAACACAGAGCCGGAAAGGATAGCTAATATTCTATTTAAGAGTAAGGATCCAAAAATATCTTGACAGTCTAACATACTGGGCTGAATCTAATATGATGATGATATTCGGTGTGGATAAATGAAAAATCAACCATACAAGTATAGGATGGAGGAGGCACGGCAAGATCATAGCTTTTGTGAAAAATGTCTAGGAGCTTCAGTAGATTAAAGTCTTAATAAGGAAGAGTAGTATGAAGCAGCAGCTAAAGTGTGATCTTGGGTTGCATTAAAAAAGGCATAGCTTCCAGGAATAAAGAAGTGACAATCCCTCTGAACTATATCTTGAAGAGATAGCACCTAGAGTATCTTAGAAAAGTCATTGATTAGCTAATACATGTGTAGAGAAGGGCAATCAGGATGGTGAAGGTGTGGAATCCATGACATATGGAGACCAATTGAAGGAAGTGGGACCATTTAACTTTGGGAAGACAACATGTGAAGGAGAAAAGACATGTAACAGATGATGACAAATATTTGAAGGACTGTCATGGGAAAGAGGGATTCGATGTATTCTATTTGACTCCAGAGATCCCAATCAGAAACAATGGATAAAAATTATGAAGAAGTGAATTCAGGATTTCTATAAGGCAAAATTCCTGATGATAAGAGCTGTACAAAATGGAAATAGCCTGCTTTGAGGAGTTATTTTGAGTTCATACTCATTGCAGGTCTGCAAGCAAAGGTGGGGTGGCTACTTAAAAAAGATATATTCCAGTGGGGTTTCCTTTTCAGAGATGAGTTGAATGAGTTGGCCACTGAGGTCCCTTCCAATTCTAGTGATTCTGAGTTTTCTTGGGATCAATCAATCAATAAACAATTATTAAGGGCTTACTATGTGTCAGGTGGAGGGGGTTAGATGGTTCAGTAGATAGAGCACTGGGCCTGGAGTCGGGAAAACCTGAGTTCAAATCCAGAGTCAAACACTTACTAACTGCAAATCACTTAACCTTTGTCTGACTTAATCTATTGGAGAAGGAAATTGCAAACCACTCCAGTACCTTTGCCAAGAAAACCCCTTGGACAGTATTTCCACAGAGTCAGGAAGAGTGGCATACAACGGAAGGACTGAATGTGTCAGCCACTGTGCTAAGTGCTGGGAATAAAAAAAGAAGACAAAAGAGAGTCCCTCAAGGAGTTTACAATCTAATTGGGATTGTTTTTTAATCTTTGTATCCCTAGAAGTTAGCAGAGTGCTTTGTACATAGGATGTACTTAATAAATGTTTATCCTATTGCATTAAATTGAATTGAATAATAACTGGGAAATAGGCTAGACTTCAACCAGCCAATTGATTAGCAAATATTTATGTAGTAATCTAATAAATGTTAGGTTCTGTGAAGAATCCCAAGTATAAGACCTAGCACAAAACAAATGTTTGTTGTATATAAAAACAAGCCTTGTCCCTTTAAAAGCCCAAGTGTGAAGGCATTCCCCCAGCAGCCACTTGAGGAGGTTAATTGGAATCAGTTGAAATAGAGTGACATCACCACATGCTTCCAGTCTGTAAGGGCAGCTTTGAAGCTCAGAGGGAGATATGCTTCAGTTCAGAAGAGAGAATAGCTACAGGGAGAAGACCAGACAGGAGAAACTTGTTCTAGAGAAAAGCTCAGACAGAAAGAATGAATGACAGAGAGGGAGCTTTGCATCGGGATGGGGCTACAGACAGATTATTCCAAAACGAGTTGACTAGCAGCTCTGAAACCTAAGGAACAAACACATCAAGGGCACTGAAGACCTTGGTATTAGCATTCAGTTATTGCTAGGTTTATTGCAAAAGAGGTGGGCGAAGGCTATGGGAAAAAGACCAAAGGAAGATGATTATAAGTGAAGTAAAGAAGTAGTATACTTCTTGTGCTCCCCAACCCCACTTAATTCCAGTGCCTTCTCTCTGTTAATTATTTCCCATTTATCCTATATATAGCTTGCTTTGTATATATTTGTTTGCACGCTGTCTCACCCATTAGATTGTAAACTCCTTGAGGGCAAGAACTGTCTTTTACCTCTTTTTCATCCCGAGAGTACGACACATAGGGGACCTTTAATAAATGTTATTGCTTGATTATTTATACTTAGCAACTTGTTTTCTTTTCCTTTATTCTTTATATGGGTATAACCTATTCTCCAGGGCAGCTAGGTGGTGAAGTGCATAGGAAACCGGGCCAAGAGTCAGGAAAACCTGAGTTAAAATTCAGCCTCAGACATTTACTAGCTGTGTGACCCTGGGCAAGTCCCTTAACCCACTCAGCCTAAATTGCTTCATCTGTACAATGGAGATAACAGTTGCCCCTACTTCATAGGATTGTTTTAAGGATCAGATAAGATAAAAGTGTTTTGCAAAACTTAAAATGCTACTACTATTATTATATTTATTATATTTCCTTGATTCTTTCATCTAGAAATCCTGTATTTAAAAAAAAAAGAAATTTGGCTTTTCTGGTTTGAGGAGGAGTTCATACTAAAACCACGCAGCCAAACTCAGAGATAGGGCATGGGAATATGCTGGCCTGAATACTTGCTGTCCCCTTCGTACTTCGATGAAGGTGACCGATTGAGTCTTTGCATTGGGAGTGATTTGATTGGCTCTATTCTGAGCCATAACTTTGTATTGGGCCTATAAAAGGGAACAAATGAAACTATCAAAGGAATCACTTGGATAGAGTCCCTGAGCAAAATTAAAAGTACATCTGTGCCCCCTGGTAGTGGTGGTAGCAGGGAAGCCTGTATAAACAGTACCATGTGCCTTAAGGGGTAGCAGCTAGAGGCACTGTTGGTATAGCAAGAGAATATGGACTCTGCCTATTAGAGAGGAGTAAATATGTGGCCCTTGAGCTGGAAAAGCAAGGAACTGAGTCTCAGCCTGGGACATCAAGCAAGGCCCTTGAGTTATTTGGATTGCATAAGTTAGGTAGGAAATGTGTTGTCTTTCTAGAAATGCCAAATTCACCTTCTTTCCAAATTGTCCAGACCCTTAGAGCAAGGGTTCCTAACTTTTTTTTTTTTGGTATCATGGACCCTTTTTGCAGTCTGGTGACACCTACAGAGCCCTCTCAGAATAATGTTTATAACTGCATAAAACAAAATCTGCAGGATTGCAAAAGAAACCTATTCTATTAAAATACAATTAACAAAATATTGAACAGACAAGTTCATGGGACTTTGTATTAAGAACTGTTGCATTGGGGTGCTACTATAAATCCTAAGGCCTTGGGATGCAGGTGGAACTCACCAGAATGTGAGAGATTTACTCTTTAGTGACTTCAAATTCACTTCTGTCTGGTGGGGTAGCCCAAGCAACAGTGTAGTATTACAAGTCTAGAGAACTGTATCAAGTCTATGAAGACAGAAGGTAGAACCTAACGGAGAGGGAAGCAAAATTGTTGTGAATGTTTTTGGGTTACAGTGGGTCCATTATGTTGTTTTGCATTTTATGTGGGATAAAATTAAGATTGTTTTGTGAGCTAGATGCTTGCAGAGGAGCTGAGATCCCTTTAATTAAGATTCATGGACACTTTAACATGAGATATATTCTGAGGTTCCTGGATGAAGATAAAGTAAACCAAAGAGATAAGATTAAGTGAGAATCTTCCTCAGACTGCACTTGGAACAGGTAGATCCAGAGCTTGGGGTCCTAAAGTATGGTTGTTGTTGTTCAGTTGTTTCAGTCATGTTTTCTTGGCGAAGATACTGGTATGGTTTGCCATTTCTTTCTCTAGCTCATTTTACAGATGAGGAAACTGAGGTAGCTGATGAATGTCTGAAGCAAGATTCAAATTCAGGTCTTCCAGACTCTAAGTCTAGCATTCTACCCACTAAGCCACCTACTTGTGGATTTGATGATAATACAGTTAGGCAAATTTGCAACTGGTTAAACAACCATCCCCAAAGAGCAGTGATTAATGAATTGATGTAGACCTTGAAGAATTTCCCAAATGGCATATCAATGGGCCCTGTCTTTGGCCTTATTTTGCCTGATGTTTTCATCAGTGATGTAGATGAACCCATAGATGGCAGGCTTATCAAATTTCTGAGTGACTTGAAGCAGGAATAAATGACCAATGTAATAATAATGATGATGATTCTAATAACGATAATAATAATGATAGACTATGTCAGTGAAGCATGAACTGTATCAGGTTTTATTATACCAATAAAAAGCATCAACTATAGTCCTCATCACAGATCATGTCTACTTTCTGAGGAGCATCGGTTAAGACAGGTACAGATCAACTTGTGACCTACAAGTTGGCCACTAGGGGATGAATGCTTTGGCTGTGGAAACCCATAAAAGAAAGAAAAAAAACAAAGTATTCTTTGGTTTTCTATGTCCCTCCCTCCTACTGCTTCTTCAATGACAGACGCAGAGCTGTAGAAAAGGGTGCAGAGATTGCTTAGAATCTCAGTTTCCATTTAATCTAGTACCATTAACCTCACGGTTGGTACCATAAAAATGAGGTCCTGGCACAGTGGTCAGTGAGCTGATATACTACTAGAAGAACTGAATCATATCCATGTCAATATCCTCTAACCAGAAGACAATAGGAAGTTGCAAAGACGTGGAAAGATAACTCAGAGACTTACCTTGGAAAGGCGAAGAAAAGGATCTGGCAGATGTATTGGGTGTTGGTGGTATTCAGCTCCAAAGTCAACAAGCAAGTTTGTTTCATGGATCCTTGGTCATCTCATATTGCATTTCTCATGAGAAACATTAGCAAAAGGACCACCAAGGAGATATGTACAGCATCTGTTCCTATAACTACTGCAGAGAAGGAGGATTTAGAGAAACGCTATGATCTCCTTTGGAAGCCTTTCATATTAAATCAACATAGACTTAAATGCCAACATAGACTTAAAACAAAGGTGAGCATAGCAGAAGACAGCAAAACATATTTCGGAAAATATGACTCAGGATTCAGTAAATAAAGTGACCCAAAGTTTGTATATTAAACAGAAACCTCCATCAAAAAGAGAATCGGGAGGTATGGAAAAAGGCAAGCACTGAATGACATCCCACAAAATGAAAATGCACTATGTTCAGTAATGAGAAATGGCTTGTTAGTAACGCAGGAATTGTTTTTGAATTTATGTTGTACAGCCAGATCGTAGACTTACTAGAGCAAAGACTGGAATTTATTCAAAATCAGAGAATCAAATAAAATGAGTCATTAATAAAAGACATTAATGAAGATTATCAACATTTATTAAGGAAGTTTAGCCAATGAAAATCAGGAACCACAAGACCAAAACTGCCTAAAAACTGCCTCTTCCGTGGGAGATCAACTACAAAATACTCTCTGCCAAAAGGAAGACAAACCTTAATAATTGGAAAAATACTAATTGCCCATAAGTAGGTAGAACTAATATGGCAAAAATGATTATTCAAATTATCAGAGTTGTTTTAAACAGCCATAAAAATAACAACAAAATTCATAGAGAACAAAAGACCACAATGAGAAAAAAAGGAAAGAGGGCCTACCACTACCAGACCCCAAACTACACTACAAAACAATAATCATTAAATTATTTTATGTTAATTAATAAATCCAGAAGTTAATCAATGCAACAGATTATACAACATACAGAAACGAATGAATACAGTAGCATGGTAGCATAGACCCCAAAACCCAGTTTCTATTTGAAAAAAAAATCTGATAGAAAAAACTGGAACTCTGGCAGAAAATTAGCTGTAGACCAAAAGCTCACACTGTATACCAAGAAAAACTGCAAATGGATGCGTGATTTAGACATAAACAGTGACTTCAGAAGCAAATTAGAGAAGCAAGGAAGGAACTACCTTTCAGATCTATTGGAGGAAAGTTCATAGCTATACAAGGGACAGAGAGGATCACAAGGTAAAATGGATAATTTTGATTATATAAAATTTAAAAGTTTTTGCACAAAAAAAGCCAATATAGTTCTTTTTTTAATCCCATCTTTTATTTATTTTTTTTTGGAAGGGGAAAGGCAGGGCAATTGGGGTTAAGTGATTTGCCCAAGGTCACACAGCTAGTAAGTCTGTCAAGTGTCTGAGGCTAGATTTGAAATCAAGTCCTCCTGACTCCAGGGCCAGTGCTCTATTCACTGTGCCACCTAGCTGCCCCCAGTATAATTCATCTTACAAGGGGGACAGGTAATTGGAGAAAATCTTTGCAGCGAATTTCTCTGATAAAGATCTCATATCAAATAAGGGACTGATACAAATTTATAAGATTAAGAGCCAGGCCCCAATAGATAAATGATCAAAGGACATAAACAGGCAGTTTTTGAAGAAAAATCCAAACTATCAACAGTCATATGAAAAAACGTTCCATATCACGATTAATCAGAGAAATGAAAATTGAAGCAGCTCTGAGGTTCTACCTCATACCCATCAGACTGGCAAAAATGACAAAAGAGGAAAAAGACAAATTTCCGAAGGGCTGTGGGAACATAAATACACTAGTATGTTACTGGTAGAGCTATGACTTCCCACTATTTTGGAAAATAATTGGAATTTTGCCCAGAAAGTCACTAAACTGTCCAGTTATGGAAATATGACTACTATACGTATACTCCAAAGAGATCAAAGAAAGAGGAAAAGAACTCATATGTGCAAATATGTTTATAGTGGCTCTCTTCAGAGCAGCCCCAAACTGGAAACTAAGGGAGTAGTCACCTTTCGGGGAATGGCTAAAGATAATATGGTATGTGAATGTGATGGAATATCACATGAAATGATGAAATTGATAGCTACTGAGGAAACTTGAAAGACCTCTATGAACTGATGCAGAATGAAGTGAGTCACACTAGGAGAACAATTTAAACAGTAACAACAGTATGAAGGAAACCAACTTTAAAACTCTGGCCAATGCAATGATAAACCGTGATGCTGGAGGGCTAAAGATGAAGCATAATACCTGTCTCATCCCAGAGAGCTATGGACTTAAATTCAGAATAAGACACATCTTTGTGGATATGTGGGAATTTCTTTTGGTGAACTTTGCATATTTGGTATGGGAGTCTTATTTTTATCTTATTTTATTGTTTGGTTGGGGGAAACAATAATAGAAGGAGGAAGAGATAATAAATTAATAAAGAAGTAACATGTACAGAAACACTTGATTTTCTTGCCAGGTTTTGAGATATAGCAGTCAAGATTAATACAGTTAAAAATAACTTATTTGTAAACTTTTTTTTTGGAGGGGGGAAGACAGGACTTGCCCAATGTCACACAGCTAGTAAATGTGTCAAGTGTCCGGGGCTGGATTTGAACTCAGATCTTCCTGACTCCAGGGCTGATGCTCTACTCATTGTGCCACCTAGCTGCCCCAACTTATTTGTAAACTTTGAAGGAAATGGTGAAAGATTATGAGCACTATTGAATCATAAAATAATCTGAAGTGGTGGTGTTTGCAGAGAGTTTGGGGGAGACCCAAAATAAGCTAGATCATTCTGAGAGAATTAAGAAACTAGAAAAAAGATAAAAATAAGAAAAATGGTAAAGATCTGTCATAAATTTTATGATGATTTTCTCTATCAAGGACAGTAGAGCCACCATGTTGGACTCACATTAAGTGCCTGATGGATATGCAGTATGAGGAAGTACAAATGATTTTAAAATACAACAAGGTTAATGAGAGTATTTGGACTAGACCATGTTCTCATATGAGATCTAAGCTGAGGGCAACACTCTTTTAAGAGCATTGAAGTATTAATTATCAAGGTGAAGGATAAAAATCACACTCAAAAAAGTGAGAAAATATCAATAACTACCCACATGCTAGGTTATTATTTCTACAAAATCTTTATGGGAATAATCTGTATATGTAACCAGAACCTCCTTGATAAAAGCAAGAGAACAGGAAAAGAACAGAGCGCATTTTCATAGTCACAATATGCTTATTATTTATTGACTATAAAAAAGCATTTGATTTTGCAAAACAAAATTCCACCTTAGAAGATCTCCAGTAAGATGTCTCTGTGGCATATGTTAAAGAACAAATCAGATTATTTGAAAGATGCAACAACAGAGATCACTTTGCGTGATGAGTCTCTAGTTATCAGTATTATGGGAAACATGCTCTCATTAAAGGTGTCTGCCTCCATCATGGAGGATGTCCGATGCTGAGTACAAATGGAATAGGCATTCTTTAAAGACAATGAGGTCTTCCAGATAGTCTTATTTGCAGATGACATTGTTCCCAAAATATTGCGATGCCTCATAAAAGAGATACAAAATCACTCAAAATGGTTTTGTCTGTCTAGACACAAAGGAAAAACTACCTGGATGAATACTTCCTCTTGCTAAAATTATAATATGAAGTTGCATAAACAATGCATGGAGCTGGCCTACTGACCTATTAACTGCTGCATTAACTATTTTTAATCAGTGGGTCATATCTGGTCTCCTCCACTTTTTTTTTTGTCTCCCAGACTCCCTCCTCTTCCATAGCAACCCCCCTTTCCTTCTTATCAGAACTTAGGGTTAGTCTGATTCACAGACCTCAATCTGCTCTGTTAGTAGAGTATGCAAACTTAGCTCCAAAATCTGGGTGTAAAAAAAGTTAGTATCCACAAAGATCATGGCTCCCTAGTGTGAGAGTGGGGATGGAGATTTTGGAAGCAACCTAGAGTGATGAAACCTTCACTTGGTCTGGGAGCACAAATTATCTCTCACCAAGGAAATAAAAGTTGAGTGTCTGAAACTTCAGCTACCACAAGAGTCATAGAGCCAACATAACCGGTTATGGGATAAGGTAGAATTGGAGACTGGGGGGATTACTCAGAACAACAAGCCAGGGTGTTGATCTTTAGCATTTTTTCCCAAGGGAACTTGGACTGGAGGCTTCTCTCATCCATGCTCCTATCATGTCTTGATAGTAGCCATCCCCCATGCCTGGAATGTATTTTTTCCTTATCTTTGTCTCATAGAGTCCCTCTTTTCCTATAAGAAGCAACTTAAGTACCATCTTCTGCCCAAAGCCTTTCCTGATTCCCCCAATTTTAATGCCCTCCCTCAAAAACTACTTTGTTTTAATTACTTTGTGTATATTTGTAATTAATTTTATATTTGTGCTGTATACATTTTATATGTACTTATCTCTCCCATTAGAATAAAAATGCATTGAATGAATGAAGGAGAGATTTAACCAGTATTTATTATATGTAAAGCATTATGCTGTCTGTTTACTGGAAATACAAATAGAAGAGCATCAAGACAGTCCCTGCTCTCAAGAGGCTTACATTCTAGTGGAGGAAATAACACATGTGCAAAATTTTAGTTGCAAATCAGATGGAAACGTCCCACAATCCTTAGGGTGCAGCAACAAAGCATATATTAATGCTTCTACTTTAACACCATTTTCACTGATAAAATCATATCATTTTCTGATATTGATCCATTTGACAGTAACAAGCACTTTGCTGCCAAGAACCTCCCTTTCTGGGTCTTCAGTAACCATGGTTATAGCATCTACAGGAACAGTTGCCAGGCTGCATCTCTATCAAGGTTGCTTCCTAGAATGATGGTTGAAGGCACTAGGCTCTAAGCAATGCTAGTCACAAGACTCTTGGATCAAGGTTCAGGATCCTGGGCTGTGTCCATCAGAGTCTCAGGGGAGATGGTGGTCATGATGGTGGTGGTGGTGGTGGTGGTTTGACTTGCCTGGCACATGCTGCTTCCTTTCTCTCTCTCAGGGTATCCTGCTGTTTCAGGAAGTCTCACTTGCCTGCCATGTACATGGCAATTGGTTGACAGTTGGTGGGGGTGGCTGAACTCCTCAGTAGTTGCTTGCTGAGATCATGGTGATGAGAGTTTGTCTGGAAGCTAGATTGGTGTTCTGGGGTGGGGGGCGGGGTGCTGCCACTCCCACAGCTCCTGTGTCCATTGGTATCAGTTGGTTAGCAATTGCTAATGGTGATGAAGCCCCTTCTCCATAATAATTTTTCCCCTTCTTGGGAGTAGGAATTTTTCATTCTTAGTACTTGTATCCCCAGCACCTAGCACAACACCTGGCATATAGTAGGTACTTAATAAACTGTTGTTTAATTATTATCCTTGGTGATCCCTCTCAACTTGGGGTCTTTTTAATTTGGGTTGTTTGGTTGTAGAGGGAGGTAGCTACCCCTAGGCTACCTCTCACCTCAAGTCTCCCTATTATTCCCCTAAAGAGAGGATCTGGTTGCTACATTTTAGAAAGAACATTGACAAATCAGAGCATATCCAGAAGGGACTGGTTAGAATTATGAAGGGATTCAGAATTACACCATGCAAAGATCATTTGCAGGCACTTGGAATAGTTAGCCTGGAGAAGAAAAGACTCAGATGGAATATGATAGTACTGACAGGGTCAAATCTGAAGCGGTATCTAGTAGAATAGGAACTGTTACCAAGCAACAAACTCCCACCTTGGCGATTAACTGGCATTCTCAAAAAGAAGACATTTCTGTCCTCATAATAGATTCGAAAGTACAAACAACATTAGTGACCATTGATACAGAATCCTTACTCCACCTACCCTCTTTGATTTACAAGTGTGCTTTAGTTGAGTTTTAAGACAGGGGCTCTTAACCTTTTTTGTATAACAGACCCCTTTAGCAGTCTAGTGAAGCCTATGGACTCCTTCTCAGAATCATGTTTGTTGTCTACATTCACAATTGAGAGAAATGCTTAATTTCAGCTAAAGGATAGTGAAAATATGGAATTAGCATATGGATTAATTAAAGCTATGGGTAGTCAGGAAGAACTCCATTACTGGGGGCCATTGAGTAGAGACTGGAGGGCCGCTTTGTCACACCATTTGTAAATGGAATTCTTAATTTGGACAGGGCTTTGGATTAAATGACCTTCAATGGTCCTTCTAATTTTATAATTCTGAGATTTGGATAAGCATTGTGGTGCAAAGCAGTATTTTAGAAAGATCCCCTAGAGTCTAGGAGAAGCATAATTAAAATGGAGAGGGATACTTAGAAACAGGAAGACCAATTAGAAGCCTGGTTCAACAGTCCAATGAGAAGATGAAGGCATGAGCCACTGAAAGGAAGGGAAGAAAGAAATGTCACAGCATCCTTTTAGGCTGTTCCACAAAATGGGGGAAGGCATGAGTGTTACTGATAATGATATAGGAAGGCGTAGAAGCAGGCAGGAGTAATACCAATGCTAGTGATGTGACAGTAACCAAATTTTTAATCACCACACTCAGTATTCACCTGTTGGGGAAAAATTAATTTTAGATAATGAAGAAATCATCGGGGGATTATACCGGTGGCCTTTTTTTTTTATCTCAAATCATTACTCTTCTAGTTAGTTACTCATGGCCTGATTTCATAGAAATGGGCCACGCACATGCAGATAGGCTATTAAAGGAAAAGCCTGGGCCCCAAAGATTTCACACCTCAGTTGCCTCCTACACAAGAGAATCATTTCGTCGGGGAAGAAGGGAGGAACAAAGCACTTAAATGAAAGGTTGGCCTGGAATTCAGGGGAGGAATCCAAGTCTGAATTGCATTCCCTAGTGGTATCTACAAACTTAAGAGCTTCAAAAATTTCTCTGCCAGGACAATAGGTGGAAATTGAAAAGAAGCAAATTTAGTCTTTCTGTAAGGGGAGGTCTTCAAACAAAGACTAGATGACCACTTGTCACAGTGTTGTGGCAGGGGTTCCATGTCAGGTCCAAGTTGGACTGGATAACCACCAAGGTCCATGCCCTGGGACATACAACAATCTCTACCAAGTTTGTACAACTACCTTGTGCCAAATGGTACATATGCAACATTAGTGTAGGTTTGTCTTCTGGAGAAGTCATGAAACAATTCAGTAAGTATTTGGTGTGGACTCACATGGTATTTAGCCCTGGACTAGACAAATAGAGTTTCATTTCCAGAATAAATGGCAATAGCAAGAAAAAAGAGCCCCGAGGGAACATCTAGTTTACTAGGAATATCAAAACTCAGAATCTGGTTTTTGGATAGCTGTTTAATTCCAGGGTTATATCTTTTGATGGATGGCAGGTAATGGAAAATGCACTGAATTAGGAATCTGAGGACCTGGTTCAAATCTCAGCACGGTTACTTGCTAGCTGTGTAGTCTTACATAAATCATTTAATTTTTCTGACCCTCATTTTCCTTACCTGAAAAATGAAGGGATTGAGTCACATGGTCTTTCTAGCTTTTGATCCTAATTCATAGCAGATGGAAGAGGTCACCAGCTTGCTGTGATTTAAATTTGAAGCACATGCAAAATGACTATATCCCGAGAAAGTCTCACTGGCCTGCCAGTGATTTCTGATATTAATAAGATTTAGAGTTGGAAAGAACCTTAGAGGGCATCTAATCTAACCTTTGCATTTTACACATGAGGAAACTGAGGCAAAGAGAGATTAGGTGAGTTGCCTAAAAGCATAGAGGTAGGAAATAAGACAGCCCTGGCATGCTGGGCTCCTGGTGCGAATTTCTCATGTCAGATGCCAGATGTGAACTTAGGTCTTCCTGATGATCCCACACCCACCACACTACTCTCTGGCCATTTTCCTACAATACTGCCATTTACATATGAACCCACCTTCTATTTCTGGCTCTGATAATAATAGTCAAATAAATATCATTTTGGAAAAAGGAGACCACAATCAATTGACCTGTGATTCTACTCACTGCGCTTGTAACTTCACAGAGGAAATGAAGGAAATAAACATTTATTAAGTGCCTGATATGTGTCGGGGATTATGCTGAGGACTATACCAACATCTCATTTGATCCTTATGATAAACCTGTGAGGTAGGTGCTATTATTATCCCCATTTTACAACTGGAGAAACTGAGGCAGCTAGGGTTAAATGACCTTCCCTGGGCCACACCGCTATTAAGTTGTCTGAGAATGGATTTGAACCCAGATCTTCCAGACTCCCAGTCCAGCATTCTATCTACTGTACCACCCAGTCTCAAATTACTCCTTCTTGGCCACAACATTCCTAAGTAATTATTTCCCTGTTTTAGAATTTAATCAGGGACTTTCTTGCTTTGTTTTTTTTTTTATTTGTATCCCTGATATTTAGCACAGTGCCCAGCTGATTACTACAGCAAGAAGTAACACTTTATTTGAATCCAGTTTATCAGATCCTTCTCACCTTCCAGAGTGGCAGGAACCCCCAGGTGCCCAGGAAAGGTGGAGCACTGAACTCAGAAAAAGAGGCAAGAGGTCAGGGTTGAGAACCAAAACTCAAACTCATTCTCAGTTTTGTCTGTGTCTGACCGGGGTTGTCACCATCATGAGGGAGAACTGATGGACTGTGTAGTTAAAGCTCACTGCTTTGGGCCATAGGACCTGATTCTTCCGATGCTCCCAAAAATGCAGGGGCAAGGCCCATTCGATTTCAGGGTAGTCTGCACTTTGCGTCTTCCACAGAGAAAACAATTAGTCCCTCTTAAGCAGTCCCAACTGCTTCAGCAAGGCTGTTTATTAATTCTTCTGACAGCCTGGCTGAGGAAAGCATGGAGGAAATTGTCTGCAGAGGGGCTGTGGAAGAAAAAGCACATAGATGTGTCAGAATGGATGAATTCTTTCCCTAGGAGGCCAAAGCTCATAGCAGTAATGAGAACATGAGTTTATCACCAGCACCAATTAATATTACCTGATCCCTTGTGTTGGATTAGGTGCAGGGTCGACAAAGGCAGGACCAAGAGGTAGAGACTGTTTTTAGAGTCTGTTCCCCTCTCCTTATCCTCCTCCATTGAATAGGGCCTTTATGTGACCCAGAGACCCATCCCCCTTCCCATGATGGCATCCTGCCAAGACCTACCTCTCTGAGCTATATCCCATGTCTCTCTCCATATATTCCCTCTTCCTTTGCCATCAGAACCTACCTGCCCCGAGTTCACTCCCTCTGGTTCCTACACATTGATAACTCTCCCATCAGAGCCCAGTCATGAAAATCTGCAGTGGTAGGATATTGCAGTGATAATAATAACTATCATTTATTTGGCATTTTAAGATTTGCACAGCCTTTCCATATGTTGATTCTCATCTGATCTCACAATAGCCCTGTGAGGTAGGTGACGTTATTATTCCCACTTTAGCAATAAGGAAAATGGAGAGTTTAAGAGGTTAATTAGCTCATCTGGGGTCACATAGCTCATAACTGTCTCAGGAAAGATTTGAATTCTGGTATTCCCAACTCCAAGAGAAAACTCTATTCACTATGTTATCTAGCTACGCTATAGAAAGAGTATTGACTCTGGAATCGTAAGACATGGGTTCAAATTTCACCTCTGATATTGACTCTGTGTGACCTTGAATGAGATGCTTAGGTTCCTATTTATAGAGTCCTCATCTATAAAATTGGGGAGTCTGATAAGATGGCCTCAGAGGCTTCTTCCAACCCTAGGTCCATGGTCATACTAATGGCTCTAAATGTGTTAATCTTAAAATTATTTCTACCTGCAACTGGGAAATAAGATATACAGGCCATGGGGTATAGAAATCTATCTTGCCCTACAGGAAAATAGAAGGGAAGTGGATAAGAGAAGAGGGGGAATGATAGAAGGGAGGGAAGACTAGGGGAAGGGGTAATCAGAATGCATGCTGTCTTAGGGTAGGGGAAGGGGAGAGATGGGAAGAAAAAAATTTTTTTGGGCAGGGCAATTGGGGTTAAGTGACTTGCCCAAGGTCATACAGCTAGTTCATGTGTCAAGTGTCTGAGGCCAGATTTGAACTCAGGTCTTCCTGACTCCAGGGCCGGCGCTCTACTCACTGTGTCACCTAGCTGCCCCGAGAAGAAAATTTTGAACTCAAAATCTTGTGGAAGTGAATGTTGAAAACTAAAAATAAATTAATTTTTAAATGTGTTATTCTTCCCAGGAATATTTGTATTTTAATCTGCCTCAGTTTCTTAATAATCCAAAGGAATGATTTTCCAATAGTGCATGATATTATGGAAGGACCACTATATCTGGAGCTCTAAGACCTAGATTTGAATCATCTCTGACACTTCCTTGGTTGTTTGAGTCGTGTCTAACTCTGTGATTCCATTTGGGGTTTTCTTGGCAAAGTTACTGGAGTGGTTTATAATTTCTTTCTCCAGCTCATTTTACAAATGAGGAAACTGAGGCAAACAGGGTTAAGTGAGTTGCCCAGGCTCACACAGCTGGTCAGTGTCTGAGGCTGGACTTGAACTCATAAAGATGAGTCTTCCTGACTCCAGGGATGGTGCTCTACCACTGCGCCCTCTAGGTGCCCTAACTGTGCATCTTCAGACAAATCACATTCTTTCCACCTCAGTTTCTTCACCTGTAAAATGAGAGTAATAGGCTAGATGATCTTTAAGGTCCCTTCAGGGTCTGAAATCAATCTATGCAGCAACTATGGGATTTCGGACAATGAAGCAAGACCGGAGGAGGACATGTTTAGCAATGGAGCAGGCGTGAATATGACATTCTCACCCTACAGAAAACTTTCAATCACTTTTATATGAAGCCAACCTTAGTTGGATCCATGCCACAGAATCAGACCTAGACCAGGCAGGATCTGAGTATACTCTACAAAAGGTTAGCCCTCCAAACCTGTGACTGGAGAGGAAATACATGAGAGGAAAGGCAGACAGAGCACCTGTTCCCACCTTTCAGGATGCAATGAACTAGCTTGCTGCTGTGAGATGGTACACGCCAGCCTTGCCTGTCAATGACAATGCCATCATTGGAAACATGTGTTCCAACTGAGCTTTGCTCCAGGTTGCCAAGAGAACCTGCACCTGACAAGCATCCACAGAGCCATTGGGGGTGGAGGAGAGCCTGTTGTGGAAAAGAACAAGCCTGTATCCTGGGGCAGAGATTGGCCCACAGGAGGAGGAGACATTTGGCTAACAGACACTGTAGGAATGGGGGTCAAAAGTAGCGATGAGCCTTCTCCAGTCCTGAAGGTTTTTCTCTGTAGCCCAAGAAACGAAATCTTCAAGTTATGTTTCTTCCCAGACTGCTTTCTATCTGGAGACTGTAGTAGAAAGTGATAGTTGAGGGAGAAAGGTTGAAATTGACATAATTTCAATAAGAATTTGTATCTACAACAAAAGTTCCCAAAATTAATACTTCAAAAGGATGCTAACTAAATTTATAGAACATACATGATTATGGGAGGCAATGGGGTGTAATGGAGTTCTAGATTTCAAAAGAGAGGACTTGAGTTGCCATTAGAGCTATATAAACTAGAAGAGAGATATATATGTAATAGAGCTATATAACCTATAATAGATCTATATAATATATAATACATGTTATACATATAATAGAGATATAATATATATTACACATATAATATATAAATATGTTATACATATATAATAGAGCTATATAACACATATAAATATATCATACATATAATAGATCTATATAATATATGTTATACATATAGGGATATAATATATATTATACATATAATATACAAATATATTTTGCATGTATAATTGAGCTATATAACATATATAAACATATTATACATAAAATAGATATATATAATATATAAATATATGTTGTATATAATATATAAATACAATTATATAGATACATAATAGCTATATAATTGAATTATGTAAACTAGAATACTGGCACAGTGGATAAAGCATTGGGTCGGGAAGACCTGAATTCAGATACCTACTAGCTTTGCGACCCTGGACAAGTCACTTAACCTCTATTTGCCTCAGTTTCTTCGACTATAAAATCGGGATCTATCATGACAGTACCTACTTCACAGGGTCATTGTGAGGTTCAAATGAGATGATAGTTATAAAGTGCTTAGCACAGTATCTGGCGTATAGTTGTTACTGTTCAGTTGTTTCAGTTTTGTGTCTGACCCTTCATGACCCCATTTGGGCTTTTTTGGGAAAGATTGGAGTGGTTTGCCATTTCCCATTGTAGCTCATTTTACAGGTGAGGAAACTGAGGTAAACAGAGTTAAGTGACTTGCCCAGGGTCACACAGGGAGTAACTGTCTAAGGCTGGATTAGAACTCTGATCTTCCTGACTCCAGGCCCACTGCTCTATCCACTGCGCAACCTAGCCGCCCAAAGGCATATAGTAGGCACCTAATAAATGCTTATTCTCTTACCCTTCCTTTCCCTTTGCTACCTGCATAACCTATAAAAGCTCCTACGCTAGGCAGACATGGTATTGTGCCCTAGAAGCTATCTCCCTGCCCTCATGGAGTTCACAATCTAGTGAAGTGGTAGGATCAATCTATGAAACTATAATATGTAAATATTATATTACATAAATGTAAATTATATATAGATAAATATAATCTATGATACATTTTAACTGATTGATTGACGCATAACAGAGGTGCAAAGTCCTAGGTGAAGTATGAGGATGAAAAAGTCCTTGTTTACGAGGCATCTCATGGAAGCCTTCCTGGAAGACTCAAAGGATTAATCAGCATTCAAGAAATAGAGGATTGGTACAAAGAGCATCCTGGGTAAAGGCACAGAGACTGGAAGACGAAGTCTGTCCAACCCCTGGACTGATGCAAATCCAATCATTTTCTCCGGTTGTCTCCTATGCCTGGAATGCTCCCCTTTCTCATCTCCGCTTTCTAGCTTCCCTGACTTCCCTCACATTCTAGCAAAATCCCACCTTCTGCAAGAAGCATTTCCTATTCCATCCTAACCTTAGAATCTTCTCTCTGAGACTACCCTCAACTTATCCTCTATATACATATATATATATATATACACATATGTATACAATATATACATACACATAGTGGTTTGCATACACTCTCCCCTATTAGACCTTGAACTCCTTAAGACAGGGACTGCTTATTTTTACCTTTCTTTTTAATCTCTAGAGCTTAAAACAGTGCCTGAAACATAATGGACACTTTTTAATGTTTCTTGTCTTGACTACTCTATGTGACAATTAATTAGCATAGGCCAGAATGTTCTAAGACCTTGCTGGTAGGTTTTTTTCCCTTATTTTATCTGGACCAGAGATGTCATTAGTATAAGGAGTTCACCATGAAGAAACTCCCTTACCACTTCAGATGGTCAATGGCTCTGCAATCTGTATTCTTAGACAGTTGCCTTGGAAACTGAGAAGTGAAATGACTAGCCCAGGATCACAGAGTCAGTATGTGTCAGAGGTGCGGCTTCACCCTAGGTCTTCCTGACTTTGAGGCTAATTCTGTATGCATTACTATACCATGCTCCTTCTCAAATATAATTAAAAAAGGGAAATAAAATCCAATGTAAGGACTGATCCATCTAAGTCTCCTACCTTGATGCTTCTTGGCATTCTTCTCCTTTAGTCCTAAAGCTGATGCTATATTGGTTCTACTCTAAGTCTCTATTTGCCAAAAGATATATTATTTTTTCATTTTTTTTTCTATATCTTTGCCTCTCAGTATGCCCACTTAGGAATGGAATTCGGTAACAACTTATGATTGTATACTGCCATTGGAAGCCTGTCTCTGAAACGTCCTCGGTCTGCTGGATTCATTATTAGGAGGTGCTATGGTAGTGTCCATGTGGGCTCTGGGTTTTGGTTAGTTTGGTGACAGAGTACAACTAATAGCAGTCTTATCCAAAGGCAGAGGAATAATCTAGATAACCTCTTATTTCCCTTCCACATTCATGTTCCAATGAGTCTTTGATTCATCAGTTATTAGAGTTGAAAGGAAATCAACTCGGAGATGATTTAGTCCCACCCTCTTATTTATATACTAGGAAATTGAGAACCACACAGAATCAGAAATATTGGTTTGAAATCCTAGCTGTACCATTCGTATAACTTTGAGCAATTCACATAGCCTTTCTGTGCCTCTGTTTTCATATTCATAAAACAAAGAGAATAAATAATTTCTAAGATTTCTTCTTCTTCCAAAGCCATGAACTATGACTCTATATGACTGGCTATGATTTTGGAGTCCAGAAAAAATTAGAATAAAATGGTGTGATTCAGGGGTGTGTGTGTGTGTGTGTGTGTGTGTGTGTGTGTGTGTGTGTGTGTGTGCGTGCCTGTGTTTCCCATTTGGGGGTGAGTAATAACTTATTTAAAAGGCTCATCCACCTACCTTTTCCGCTGGTGAGATTTGATTAAGTATCTACTGTTGGCTGTTGTACTGTAAAAAGTTCACATTTGTCCTTGTTCCTTTCACTAGAATCCAAATTGTAATTGGGGTTACAAAAACAAAAACAAATCAGTCTGTCTTCTCAAGGAGACTAAATTTTGCTGGTATGTTGGGTAGATGATACATGTACACAAATAAGTATACTTCAAGATAATTTGATAAAGGAAAGAACATCTGGAGGGATTAGGGAAGACTTCATGGATGAGGTGGCACCTGAGCTGAGCCTCAAAGGAAGGATTTTTAATAGATGTCTGCATACCATGAATAATTTCCAAGTTACATGAAATGAAAAGCTTTCAAAATATAGAGACCCAGCAAAGGAGATTAAAACCATGTGGGAACAAAACGAGGTACGTATCATCCCAATTGTCTTATTTGCTACTGGAATTGTACCCAGGACACTTTCAGTGTGCCTACGAAGGATAACCTTACGTCCTAATATTTATCAACAACAAAAAAGTATTTCATTCAACTGTCCAATAGTCCAGAGAACAACAAATATAAAATGATAATAGGACAGTGGCATGTACTAGAAAAGACATATGAGATGCTAATAATCACAATCGAAGCACAACCCATGTCGAAGGGATGGAGGAAGAGGGAAGAAAAAGCAAAGTAAAAGGAAGATGGCCAGGGAGCTGTTCAACAGGAACATTGAGTGCCCGGAGACCACTATAGAATCCGTGTAGGCCTAGCAGAAGTGAATCATACCAAAACATTACATTAATCGCTCAATGTATATAGCTGACATTAAGTTATATGGCTCCAATGAAAATCAATTAAATAGTTACTTCATCTTATGGAAACTTTCTCTACCAATATCAAAACATTATTAGGACACAATAAGTATACATCTTAATAGGTACTGAGGAAGTATAGATTTTGAAAGATTCAAGCTTGAATCTGAAAGCCAAATGGAACCCATTGATGAGGTGATACATTACAAATACATCGGTCTCCCCCAGGCAAGATATATCAAGAGTAAGGCTCTTAGGGAGAAGGCTGAGGCTGAATATCTTAAGAGACTGATTAGCATCCTGAAATCAAAGCTGAATAGGAAGAGAATGTTTAAAGCAATCGGCACCTGCACAATGCCAGTCTTAATGTACATTTCTGGAATGGTAAAATAGACCATAAAAGACTTGGACAGTACCCTCACAAAAAGCCTTAAAATGCCAGTGAAATACCAGGCCCATTATGCTAAAGTAATGATAGAAAGGTTAACACTTCCTCACCAAAAAAGAGGAAGAGGAATCATAGAACATATGATAACTGAGCTAAAAGTTTATAGAAATAATTTTAGAAAACACAGACAAAAATTCATTGAGCAACAGTAAAGTCTGACAAATAGGATGCCGTCATTGAATCTCTGAAATGTAACTGAAAGTCATTTGCCTCTAGAAAGAGCTTATGAAACAGCTAAGATCCCAGAGTGAAATCAAAAGGCCCTCCAATTAGGACATCTACATACCCTCAGCCAACAGTATGCTGAAAGAGATGAGTCAAACAAATGGCCGAATCACATGGATTTATTTATGGAAACACAGGGATTTATGATGGCAATTCAAGACTAGATCATTGCCACCAGAAATGACAGCTGGGTCATCATCAAGGAACCCAGATTTCGTGATTGATGTAGCTCATGCAAAGACATGGTAGGAAATGTGTAGTGCATTACTGTAGGCTGCAAAAATTTAACACCTACCTAACACTGAATAAGACATGGTCTAGTGGTTAGAATTGTACATCAGAAGATCATTAAATTTCATAAACTGACAGATGACAAACCCCCATATTACAAATACAGATCTCGAAATACCTTTAAAAATTCAACAAATAAACTGTATTGAAATTGGACCACTATCACAGACAGAACAGTTACTCATAGTTGCTCCAACATAACTTTGATCCATAAAAATTGAAGAACATTTTTAATAGAAGTCATTATACCCAATATACACAATCTCCAAGCTGTGACTGATGAAAAGTTCTCAAAATGTAGAGAGCTAGCAGAATAAATCAAAATCACGTGGGAACAGGACACAATAGATTCATATTATTTCAGAGGTGTAAAGACGATATTTTCATTGAGCCTATGGAAGGTGAGCTTATGTTCTAGCACAATTACATAAAAACTAGTTACTTTATTCACATGTGCAATGGACCACAGAATATTAAATGTTAGATTAGTAAGATAGTAACTTATCCCAGTACTTTTTTACCTGAAACCTACTAAGAAAAACAAAATGAGACAAATAGCACAAAATTATGATACTTGCACTATCGTAATATTGTTGAATCAAAGGAAATAATATACAGGAAGTATTTTGTAAATCTTAAGGCACTTGGTAGATATCAGCTATAAGTGGTGAATTAGACTGGATTTAAGTGAGGAAGAGCTGTGTAAAGTCATCAGCCTCGCTCTCTCCTCCAGTCATCAGTAGTATTAAACAGATAAAGAAACTGAGGCCCATGAAAGTCATGTGCTTCCTTAAGATCACACAGTGTGCAAGTGACAGAACCAGAACTGGAACCCAGGCCTTTTGACTCCAAAATGATGGTTTTTTTTAGTGTGATCGAATTCACTCTTTAATTGGTTGTGCCAATGAACGACTTCACTTTGAGGTAAAGCAGAGCTTGGCATTGGCTATATGTATAGTCACTACTACCGAGTAAAAGAAAGCTTTCCGCTGATGAAAATGCTGACCTTGGGTCTAAAATAAGGGTCTTTTAAATTCCAACTCAAAAACTATGTTTTTTCGAGAGGCAGCCAAATGGAAGAGTACTGGACTTAAGTCAAGAAGACCTGAGTTCAAATCCAGCCTTAGACACTTACTAGCTTTGTGATGTTGGACGAGTCACTTAACCTCTCTGTGTCTGTTTCCTCACCTGTGAATGGATATAATAAAAACATCGACTTCATAGGGTTGTTTTGAGGCTCAAACAAGATTATGAAGGTGTGTGTCTAGAGCTGTTAGCAGCTCTAAAGCATTGTTCTTGTTATTATACTGAAAGATAGCAAACAATGGCTCTCCTTCATCTCATGGCCAGCCATTCTCCCTCAAACATGGTGCCTCCAAGGAATGTGCCACATTCATCACTACTCCAGAACCTATGTGAAGTGGGAGATCTTTCTCTTTGCCTAAGGATTGCAATTTTTTGGATGGAATGGTTGTTGAACATGAGGGACTCCTTCCGTAGGAATTAACTCACCACCTATTCCAGATTCCGTGCTCCTTTTTCTTCTTCCTCCTTGTCCTCCTCATACTAACAATGATGCTTTCCCAGCCCCCACTTAAAGTTTCCTGAAACCAATCTTGAAGAATAGACAGAAGATTGCTGTCTTTAATCACAAGAATTTTTTTCCCCATCAAAACAGGGAATCAGAGTCTGCCTATGCCCTCCCCTGAACAGACTTCCTCTTTTGTCCAGGCTGCTTATCACTCCTCTCCAGCAAAGCCTTTTGATCTCCCCACTTCACTGATGGTGTCCGGGTTACTCCTTAGCTCGCATCTCTGTTTGCAAAGATAGGTATCCATTTCAGAAACACAATGGAAGAGTAACAACAACATGAATTACAAATGTTATGATGCATTATGCTTTGATTAAATAAGAAATGTGATCGGCTGAGCCCAAAAGGAAATGACTAGAATTCCATCAAAGGGAAAGATGAATGAACAGAGCTACAGTGACATCTGCTGGTCCACTCATTAGTGTTATCGGTGTAAGTGCCACCAAAAATTGGGGATGGATGGGAAAAAAATGAATCTCATGTTCAAAATAAATCCTTAAAATAAAATGTGCTGTTCTATAAAGATGCATTAGGTTCAACTGCTGCAATTTGTAATGCTGCAAGTGAGAAAAGAAATCATCCTAGTCTATGTAAGGAGAAGGTTATTCCTTAGTTGTTCAGTGGCAGAACTGGAAAAGATCACTTAGGTCGTCCATTTCCTGTGCCCACACAGACTGACCACTTTTACTGGACCTGAAGTTAGAAGACTTGAGTTTTGAAACCTGACCCTGCCACTTGAGCGGTAGTTGTATGACCACATGCAAATTATTTAACCACTCTGTCTCAGTTTCCTCATCTATAAAATGGGAATAAAAGCATTTGCCCACCTGATAGGGTTGTTATGAGGAAAGTACCTTAAAATTGTAAAGAGCTATATGAATGTAAAGCATAGATATACAAAATACCTATTATTATTATAGTAACCCGGGTGAGACAATAGAACTACAAAGAAAGAAGATATGTTTTGCCAAAGGATACAACTAGTTTTCTGGGACTAAAGCTTAGGACACTGGAATCACTATTCAGGTGTTCATTCACTATGACTACTATGTGTCAGGCACTGTGCTGAGCATGGGGGATACAAAAAGAGGCAAAAGATGGTTTCTGCCCCCTGAGGAGCTCACACTCTAATGGGGAAAACAACAAGTAAACAAATATGTACAATGCTGGATAAATAGGAGATAATTAAAAGAAAGCACTAGAATTAAAAGGCATTTAGGAAGGCTTCCTGTAGAAGGTGGGATTTTAGACGAGACCTAAAGGAAACCAGGGAGGTCAGGAGTTGGAGGGGAGGAGGATGAGCATTCCAAGTATGGGGGATAGCTAGAGAGAATGCCCAGAAGCAAGAGATGGAGTGTCTTGTTAGTGGAACAACCAAGTGGCCGGTGTTATTGGTCTAAGAGTAAGTGTCTGGGAATAAGGTGTAAGAAGACTGGAAATGTAGGAAGAGGTGAAGTTATAAAGGGCTTTGAATGCGAATTCAAATTTTTATTTGACTCTGGAGGCTTAGGAAGCTGAGGTTCTACTGATGGGGTCTACCTTCCGTTTGTGGGAAGAATGACAATTCTCTGTTAAGACACAGCCATAATTTCCAACCCTACAAAAACCACTGGTTGCCAGTGGGAACAACCTGAGAGCCAGTGCTCAGACTCATCGATGAACTTTGCCAGTCTATCTACCCCTACCTTGGTGTTGCCTTCATTTTCATTGGTCTTCCACATCTGCTACATCAAACCAACAGCCAAAGGGAGCAGAGATTTCAAGTTGGAAAGGTCCTTGAATGTCACTTAGTCCAACTCCCCTCCTTTTACAGATGAGGAAAATAAAGACCAGAAAGGTTCAGTCACTTGACCATATCACAAAGATAATAATCTGCAGAGCCAGGATTTGAAAACAGGACATCTGGTTCCAAATTCAGTAGCCTTTTGACTGCGTAACACTGCTTTGCATAGGCAAGCTCTGATCAGATGCATCTGCTCTCCAGCTCCTAAGTATCCTTCCAAATTGTGTCTTTTAGGAAAAGAACAGGCTGTGGGGGAGGGGCACAACCATATTTCTAAGGGTCCTCTCAAGTTTCCTGGATAATGCCTTTGCAATCCACAACAGCATGAAAGGGCTTTGCACACAGTAAGTGCTTAATAAATGCTCTTTGAATAAAGTAGAAATCAAAACCCTAACTGTTTTCTTTAAAACTCTATCTCTTTTAGGAGAGTCTGCTGGGCTCTCCATACCATTAAAAGTAAAAGAAATCTCCCTGCTGCCATTACTTACTTAGAAAAAAAAAAAAGAGGAATAAATGTCAGGTCTTTTAGAAACCACCTAAATTCTTTTCAAATATGTCACCGGAAGCTGTGCTTTCCAGGTCAGTATGACAAAAGGTGGGCAAGCCTTGGAATCAATGAGGTTTTGTTTTTGTTTTTTGTCACTCTAGCTTTCATAGTCCTTCAACTGCTCTGAGTAGAAGAGGGTTGTGTCAGCCTGCCCTGCACTCAGCATCTTTAGCCTGCGACAACAATGACAACTGCAACAAAGGCAGAAAGAGATCCCACCTCACAGCAGCCTGTGGGAACCGGGAGATCTAACAATCGCCAAATATTGCAGGGAAAATGGAGGTAAGGACAATATGCTCTCCTTGGAAGCTAAGCTACCTTACAGCTGTCTCAGTTGCTGTTAATGACTCCAAGGAACAATGCATCACCGATGGGGCTAAAGTACATTCGATAAAATATCTTGGAGTTGGCGCCTGTGGAATTCATTTTCCAGAGACCACCAGGCTTAGAGGATTTAGTTTCCAAGTTTTTCTTTTTTGTATTTAAGCTGCAAAACTTCTCCCCTCTGTGCTTCACCCCCCTACCAGAACACACACACACACACACACACACACACACACACACACACACACACACACACTCACACAATTTATCTAGGATTCTTTTGTCCTGGAGGAGGCCTGTCCTTTCCCTCCTTGCCTGTGTATGAATGTTTTCAACACAGGTAGCTTCCTGATTTAACTGCCTATTGACTATCATAACAACCACCAGTAATTATCAAAGAAAACTGAAAGCAAGATCTACTTTGGGCAGTTCATACCATTCAGGGATTTTTCAGCCCTGTGGTCAGGACAGGCACACTCTTGAGAGACCTATTCATCTGGTTCTGACAGTCTACCGTCTATTATTTCCACAAATAATGCTACAGGATAGAGCATCTAATAGAACTCAGAATATCCATTTCCCCCAGCTTCCACTTACAAAATGGTAACCCTTTTCTTGCTATGAATATTTGTTGGAAGAAATCCTACTTTAACAGAAAGATCAGTGGGCCTGGGGGCAGAAGACTTAGTAGGTTTGAATCTTAGCTTTAACACTAACTTACCAGTAACGTTGAGTAAGTAATTTGCCTCTATAGGGCCTCAGGTATTTCTTCTGTTAAATGAGGGGTTTGGAGTAGATGATCTCTGGAATGTCCCTTCCAGCTCTAACATTCTGTTTTTCTATTTGTGAAAAGAAGAAATAGGAGTAAGGAATATGCCACTGTACTGTAGGGATGCGCTCTGTGTACACAGACCCCTCGGGGCCACCGACACCGAGGCCTCATGGCCATCCACAGACATTTGTCCACTTGGAACTCAATCTGAACCATTTTGGAAGCATTTGGATTTCTTCAGAAGTCACCCAAGGTCTTAGCTCCTCAGCAATGTCCCCTTCCAGACTGAGATGTGACATCTATAGCTGTGTATTCCCTCCTTCATATCCATTAAAGTGTCTGCTCTACACCTTTGGGAGAGAGTAGAAAATCACCTGGACCAATACTTAGCCCTGCCACCCACCCCAGATGGGATGGGAAGGACACAGAGGTATTGGAAGCAGAGCTGCAGAGGCTTCCTAGTCAATGGTCCTGTCCCTTCCACATTGCAGCTGGACTCTCCATCATCCTGTGTGAGCCCCAGTAGTTGACACCTTGCCCTGTCCCCCTTCTCCATCCCACCCCTCCCCCACCAAACATGCCCATGTTCAGGGATATGCAACTCTTAAACATCTATTGAGAAGTAAGAAAAAGGAAGTGACTTTAAGAAAAAAATTGATGTGAAGGAGGAAACTTCAAAGGTTTCATTAAGTCAGAGAGTACCAAGCTCTTCGTGCGACCATACTTCACTTAATGAATAATCATAATCAAAATCGATGATGATGATAGTAATAAATAACATTTATACAGTGCACTAAAGTTTTACATTTTTTACCTTATTTGATCCTCACAACATCACTGGAAGGTAGGACCTATCATTCCCATTTTACAGATGAGGAAACTGAGGCTGAGAGTGGTTACATGACTTACTTCGAGTCACATAGCTAGTAAGCATCTAAGTTAAGATTTGAACTGAGGACTTCCTGACTATAGACCTGGTGCTCAATTTATTGTACCCCTTAGATTTACTTAGAGGGCTCCCAAACCTGGATCCCTTCTTTGTGTCAGATGGGAAAACACTTGATCTTTATTTTCTTCAATAAAAAAGACAAAATAAGGAAGATTTAACATCAAAATTGTAATGAAGCAGCTTATCTAACGTTAGAAGATTATAAATTTGTATTAAAGGGTGACCGGTACAGTGGAGAAAGCATGTGGCTTGGAGTAAGAAGATTTTAGTTATCTCAGTTCCAACATACCTGCGATAGGGAGTAAGTCAGTTAGAATAAGGATAATGGTATTTGTACTGCCTACCTTACAGGGACATTAGAGGAAGGGAGGGAAAGTTGGCAAAGCTCAATATAAGCCTGAACTGTTATCAATATTATTATCATACAAAAGAACGGGAAGTCGGCCATGCCAGGGATAATCAATCAATCGATAACTATTTGTTAAGGGCCTACTATGTGTCAGGCGCTGGGCTAAGCACAAGTGATGCAAAGAAAGGCAAAAAGACAGTCCCTGGTCTCAAGTAGCTCATCGTTTAGTGAAGCCATGACCCGCAAATAACCATGTACAAACTATAGACACAATACATTGGGGTAAACACAGAGGACAAAATTCTGAATTTTCAGAGACTCTCAGAAGACTTCACCAGGAGTTAGCAGCTTCTGACGTCTTCACAACTGGATTATTGGTGTTCCCATGGTTCCATCTTAAGAGGGCCTCCCTAAAATTCCACAACCTGATAAGGAGGCCCAGCAAGCAGTGTTAGATTACTCTCTTCCTTTTTTCCATTCACCTACACACAATCCCACTGATGTCAGTCTGCATAGTACTTGGCCCAATTTGTCTTGATTTCTAGTTCCCTGCACCACTTCATTTTTTTTCTTATTTCCCCATTTACCCTTTTCCTTATCAATAAAGTATCTTTAGGTATCTTCTTTAAAGAAGCATGGAATAATGAAAAGAGCATGCTAGGCATGTTATCAAGAAACCTGGATGGGATAGTCCCATCCCTGAACAATTTTTAGCTTATTAGTATATACCCAGGCAAATCAATTAACCCCTCTCAAACTCAGTTTTCTCATCTGTGAAATAGCCCCTCAACCTGATTTACTGAAAATTCTAGCTTTGGATTTAAGGCTCGAGATTTGACAATTCCTCTACTCCAAGTAACTGGATCACAAGTATGTTTTCATTTATCTAAATGAAATACAATCAAATTTATCTAAATAAAATACAATCAAATGCTTAAAAAGAATTTTTAGCACCTATCTCACAGAGTTGTTGTGAAAAGAGAGGAAATAATGTTTGAAAAAAGTGATCTGTAATCCATAAAGCTCTATATAAATGGAGTGAGTTATCATTTCGAAAGGTTTGTGATTCCATCAGCATCGATGCCTATAATAATTCATATTTATACAGCACTTTGAGATTTTTAAAAACCACTTTCCTCACAATATATTGTATGGGTAAGAAGTGTAAGTAATATTTTGCAAATGAGGAAAATTAAACTCACCTTTCCAAGATCCTACAGCAAACAGAAGTCAGATAGCTGGGAAGGGTCTAACCCAGAACTGGAAGCCAGGTCTCTTGATTTCTGGGGCAGGAATTTTTCTACCACACCAGCTCCTCCACATTCCAAATGGTTTTATGAACCAACATTGGAAGCTTAGCTCTAGTGGTCCTCAAACAAGAGACTTCATAACCCGCAGCCAAACCAGTCGCTTGGTGTCATAAGTAGGGGGCTAAACATGAAGTCTTGAATATCTGCATTCAAATCCTCTCTTGGAAATTTATTGACTGTGTAATCTTAGCCAAGTCACTCACTTTCTGGGCCCCAGTTTCTTCATCTATAAAGTGAAGATGTTGTGGTCATTGGCCTCTGAAGTCTCTTTTAGCTCTCGATCTATGATCCAACTTTTCTGCTCAAACTTGCTCTCCAGTGGCATTGCTTTTAAAAGTCCAGGTTCCTCTCCACACACCCCAAGCAGGCATCAGAGAGGTGTTTTATTGGAAGATCTCACAGTGATAGCTCATACTGTGTTGGATCACAATTGTTGATGGGGAACCTGGGGAAGTAAAACTTATAGTAAAGAACACAAAGGTGGAGACAGCAGTGAGAACAGACTAAGGAGACACTGAGGAGGTCCGTGATGATGTCATAAATATTTAGGAACCAGTTCTCAAGATATCTAAAAGAGAGGGACACATTGAACAAAGTCTTAGAATGAATGAATGAATGAATGAATGAATTCAGAAATAGCATTTATTAAGCACTTACTATGGGCCAGGCATTGTGTGAAGCAATGGGCATTCAAAGATTCAAAAAGAGACAATCCTTGCTAATGCACTGTTGGTGGAATTATGAACCATTACAACCATTCTGGAGAACAACTTAGCCCAAAGGACTATAAAACTGTGAATACCCTTTGCCCCAGTAATACCACTGCTAAGTCTATATCTCAAAGAAATCATAGAAAAAGGGGAAAGACCTTTATACAGTCGATTCTCAACTTTTGCAAGGCTAACACTCCTAGAAAATGGCACAAAAGTAAAAAAGCTCAAATGCTGATACACTGAGCCTATGTGAAATAGGGCATTAGGTTCCCCACAAGCACCAAAAGCTGTCATCTTTTGCTAGAGATTGCTGAAAATATACTTTTCTGCATACAATTCTTTATAATGAAACATTAATTCTGATAATATGCACTTTTCTAGAGTGCATTCATGAACTATTTTTTTT
>CM053622.1:209541880-209577722 GCA_028646595.1 Phalanger gymnotis | reverse complement strand
AAAAAAAAACGATTTGATTGGGTAGAAAAGCAAAATGCCTCTATAAAAGCCATTTTCTTAAAAGATGTTTCTCATGATATGCCCAAATCATATAAGATTCCCTCAAAGATGTAGTACTTGAGATCAATTTGCTTGACAAATTTGCTTTGATTATGAGCATCATATGACATATAAAAGAGGGAGATGCCTGCTCACCAAAGGTATTTGCCACTCCCATGGAGGACATCTAGCATAAAATCTACATGGAAGAAGGATTCCCTATGAACAGTGAGATCTTCCAGGTACTTCTGCTAACAAATGACTTTGTGCTGATTACATAAAATCCAATAACATTTCAAAGATTCCTAAATGAGATAACCACTCAAAAGGTTTTTTCCTAAGAAAAATCAAGTAAATCAAGAACACCTGCTCTCTATATTAGGCTGAACAGCCCATAGAGATGGTCAACTGATACACACATCTTGGATAGATCCTGTGGTTAGGCAGTGATCTGGGAATAGAGATGAATAGAAAAGGGAGAGTGGGCTGAATTGCTTTAGGGAAATTGTGCAGGGCTTTTAATGTGCCTAAGCTTCTCCCTGAAATAAAGACCTAGCAATATTCTTCTGATGATACCAAATGACTGTGAGTCATAGAATAAACACAGTCTCTGAAGAAATAAAGTTGTGGATCCCCCAAAGGGCAATGGAGAGGCCCATGATGACTCTGAGTAGGAAAAAATTACACAAGAGAAGGAGCATAAAGGATGCTAGTTGGTGCCCGTGCAATATCAAACAATTTAGAAGAAGGCCATTAGCATGTTGGATGAATCCCCATTGGAAGATTTATGTGTAAATACAGAAAAAATTGCCTAGGAGAAGAAGGCATGGATAGCTTGTGATCCATACCATTAAAAGGATTCACCATGTCAGTGATATTGCAGAGACAATGAAGTGGTAAAACTACGTGCATAGTCACATATCACAACATCATGTGAGCTAGGGCAGTTAGTGGTCAGACCAACCCCATATTATAGAAGCTCAGAAAGTTTAAATGAATAATTTGTCCAAGATCAGTCAGTAGTGAATAGTGGAGGCTGGACCCAAACCAGGTTTTCTGAATCCAAGTCTAATATTTTCCTCACCATGACCCATTGACCGTAGCCTCTTATACTTCAGTGAATCCTTCATTTAGCCGAGTCAAAATTGTTTGCATGAAGCATGTTTTGTCTTCTTTAGTTGGTCACTATTTGTACATTCACATTTTTCCTCTTCATTGCTTTCTTTTGCCCACAATGATAAGAATTCTTGCCAAAGGAAAGACCTACCCAGTATACATGCCTAAGCCTTCTTACAAATAGAGAATGAATAGAGGCATTGATTTGCCTTATAAAAGTCAGCGAAAATGAAGAGGTAATCAAAGGCATTGATCAAAAAAACTGAATATTGAGAATCCTACTTAGAAACATGATTTTCTTGCTCCAAAGAGAAATGAACAAATGAAAAGAGGCCAAGGCAAAGAAGAACGTGGAATGCAGGAATGAAGAGAGGTCAAAGTTAGTGTCCAAAGGCTCCATAGTTGGGTGGACTACATAATGTTTACTCACTGTTGGATATCCTTGACCAGTATCCCATGGCTTTGCTTTGCATTATGAACCCAATGGTACAAGGTCAGACAAAAAAGCTCTCTGTTGATTCAGATTGCATATGTGTGTGTGTGTTTCTGTGTGTGTGTATGTGTGTGTGTGTGTGTGTGTGTGTATTCTTACACATGCTCAGGTGCTTGTTTGTTAGGGGAGTTCTGCAACAGACAGATATTTTGCCACCCTGAATCTGTTAATATTTAAAATCACAGTGGGGAACAGAAAAGGAAAATGACAAAGAGAAGACATTTTAAGAGGGGAGTTGGAATGAGAAATGGTGAGAAACACTGAAGAAGAGTTTTAAATTCTAGCCTCAACTTCCTCTTTCTGCTTTTGCAGATCAGAAAACCGAGATCCAGAGAAAAGAATGATAATGATACTTGCTGAATTGAACAGAATTGAAGTGAAGCGATTCAAGTAAAGTCCCACATTTTGTTGAGGACCAAGCCAGGATTAAATAAATCCTGGCTCTCCTGGGTATAGCATTGCCAAATAGGAGAGAATACTCAATGGGGTGCTTTAGAGAAATGCGGTCAAGAGGTGCTAGAAACAGAGCCCATTGGAAGAAAGGTCATCCCTTGAAGTTGCTGCCTTATGGCAAGATTAAGGTGGAGCCAAGAAAGTCGCCATTTTCAGGATACCTTCTTTTGATGAAAAGCATGAGAACCTGCTGTATTTTTCTACTAGATTAAGCAAAGACATTCAAGCTGGGACAAAGCTTGATTTTAGACAGAATCATCCACACCCCCACAAGTCACAGGATTAAACAGGAGGACGGAAGACTAGTGGTTCTATTCTAAGCTTCCTCCATGGCCAGCCTCTAGCAACTTTCATGACATCTTCGTGTCTCCGTCTTTTTCACAAATTTTACCATGTTATCCCTCGAATGCCATAGCACCACTAGATGCAAATGCAATGAAAAGCATAGTCAATAAAGGAGAGTATGTGGATGGCAAATTAAAAGGCGGTTCAGTTTCAAGTTAGATGGATCCTAGTGCAGAGATTCCTGACCATGTATAGAAGGAGATCTGCCTTTCACTTCCATGAAGTGAAAAGATCTCTAGGGCAGCAGGGGAGAGGGAGGAAGGTTTGGTGCTAAATTACATAGTGGTGTCAGCACCTCTTACTAATTAAGTTGTATGCCCATTTGCCGAGGCCTGTATCAGCAACTTTTGGCCATGGTCTCCCTTCCCACTATAAATGCTTTTGGGATTTGGGAATCAGCAGGGGCTGCCAGCATTTTCTATCAACTGACTTGACCTTGAAGGAAGCAGAATGATTCAGTAGAAAACAGCCCTGGATTTTGAGTCCTAGGACCTGGACTTAAATCTCCACTTTGCTACTTACTTTTAGAAGATTTTAGCAAGTTAAGCCACCTCTCTGCGCTGTGCTCAGTTTAATACCACAGAGATGGGACAGTCCCAGAAAGTTCTGCCGATAACAGACTGTGCTGACTTAGCCCCCAAGCAGCCATTCAATTTGGTCTAACTGGACAATTAGATGAAGGAAGAAGCAGGCCAAGCTAGTTGACTGATTTTCCAGCTGTTGGCCTGAAATGACCAATCGACTCAGGCCTGTCCAACTTCTGTTTTCACTGATATTTAAAGCTGCTTTTGCTGGTAAAAATAGCAACTCTGCTGGCATTTGGCAAAGCAAACCAGGAGCTTAAAATGCATTATGGAACTTAAAGATCATTTGATGATAAATACTTGAAATCCATAGTACCCAGGTAGTCCCTGGATGGTACTGATGTTGCCTCTCTCGATAAATTCTAAAAGTCAAGACAATTTCGAATTCCTTTAGAAACCCAGTGGGAAAAGTAGTGTGGATCCCACTTGATGCCCCATTTCATAAAGTAATTCTTTTTTATGTGAAAAACACAATGAATGGACTGACACATGCCAATTAAGTGTGTTTCAGGGGCCCCAGCCCTGCAATCAGCTATGCAGTATTGGAAAGCAGCATTCTCTTTGAATAGAAGTGCCTGTCCTGCTTGCCTGCCCTACTGATGGTTGCATCTATTTGTTTGACTTGAGCAGGCCTGCTCTGCATACATATCACATGCAGGATCCCATTATACAGGAGCAGGACGAGTTTTAATGCACGTTTTGTACTTTTGACACCTAAATAATCCAGTTATCATCTTGACGTGGAAATTGGAATGTCTTTGTTCTAGTGGCCCAACGTGCTCCTATTGGAATATATACATCAACACTCTCAAAACATGCTATGTTGTAAAAATATTAAATCTTCTCCCTTCTCCTCAGCTGCAAACAAGCCGACATAAACAGTTCATTAGATAGGAAAAGGCCTATGCAATTGTCATTCATCAGCCAGCACTCAACAAAACGACCTGGTGCTTTAGTGATGAGCATTCTTTGGCCTACCCGTTTAGACTCCTGAGATCTTGTCTCTGTTCTTTAGTCTCTTTCTGATGAAAATATAAGGCCTTGCAGAATTTCAGATTATGAACCAGATTTTATATGTTCTGCTACCTGATGGAACTCTACATGTTGTAATGGCTGGAGTGTTGGACTTGAAAGTCAGGAAGACACGAATCCATACCCTACCTCAGATACTTACTAGCTGAATGACCCTGGGCTGGACACTTAAATTCTCCCAGGTTTCTCATCTGTAAATAATAATAATAATAACAATAATAATAATTAATAATAATACCTACTAGCAAGGTTGTTGTGAGGAATCAAATTAGATTATGCAAAAATACTTGCAAAAGTATTTTATGTGTGTATATCTATACACACATATATTCTCTATCTCTATCTGTCTATCTGTCTGTCTGTCTGTCTATCTATCTATCTATCTATATGACAGCTAGGTGGTACAATGGATAGAGCTCCAGGCCAAGAGTCAGGAACACCTGAGTTCAAATACAGCCTAGCTTTTGTGATCGTGGGCAAGTCACTTAATCCTGTTTGCCTCAGTTTTCTCATTGTAAAATGACTGTGAAAAGGAAATGCAAACCAACCCAGTATCTTTGGCAAGAAAACCCCAAATGGGGTCAAGAAGAGTTTGAAATTACTGAAATACAACTATATATGTGTGTGTGTATACATACATGTGTATGTATACACACATATACACATATATACATATGTACATATATATGTATGAATATATACACACATATACACATGTAAAGCACTTATATGTGTGTGTTTGCTTTTGTCTATCACATCCTCCCAGTCTGCCTTTTTTTCTGTCAGTTTCTGCCTACTCCTTCCCCACTTTCCAACACCTTTAGTTAATCTCCTCCTTTCCTACTTTCCAGTCAGGTAAGATAGATTTCTATGTTCAACTGATTGTGTATATCATTCTCTCTTTGAGCCAATACTGATGAGAGTAAGGTTCAAGTGATGCCCCTCGCCACTCTCCCATCTTCCCCTCCACAGTAATCGATCTTTCTTGCCTCTTCATGTGAAATAATTTACCCCATTTTACCTCTCCCTTCCTTCTGTACCCAGTGTACCCCCCCTTTATCATCCATTAATTATTTTTATGTCTTCCCTCAAATTCACCTTATACCCATATCATCTCTGCATATTCCTTTTAGCTGTACTATTAGTGGTACAATTTTTAAGAATTACAAGTATCATCTTCCCATGTAGGGATGTACACAGGTCAGCTCCACTGAATCTCTTGTGTTTTCTTTTCCCATTTTACCTTTTTAGACTTTTCTTCATATTGGAGATCAAATTTTTTGTTCAATTCTGTTCTTTTCCTTATGAAAGCTTGAAATCCTATTTCATTGAATGACCATTTTTTTCCCTTGGAGTATTATGCTTAATTTCACCAGGTAGATGATTCTTGGTTGTAGTCCTAGCTCCTTTGCCTTCTGGAATAGCCTATTCCATGACCCTTGATCTTTTAACATTGTAGCTGCTAAGTTCTGTGTAATTCTAATTGTGGCTCCCTGATATTTTAATTATTTTTTTCTAGCCACTTGAAATATTTTCCCCTTAATCTGATATTTCTATAATTTGGCTATAATGTTAGGCAGAGTTTTTCTTTTGGGATCTCTTTCCTGAGGTGATAAGTGAATTTTGTTCTCTGGTTCCAGGCTATCAGGGCAGTTTTCCTTGACAATTTCTTGAAAGATGTTGTCAAGTCTTTTTTTTTTATTATGGCTTTCAGGTAGTCCAATGATTCTGACTTTGTCTCTCTTGGATCTATTTTCTATGTCAGTTGTTTTTCCAATGAGGTATTTTATATTTTCTTCTATTTTTTCATTCTTTTGGATTTGTTTGATTGATTCTTGATGCCTTACAGAGTCATTAGCTTCCACTTCCCCACTTCTAACTTTTAAGGAGTTGTTTTCCTCGGTTAGCTTTTGTACTTCCTTTTCCATTTGGCCGATTTTACTTTTTAAGCAGTTGGGTTTTTTCCCAAGTTGCTGACTCTTTTTTCACAATTCTCTTGCATCACTCTCATTTCTTTTCCCAATATTTTTCTACCTCTCTTACATGATTTTAAGCTCCTTTTTGAACTCTTCCATTAGTTCTTTCAGGGCTTGAGATCACCTCCCAGTTTTCTTTGAGGCTTTACCCATAGGTGTTTTGATACTGTTGTCCTCTTCTGAGTTTCTGTCTGAATCTTTCTTGTCACCATAATAACTTTCTATGATTAGATTCTTTTTTTGTGGGGTTTTTTTTTGCTCATCTTTTTTTGACCTTTTTCCTTTCTTTTAAATTTGAGCTCTGCTCCCAGGGTGGAAGTGGCACTGTCTCAGGCTTCTTGTGCCAGTGTTTGCATTCCCTGGCTATTTACCTGGTGATGCCCAGGAACCACCCTCGTGTCTGGCAATGCACTAAGGGGGTGGGCTGGGAGGTGGCTGGTGCTGCTGGAGGTTGGTAGGTGTCTGGCAGCTTACCTGGTACGGAGCTGGGGTCTTAGTGCTGGTGTTTGGTATGTACTGTGGTCAGTGGAGTGTTTCTGTGTTTCCCTGGGGCTACATTAAAGTATCTGACAGTTTTCAGAGCTGGAGTCTGTCTATTCCCCTGGCTATACTGAGGCACATGGGATTGTGGTGTTGGCATTTGACAGCTTTACCACACTGGGGCTCAGGATCTTCTGCTGGTTTGCTGAGTTGGGGCTTGCTGCTGGCTTGCTTGGTTGCTTCCTGTCCTGTCCTTGAGCTCCCCTTTTACCTGAATGAGACAGACATTTCTTGCCCATCTTCCAAGTTTCTTAGGCTAAAAGATTGTTCCACTACATCCTTTTCTGGTTCTGCTGTTCTAGGATTTGTTGGGGGCCACTATTTCATGGTTGTTTGGACATGAATATGGGAAAGTTATAGTGATTTAATCATCTTGGCTCCTGGAAGTCCCAATAACTGATATTTCCATAGCACTTGAGAATCTGTATGGCCCAGGGGATAGAGGGTCAGCCTTGGCCAAACCAAGGTGGCAGAAGAGCATGAGGAAGTTCATCGAGTTTAGCAAAACTTCTTCAAACATATCTTGAAGACTCACTGACTAGATCCTCATGGGAAAATCCAAAAAAAAGTCACAGTGAGTCAATTTTTTAGCCCATGTTGGCACTGGGAGACAGACAGAGGAGTCTGTGGTCACCGTGGACAGGGCCTCTAGGGCGGGAAGAAGTGGCGCAAGGGAAAGATGAAGTCTCCAACCCATACCAGGAACAGTGACTATGTGTAGGGTATAGGAACAGGTTCTGACTCATAGCTTTGTCACTCACCACCCAGATCCAGGTCATATATGCAGGGCAAACTGAGGAGGGGACCTGAGCTTAGAGGTAGCATTCAGAGATAGAGAGATGTCCCAGGTCCTAGACAGTATGCCAAGAACAAGTTCAGCAGCAAAAAGCATTGATCAGCTTCCAGGATCAGAATGGGGTTTCAGCCCAATCTTTAGACCATAGAGAAAGAATCAGGGTAGAAATCCCAAACTAAAGTGTTGCCTGCTCTTCTATTACTACTATTACAGAAGAGTTTTCTGCTGAGTCCAGCAGAATCTACTGTTGCCCTGTATCGGAATACTTTGGTAGCAGTGAAATCTTGCAGGTGCCTGGTTTAAACTGTCCTGGAAAACCTGGGATAATACAGCACTCAATACCCCTGAGAAAGCAATAGCAGTACCAGTTCAGACATTACCTCCAGAAGTACACAGAGCTCAACTCTAACATCAAGTCTGAAGTCAGAAAATAGATTGGAAGAATGAGCAAACATAAAAAGAATCTCACCATAAAAAGCCATTGAGATGACAGACATGAAGAAGACACAAACCTAGAGGAAGAAAATGATTTCAAAACTCCTATAAGCAAAATCTCAAGGAAAAACACATTTTGGCACAAATTCAACTAGAATTCTTGAAAGAGACAAAGCAAGAGTTTGTTTTTGTTAAGAAATGAAAAAAGAGTTTTTATAAATGAAATGGGAATGCTACAGGGAAAACCTGGAGAGGAAAAAATGAGATCTGTAGAATAAAGAATTGTAAAGGGAATTAATAGCTTGGTACAAGAGGCATAAAACTTTGTCCAAGCCACAAATTCCCTGAAAATTAAAATGAAGTAAATAGTAGTCAACAATCTTACAAAACAAAAACAAAAAAAAATTAAAACAAAGTAAAAAGACTGAAAAAACAGAAGAAAAATATAAGGTATCTCATAGTAAAAGCAAATTTAGAATTATCAGACTGCCCAAAGGCCATGAATGAAAAGAGAACCTAGACACCATATTTCAAGAAATCTTAAAAGAAAATTTCCCAGATCTGTTAGAGTCAGAAAACAAAGTAGAAATAAAAAGAATCTACCAGTAACCTCCTGAAAGAACCCCCAAATGAAAACTCCCAGAAACATCATAACTAAAATCCAGAACTTCCAGGCCAATGAAAAACGATTGCAAGTATCCAAAAAAAAAAAAAAAAGAATTCAAGTACCAAGGAGCCCCAGTAGAGATGACACAATTTAGCAGCCATTGCTATAAAAATGGAAAATGGGACATCCCATTCCAGAAGGCAGAGAATATAGGCTTATGACCAAGAATTATTTGCCTAGCAGAACTGATTATAATTCTTTAGGGCAAAATAGACTTTTACAAAAATTGAAGACTTTCAAGCATTCCTAATGAAAAGACCAGACGTGAGTAGAAACTTTGAAGTTCAAACACAGACATTAAGAGAAATATAAAAAGATAAACAGGAACAATCACAAGGGACTAAACAAGGATAAACTGCTTACATTCTAATATCGGAAGATGATCCATGTGTACCCTCCAAACTCTTTTATCTTTTATCATAGAGGGAGTTTATTTAGGTAGAAAGACTGGGAGTGGTTCTACTATGTGTTAATGGGCTTAGAAAAGAATGGAAAGAAAGAAGACAAAGAATACACTATGGGCAGAAAGGAAAGAAAGGTTAGGGGAAATTATCTCATACAATCAGGATGTGTAAGTAGATATCTTTATAAACAAGAGAAAAAGGGGAAGCATCTAACACTTGAAAATTACTCTCATCTCAACTGGTCAAAAGAGGGAAGAATACACATATACCCACACAGATGCACATGCACAGAATTGGGTACAGAAATACATTTCATTGAGTAAGACAATAGGAGGGAAAGAAGAGAATGGGGAATTAGATGGAAGATAGATTAAGGAAGGGATTAATTCTAAACAAAACAAACTCTAAGGATGTGTAAAAATATTGAGAGCTCTTTTTGTGGTGGCAAAGATTGTGAAACTGAGGAATGCCCATTGACTAGGGAATGGCTGAACAAGTTATGGTGTATAAGTGTGATGGAATACTACTGTGCATTAAGAAATAATGAAGGTGATGGTTTCAGAGAAACTTAAGAAGATGTATATGAACTGCAGAGTAAAGTAAAATGGTAAAATGACAACAATATTTGAAAGACAAACTTTGAAAGACTTAGGAACTCTGTTCAGCATAATGACCAACCTTTATTGCAAATGAGGAAACATGCTACCCATTCCCTGGTAGAGAAGTGAAAGATTCATCAGTATATAGAAAATTTATACATATACATATATATATAATGCATATATATGTGTGCATGTATATTTCTGTATGTACATGTATATGCATGTGCATATGTATATGCACGTGCATATGTATATATATATGTGTATATATATATATACATATATATATATACATATATATATACTCACATAGTAACCTAGAGGTGGTATCTTGGAAGACCCAAAAAAGAAAATCTTTGTCACCAAAGTCCTTGGCACTGTTAAATGGTTCAACATCAAAAATTAGAATGATTTTATCAGTAGAAATGACATCAAAGAAGATGCATTACCATTTAATTTGTAGCCCAGACCTTCACCAAGTATTGTATAATCCATTAGAATGTGAACTCCTTGAGGGCAGAGACCTTCTTGCTTTTCTGTTTGTATGCCCAGTACTTAGCACAGTGATTTGAACATAGAAAGACCTTAATAAATGTATTATTCATTCATTCATTTATCCATTCACTCTAGCCCGGATAACAGGTAGAGGGGAATTAACAACTAATTAATGATCAGCCATGCACATTGCCCTAAGACTTGCAAACCTGAATGATTTAGCCTCGAACAAGGCTACCTCAGTACAATGCCTGCCATAAGACAGCATCACGGAGAGAGAAGCAGCAAGAGCTTCCAGGTACCTATTACTATTAACTTTGTCAATCTCTAGTAGCTAAAACTCTAACTTTTGGCTAGATTGACTCAAAGATTTTCAGTAAGCCTTGAGGCTTGCATAAGATATTTCAGAATAGGTTACTTACTGCTAAAAAAGAAAGTATTTCAAGTGTATAATAAAGAAATCTCTCATTGATAAGTAGGAAAAAATCCAGTTACAAGTGAATTAATGAATGGCAATTAGAAGATACAAGACCCTGACTACTATGAGGTATGCCAAGGGGCATAATAGGGTTATATCAGCAACTAGCCTTCAATCGTAAGTCAGTAAAGAAATTTAAAATATTCATAAGCTAGGACATAAAAAGAGGGTAATAGATGGAATGGGGCTTGGAGTCAGGAAGAACTGAGTTTAAAATCAAACCCTTGACACTGTGTGACCATGGGCAAAATGTATTAGACTTACTCAGTTACCCTAAAGGACCAACTTTGAAGCAATGGATAGAACGTGCAAAGGAAGCAAACATGAGCTCAGTGTAAGCGATTTAAGCTCATTGGAGTAATTTGGGATATCTGAAATTGATACTTGGAATGGGTCAGGAGGCAGTGGGTTCCTCCTCCCTGTAGATCTTCAAGGAAAAGTTAGATGACCCCCTTATTAGGTATGTTATAAAAATAATCCTTCTGGAGGGTAGGGTGTGCACTAGGGACTGCCTCAAATCCCTTCCAACTCAGAAATTCTGTGACATCACTTGATCTTAACCTCCTTAGGGCTTATCGGTTGTTTATCCTTTGTTTTTGAAGAAGACCAAAGACATTACGAGGGTGATGTCCTGACATGCATGTTAATTGGACTGAAGTGAGGCAGCCTCACTCTCTCTTCCAAAGCCATCAAAGTCTAGTGGCAAGACAAAAGTCAAGATAATTGGTGACAGCCAGGAATGCAGTAGATGACCTTGGCCTTTTTAAATTAGGGTTGTTTCCCAGGCCCCAGTTTGTCTGAGGCAGTGCTCATCTATATGAAGAGATCATTGAAGGAGATAATCTCTTAGTAACTTTCCACATCCAACATCCTAAAACTCTGAGAAATGTGAAGGATAAGCCTAGGTACTGAATTTTGGGATTATGGAGATTTACATTGCCCCTGGAAATCTGCAAAAATTAGTATCTTTTTTTAGGTATTAGCATATGAATTCAGTGGAAATAGGAGTTACATTTAGTCATAATTCAAACTTGCTTTTCTAAGTTATGGGCCAGATGTATAAGAGACAGCAACAAAAATAATAGCCGCATAGTGACAAATCCCAAGATCATTTTCATTTGAACCTCCCTGAAATAGACGATAAATAACGGGCCACCTCTTACCTAACAATACCAATCAGCTTTGTCAGAAGGAGTTCCCATACTGGGAATTCCCCATACTGATAAAATCTTGTATTCACCTAAGGTATAAATTAGAAAGCAAACTCCACTAACCCTAAATGATAGAGCAAGATCCACAACCTATTTGTGTCTAATGGCAAGCATCTCTAGGGCAGAAAGGGAGGGAAGAAAAAAAGGGAAAAAAGAAATTTACATGATAACTTTATGATATACTTAAAAGGAATAGTAAGTTGTATATAACAGTCTTGCAGTTTCGTGTGCAATCACCTCTTTTATTATACTATGTTATATTTGTTTTATTCCATAAATTAAAAATAAAATAAAAACAAAAAACTGGTTGGGGGGAGAGTTTTGATCAGGGAAGTGGCATGATCAGGCCTGTGCATTCAGAAAGATTTTTTGAGCAAAGGAAAAGCAAGAGGCTCTGAAGCCCATTCTGTGGAATCCAAGGAATTTTTTCCCTTGAGCTTAGACTTGAAGGGTGGTAGGAACTTCAGGAGGGGTAGGGGACCAGGGAGATCATTCCAGGCCTGTGGCACAGTCTGTGCAACTACATGTAGGCAAGACAGCAAGTAGGTCAATTGGCTAGATCATAGAGGACATAAAGGGAAGGAATATGTAATCAGCCTGGGAAGATAACTTGGAAATAGTGAAGGGCTTTTAATGCCAAAAAGAGCCATTTAAATTTCACTCTACAGGTAACAGGGTGCCATGTAAGCTTCTTAGACAGGAAAGGGACATGCTTGGGTGTGTTCCAGAAAGACTGGGGAGACTGAGTAAAGAACTGGTGTCAAACTCATATACAAACAGGAGCCACTAAACCATACATAAGGATCTCAGTGGCTGCATATTGACTTAGTTTTAAAATGTATTGCTATCTATGTATTATTGTATTTTTATTTATTTTATTAAATATTCCCAGTTACATTTTAATCCGGTCCCAGTGGTACTTGGAGTGTACCTGCATTCCAAGTCACTGCATGAGGTTAACAGCCCATGCGTTATGACACCTCTGGTGTAAAAGCAAGGTTAGAGTCTGGAAGCATGATGGCCAGTTAGAAGGTTCTTACAATGGTGATGAGAGGTGGCCATATGAAAGTAGAGAAGGGAACACACATAAGCAATGCTGAAGGAGTGAAGTTTTATTGGAATTGAGAACTAATGAGGTATAAGGATAAATGTCTTGATGAAAGCTAAGTATACTAATGTTGTGATGTTGAAACTTTATTTCTTGGTGTGGGATGAAAGACCCTCACTAATTAAAAGTTAATTTATAATAGGGAGCCATCTCAGGGTGGGAACAGAAATAAAATTTATTCAATTCTCGAGAATAGGGTGTCCTCTACCAGAACAGATCTAGCAAGGGAGGCCCTTTACAAAAGGCAAAGCACCAATAATTAGACCTAACACAAGAGAATTCCCACCCACCTTTGACCCTTCTCACCATTGACTAGGAGGCGGGCTTACAATCTGAGCATGAAAGCTAGACAATGAACGGGGAAATTGAGGCACAGAAACTCCAATTCCCATTCCTTTAGCTAATGATTACAACTGAGGTGACATCTATAAATCTAAAGAAGGAGAATAGGATAAGGGGAGGGGGAGACCCTCTCCATTCTTCTACAGTACTTCTACAGTAAAGGAAAGCAGGTCACAGTGACCCTATTCTTACTGAGCAAATCTTTAAACCAGAACCAGAAGAAAGAACAAAAAATTTCAGGGTAAACTTTCCCAGAGGCTGAGCCATCAGACTCTCATGGCCTCAGAATTTTTCCACTTCCCTATTTCCCTATCTCTTGATTTTTAAACATTTCTTAGTATATATATATATATACACACACATATATACATATATATACATATCTTCCCTGTGAAGTCTTCAAATTTTATTTACCTCACACATTTCTGATTGATCTTTTTAATCTTTAAATATTTACTTTTTTTTATTCTGTTCTTCCCACTACCCCCCATTGAACAAGTAAAAAAATAAATAACTAATAACAGAAACAAACAAATAAAAATAAAGTCCTTAATACAGTTGATAGTTCAGCAAAATTAATTTCCACTTTAGCCATGTCCAAAAACATAGGTCTCTTCCTTCAGTTTAATTTCTGTATTTCTCTGTCAGAAGACGAGTGACACGTTTCCTCTTCATTTTTTTTGGACTTAGGGTTTATCAGTGAGCTGATCAGAGTTCTAAAATCTTTCAAAGTTGTTTTTCTCTATAAGGTCATCATTGTATATAACTTGTCCTAGTTCTGCTCACTTGATTCTTCATGAGTTCATAAAGGGCTTCCCAATTTCCTCTGAAATTGTCTACTATATCATTTCTCGTCGTATAATAATATGATATTACAAGTATATATAATATAGACAGCTAGGTGGCACAGTGGATGGAGCGCCAGTCCTGAAGTCAGGAAGATTCATCTTCCTGAATTCAAATCTGTCCTCAGACACTAGATGCGTGACCCTTGGAAAGCCACTTAACCCTATTTGCCTCAGTTTCTTCATCTATAAAATGAGCTAGAGAAGGAAATGACGAACCACTCCAGTTTCTTTGCCAAGAAAACTCCAAAAATGGGTCATGAAGAGTCAGACATGACAGAAAACAACTCAACTACAACAACAAAAGAGTCTTTTCCTTTTTCTTTGATTTCTTTGAGGGTCTAGTCCTACTAATGGTATAGCTGAATTAAAGAGTATGTACATTTTAGTAACCTTTGGGACAAAGCTCCAAATTATTTTCCAGAATGGCTAGATCAAGTCTCAGCTCCACCAACAATGACTAAGATAGCTTATTTTACCATATCCCCTCCAATGTTTGTCATTTTCCTCTTGTCATCTTTTCCAATATGATAGGTATGAGAAAGAAACTCAAAACTGGTTTAATCAGCATTTCTGTAATTATTGGTAATTTAGAACACTTTTTTAAAAAATGATTGTTGATAGCTAGCATTTCTTCCTTCAAAAACTTCCTGCTTTTGTTCTTTCACATTTATCTACCAGGGAATGGCTCCTAACAAATTTGAGTCATTATCTTTCAAATTTTGGTTAAAAAGCCTTTATCAGAGAAAGTTGCTGTAGAGATGTTTTTCCAATTACTTGTTTCCTTTCTAATTTTTTCAGCATTGGAATTTCCATATAAAACTTTTTTTGATTTATATAAATAAATGTCCATTTTATCTTGTGTAGCCCTCTCTATCACTTGTTCATTCATGATCTCTCTCTCTCTCTCTCTCTCTCTCTCTCTCTCTCTCTCTCTCTATGGATCCAAAAGGTAATTTCTTCCTTTCTCTTCTCTTTGGTTTATGATGTGATCTTTTATATCTAGATTATATATCCATTTGGAGTTTACTTGTTACATGGTATAAGGTGCTGGTCCAAATCTAATTTTTGCTAGATTACCATTCAGTTTTCCAACTAGACTTTTTTTTTTATTAAACAGTAACTCTTTCCCCCAGTAACTGGAGTCTGTGATTCTACTAACACTATGCTAATTAATATGCATTTTTTCTGTATGTTATATAACTAATATATTCTACTTACTGGTCTCTTTTGTTTCTTAAATCAGAACTAGATTGTTTAAGTGATTACTACTTCCTTAATCCTCCATACTTTCTATTTTGCAGAATTTGCCATTTCCCCACCTTTTTATATATCAAAGTAACATTTATCCATTTGTTAATTTCCAGATTGTCTTTCATTCCCCATGATCCCTCAAATATTACTAACATTGGCTCAGCAATATCATCTTCACAGTCTTTCAGAACCCTGGGGTGTGGTTCACTGAGACCTGAAAATTCTCACTTAGAGTTTCAATATGGTCTCTTAACTATTACTCAAACATCTTGGGTTTCTCAGTCTTCTTAGTCATGTTTTCTGCTCTTTAAAGACTGAGATATAACAATAAAATTTCAACTTTCTCCTTATTATCTTTTAATAACATTGCATTCTCCCTGCTCCCAATAGTTTTGCGAAAGCCTGGCCCTTTGTTGCTGCTTTTGATCATAAACATACAGGGTATCCCTAAAATCTGGACACATAGGCAAAAATGCAAATTTTGAAATATTTGGAATATTAACAGACCTTAGCCCCCTTGAATTCTTTTTCTGGGGCATGCTAAAGGAGAAGATGTACTTAATGAAAATCACAGATGCAATACACTTGATTGAATGCATAAAGAGCAAATGTGCTAAAATTGACGGCAATGTGGAGTTATTGCATCGAGTTCATGTGAATCTTGGAAAGCGCTTCAACTTTTGCATCATAAATGATGGAAATCATATTGAGGATGTTATTTGTTAATATTCCAGTTAAATAAAATGTTGTTGAAAATTTAATTCATTTTGGTTCTTTAAAATATGCATTTTTGCCTGTGTGTCCAGACTTTAGGAACATCCTGTACATTTAAGTCTTTTTTTTAAATTGTACTTAGCATATCTTACAAGTTTTAATTCATTCTGTAATTCAGGATTCCTTGTAGTATTCTTTAGGTCCATGCTAGTTTTTATATATTCTTCCTTGATTGTATATTTCTCATTTTAATACTTATTACTCCATGTGTATCTTTTTTTCAGACAAGTTCATTAGAGAGTTCATTGTGTAGCTCTTGCTTTCTTTAGACAGCTTGCTCTTCTTCATTTGACTCATTCATATTTTTATTGTTAGAATTTCACTACTGTCTCCCATTCTTTCTGAGATGTCTTTTACTTTAGTCTTAGGCCATGAGATCCTATTTCTTCTTTTTTTAAAATAAGCTATCCTACCACCTCTTACTATATGCAATATTTTCTTTCCTTGACTTTCTCAAAAGTGAAGATAACAAGGTGACTTTCTCTAAAAGTTCTCACCATTTTTAATTTTCCAGTTAGTTTCTATTTCTTGGTCAGAATTAGATCCAAATGAGCTGTTCCCCTAGTTACTTCCTCTACTTTCGGGGGCAGTAAATGATCAGCTAGGCAAGTTAAGAATTTATCAGAAAGATGGAATTATTTCTCCTTTAGTACCAATGTAAACACTCTCTAAATTGTGTTCTTCTTCAGGCATGTAGATTTTTGGGTAGGAGTGTATCTGTGGAGTGTGCATGTGCATGTGTATGTGTGTATGTGTGTGCGTGTGTGTGTCTTCTAAACGTGTGTAATAACAACTATTTTATTAAATAAGAGAGTGATATCCACATGTGCCAGGTCCTGTGCAAGGCTCTGGAGCTACAAAAACAAAAATGAAACAGTCCCTGTCTTCAAGTATTTTGTATAAATGATATTCAATATAGACATAAGATAATTTGGGGGCCAGGAAAGGCCTCCCATACATGTGCATATGAATCTACACTTACTTATACAAATACCCTGGATCTAAAATGCCCTTCCACCACCTCACTATTTAACTATTTGTTAAATGCCTATTTTTCCATTGCCCTATTCCAGACAGAGGCGGCAACATGATATGTCAGATAGAATATTGGACTTGGAGTCAGAAATATTAGGGTTCAAATCCTATTTTTGACACTTATTTATTAGCTGTATGATCCTGGGCAAATCAATTAACCTCTCTGTGCCTTGGCAGGTAAGTGTAGCAGTGCATAGGGTGCTGGGCCTGAGTTCAAATCTGGCCACATACACTCACTAGCTGTGTGACCTTGGGTAAGTCACTTAACCCTGTTCTCCTCAGGTTCCTCATTTGTAAAATGAGCTAGAGAAGGAAATGACAGACCACTGCAGTGTCTTTGCAATGACCTAACAGCAAAAGTGCCTTAGGCAAATTCCTAGGACTCACCTAAGAAGTCTGAGAACAATTGGGATCTATTTCAGTGGAGGGGCTGCCTTACATTAACAAAGACATAGACCTTTCTTTCCTTCCCAAATAGTCTGATCACACATCTCTCTCCACCAGGTCTTAATGACACCATTCAAGTTCTTTTGCTAAAATATCAAATTTACTTTGATTATTACCCAGACTCTATGATTGGCCTGCAGGCATCTGAGGTTATAATTTTGTTCTCAATGTGTTTCCCAACCATTTCCCTCTATGAATTACTTGGTGTTTCTTGCACTATCATTTATCTTTCTGTTACTTCATGTCCTCCATGAGATGCACTTTTATAGTTTCATTGGAGCATTTTTCCTTCCCTCTTCTATTTTCAGTTTGGAAGGCTCACAATCAGATTGCCAAAATCAGATTGGCAAATTCTTCCCTGGCTTCATGATATATGATCTGTGTCTACAACCTGAAGTTGTCCCTGCTCACAACCTAGAGACTATAGATCTGGAATTGCAAGAGAGGGACCTTAGTAAACAATCAATCAATGAATATTTATTAAGTGCCTACTATGTGCCAGGCACTGTGCTAAGCAATCAACTCGATCCCTTCATTTTACAGATGAGGAAACTGAGACCCAAAGAAGTTAGAAGGAGAGATGAGGATCAAAGGGAAGTCCCCAGACATTAAATCAAACACTACTCATTGTCATTACTATTTTCCAGGGAATTAATGCTATAATTCAACACGTAGCCAGCTCTTTAGTACTTGTCCTGAAGTTCCAAATTGGAAGAAGTGGTGAAAAAAATCATTGTACCTCCCAATGTCCCTCAATTTGCAGTCCAGGACTTCAGTCTCTAGAGATATTCCAGGTTACCTCTAGCCATTTCATTTGTCCCCTTGCGAATAAGCTGTAATGGTTAGTAGTTAACAAGTTTGATTAGTCTCAGCAGGTTTTCTCTTATGTCCCAGATACACACTTCAGGAAATTAGCACATCTCCCCATTGGTCATGTCAGGTTTACATATTACCACCACCTCCATATTTCTCAGCAGGGAGTTACCAACCACCATAGTGGGTATCTTCCTCCTGAGGCCAGTAATAGAACTTCTGATGCCTACTAACACCTGTGAGACGCTGTGATGTAGTGGATAAAGGCATGACCTTGGAGTCTAAGACATCTGGGTCCAAGTCCTGCTGCTGACATGTGGAAGATGTAGTGGCAGCCCATGTTCTATGGAAGCCTAACAGGTGGAAGGATGGGCAAAAATCAGCTAACCTCTCAGTGCCCCCACACGAATCTGTGAGACTACATGTTACAGATGTGTCAAAGATCAGTAGTGATGGGGGGAGTTTCCATATCCCCTTCACCAGTGAAATCACAGATCTGAACCAAAAACAAATACCAAATCACTACACCTGAGCATCTTCCTTTCTATTCTATAGAAAATGAGATGCTACTGCTGCTGTGGAAGGTCCAGATCTAATCCTTATAAAAAGAATTTCACATGTCAGATAACATATTTTTCCAACAGACTTCTTGCTTAACCCCAAAGCTAGTGCCTTTTGTCTGAGATTACCTCCACGTATACTGACTATATACTGTATGTTATTTTCCTGTTACCTTCCTTCCCCTTTAGAACATGAGCTCCTTGAGGGCAGAAACCATGTTTTCCCCTTTTTTTGTAGCTCTAGTATTTAGCACAGACCTGAACACATAGTAGGTCCTCAATAAATATTGTTGAGGGACTGACTGTAAAATTTTTCCTCTTGGTTCTCTTAGATAATTTCTTCTACCTTGTGTTAACATTCTTTTAATAAGCAAAACATAAAGAAAGATTCCTCAATCTTTTTTTTCTCTTCTTTTCTTTTCTTTAAGGAGAAGATATTTAAAACACACGGATACTCATGTACATACACAGCGTTAAGGACTTTTACTAAGAGTATAAAACCTGTAGAATACTGCAATAGAATCATAGAATTTTGCTTTAGATCTGGATGGTGCCTCACAAATCATTTAGTCTGACATCAGTATCCTCATTTTATAGATGAGGAATCTGAAACCCAGAATGTTAAAGGATCTTGCCCAGGGCTACACAGTGAGTAAGTAGAAAGCTCGGGACTGTCTCCTAACTACTAGGCCAATTTTCTTTTCACTGAACTACACAGTTCCCTGGATTTTTCTTACTCTTTGGTTCTCAAGTAGAATTACTGTCCCTTGTTGCTTCTCTGATAATTTCCATTGCTAATGGCCGTGGCATTGGTAAGTTCTCTTCAGAACTTATAACTGAGTTATAAGGTTTCTTTGAGTTATGTTTTTAAATGATTTTCTAATCTTCCATTTATATTTCAAAATATGAGTGGGACATTTCATCTTTTCCTCATTTTTTCACTAATCTGATTTTACAGATGAGGAAACCGAGGCACAGAAAAATTAAGTGACTTACCCAAGATCACTTAGCAGGATTAGTGTTTAAATTGAGATAGGAACCTAGATCTCCTGACTTTTAGATCAGGCAAATTTCTGAATTCCAACGGAAGTTCTGATATATGAAATTGCAATTGATTATAAGAAAAAAAATCATATTCAAGTTGGGAGATAAATTTAAATCCCATTAAACTAACTGAAAAATTCATGAGCAATACATGGATAATTTGTTTCTTATTAAAACATTAAACTTGTAGAGAATATTTAGCTGTTCAAATGTCAAGTAACAGGATAGCTATAGTAAGTTAATTAGGTACCAATTCATTGCTAAAGATACTTAATTGACATTTAATAAGCATATTAAATACCAATTAACCAACTATATTTAGTGCTAACCATATTTAGTCAAAGCTGTTTTGTTAATTACTTGCTCAGTGCCTTAGTATCTATGGTCAATAGATTAGAACCAGAATTAAGCATATGCATTAATACATTTGCATATGTTTGTCTCCCTCGTGGTATGGGTGGGTATATCTTTGTATATGGCTACCCACCAGCAAGCATTTAATGAAGAAAAAATCCCCCTCTTAGCTGTCCAAAGCTCATGGCATGCCTTCCACAGAGAAAACAATCAGCAAAAATAAATGTGAAGACAGGGATCTGGCTCTCTTCCCCAGTGGCATCACCATAGTGTTTCGAAAAGACATGAGCCACAGAGCCTTGAAAGTGCAGGCATTTGCATATGGACATTCACAATTCAGGAGCAACTACTAGGATTATTTATAAATACCATTTTTTTAGTACTATTTGCTGAAGGAGAAAATATGCCAATGACAATAATTCCCTCTAGGATCTCATGACTTTGCAATGCTCAGAAGACCTTGGTAGGACCTTGGGCAAATCCCTTCCCCTATCTGAGCCTCAGTTCCCTCATCTGTAAAATGAAGAAGGTGGACTAGATGACCTCTGAGATTCCTTCCAGCACTACCTCTTTGCGAGCACAAATTCTTTTGGACCATTTGCTGAATAGCAGTGTCAGTCATATGCTTTGGGATTTGTAGACTGAATTCGGGTCACAGTGAATTTTAGCAGACATGATATTTGCAGCACAAAAGAGAAGAGAAGCAAGAGATGAGATCAGGGACCAGACCATATTAACCTCAAACTCTCTTCAATGACCCTAAAAAGGCATTTACTGTGTCAGTAGAACAGGACTCAGGCAGTCCTTCCAAATGTTTGTCTGCGCAGAAATGCACCAGCAAGGTAGACTCACGGAATGATTGCACTGAAAAGGGCATCTTGAAGTCTTCTTATTTGTCCTTCTTCCAGGCAAGGTTACACCTAAAGTGCCTTGGCTCTTGAGGCATCAATCCTATTCTTATAAGTTTCCAAGGGAAGACATGGAATGGCTTTCCTTGATGACGCATCCTAGATTTTTAACAATTCTTATCATGGAATTCCCTTTATATACTGATGGGTAGATCATCCCATTTCAGACACTATCAAGTGGTATAAAAGATAGATTGGGAGTCCTAGTAAATGAAAAAAGGAAAAATAAAAGACAAATAAAAAACATAAAGGCAACCTAAAAGTAACCCTTTGAGATAAATTCAGTTCTGACTTTAGAAAACACATGTGCTGAGGCTGGGGAATGTTTTTAATTGCAATGAGGCTGTGTTTTCTAGGTAGCAGAATCATTGGGCCACAGTAGAGCATGGCAGAACCAATCACTTCAGTTATCACAGCAACCCTTCTCTGTTGTTGTAGTGTGTGTGTGTGTGTGTGTGTATGTGCGTGTGCATGTATGCGTGTGTGTGTATATGTACATGTGTAGGGATGGGCTTGGAGTTATTAGTATCTCAGTTGTGTGACATAGTCATATGACTGATCTGGCAACTACACATACAGGAAATATAATAGCTCTATTCTGATTCTAATCTGTTGATCACAGATGCTAAGACAAAGTGGGCCGACTTCTGGGGAACCCAGGTGACCTATTCTACATTATTTTAGTTAAGAGATGTCTTCCAAAATTCTGTGTCTAGCATCCTATAGAAATCATCAAAATAACTTCAATTGCTTTTGATAGAGGCAGTCTCTCCCCTTCGAAAGCTAAATTTTGCCCAAAGGGTCCACATCCTATCTACATGGAAATACCTGGCTGAGATAAGGATCTCCTTAGGAATTTTAAACCTGGCAAAGCATGGAAACCTATGACTTAAAATGCCCAAGAAATGTCAGGGAATAAACATCATTTCACTCTGCTTTTTCACAGCATGTTTCATCAGAGTGTGGTATAGTAGAAAAAGAATTAGTCTTAGATTGAGAATAATCACATTCATTAGTTGTGACATTTGCTAGCTATGTGATCCTAGACAAATCACTTAACCTCTCTTTCCTCATCTGTAAAATAGTATTAATATTTGTACTACCTACCTCATGGGTTGCTACGAGGAAAGCATTTTGTAAACCCTATAGCATCATGTATATATGAGCAATCATTAATAAAGGGTTGCCCTGTGCCTGTGAGGTTGGTTCAAGGAATCCATGAAGTTGCAGAGATGAAAAAGGTCTAGATGTGGGTAAGGGTAACTGCTAGGCTAGACAAGTTTGATCAATAAAAGGAAAAAACAGAGAACAGTGTCAAATTTAACCCATTCCAACATGAAGTACACTTGGGTAGACATAGTACTCATGCTAAGGATAGTAAGAACTAGTTCATGTAACTAAAGAACTGAGTCTGACTTTGCTGGTGTAGCTGACATTCCCCTTTTCAGCTCAGTTGGCAGTAGAAGTGAAGATAAATTGGAGATCCAATAGGTACATGGCATAAATCATAAATTTTAGGATATTATACTTTTTAGGGGGCCCATAGTCTGGTTCCAATCCAGAAAGAAGAAGAAAGAAAATGAAAGAAACAATTAAGTTGGAGGGCAAGTCAGCAGCAGAAAAAAAATCAAGATAATAAATTGTATAGAGAATCTTGTGTATGAAGAGAAATTGACAAAATGGGATTCCATATTTAGTCCTGAAAGTGGGTGATTAAGAGGCAATCTGAATGAGGTATTAAACTAGATATGTCTTATAAATTTTAGTTTGATGATCAATTTGAGTTTATTAGGTAGATCAGAACATGAAGACATAAATGCAAATCAAGAGGGAATATATGTAAAAAGAATTTAAGGAGATATTTTATGAGGAAAGTGATGAATTTGGGAATGAAATTGGATAACTGTATGGAATTCAGAAAATGAAAAGAAGTATAGTTAATCTGGTGTCTCAAAGCAACTGTCTGAATATTAATGCATCAAACAGAATATATTTAGGGATCATGCCCATGGCCTAATTTTAAATTTTGTGAAGGGATGAACCTTCACTTTTTTCATATATACTAAAGAAAAAGACACCCTTTTAAAAAAAAGTCCCCACAACCTCAAGGGATGCCTGGTGGTAGCTCCATCCATGGACCAGTCACCTTCCGCCTCAAATATCTCATCTCTCTATAGGGGTAATTGGGCTCAAGAAGAGGGATAGACAGAGGGATAAATTAACTACAGATATGTCTGGTTGGATTAATGTCATCTGTCAGCAACAGACATAAACATGAAACAAACTTAGGCAACACACAATAAACCACTATAGGAAAAACAAAGGCAATATATGATCAAACAAAGTAGAAGACTGAAGCAATCATTCAGATACTTCAAGGTCTTCAAATTTGTTACTAGAGAAAACCAGTAGTTGTTGGATTTTATGCATGCATATGCATATGTTTAGACCATGCCATATGAAGATTAGTTGAAAGAACTGGGATTATTTAGGCTGGAAAAAAAGAAAGCTTAGGAGGGACATAATCACGGATATGTGAAGGCAGTCATATGGAAGAGGGCCCAATGTGAAGGGGTTTGGGATAGAAGTGACAAAGAGGAAAATTTAGGATTGATGTCAGGAAATTTTAGCTAAAATTAGAATCATCCCAAAGTACAATGGGCTGCTGTGGGAGGTAGTAGGCCACCTCTCACTGGCGGTCTTCAAGCAAAGGCTAGATGACCATTTGCCAAGCATGTTGCAGAGGGCATTCTTGTTCAGGTTTAGATTGGACGAGATGTCCTTGAGGTCACTTCTAACTCAGACCCCATGACTCTGTGCCACTCACCTAGAAATAATGTGGAGAGAGAAAAGGTTGGGAAGCAATGGAAATGTTTCCATTTTTGCTTCCTTTTCTTCCCTATAGTCTCCCATGATCTTCCTTTAATCATCTCAGTCCATTCCCTCCCCCTCTTTCAAGGCACCGGCAACCTCTTCAGACTTCTGGCCACCTCCTTCCTTCCATATGACCTAGTTTCTGGCTCTTTGCCTCCCCACGACCCTCAATCTCTCCCTTTCATCCAGCGAATTCACACACCAGGCCCTTCAGAGGTCTTCCGATGTCAAGTATCAGAGCTCCCAACTTCGGATTCCATTGCTTTTCACTGTCCAAAGAAAGCCTGAAACAATTTGCCTTAAAACCAGTTCTTGGAGATAGAAGGCAAGCCAGACAAATAAGGTATTGCATTGCCTTGTTGCAAGCCAGTGCCTTTGGCAACATCTGTCTGTAGCAATGAGATTGGAAGTTGTTTTGTGCTTCTTTGCTGGGCACTCTGATTCTTTCCCCAGTGTATTGTCTTCCCCTGAGGGGTAACCTTACAGAGTTTTCTCAGTGGTCTGGCTTCTCTAGGCTAAGAAACTCATAACTAATTACCATGACTTCAATTCCTAACTTGACCAGCTGTGTCAAAGAAAGGAAGCCACGGTCTCCCCCTGTGCAGCAAGATCTATAATTTATCCTCCATATAAAAAAGTCAATATTGGACCAAAAATGACATTTAAAAATCATAAAATAAGTAGCCTGATATTTACCTAAGATGTTTTCTTCTTCCCACCATTTTATATAACATGTACTGCACTGTTTATTTTCCTTTTGTGCTGTGTGTTTGTGTGTATATATGCCTCTATGATAGCTCTCTTATTTCAGAAGACTTCCGGGTAAGGGAGAAAACAAGACCACTGAGAAAAGATAATGGGGACGGTGGAGGGAGGGCCTCTGAAGACATTCTTCTGGCAGTTTTGATCTTGTAAAAATAGGTTAACTTTAAGGACTGAGCTTGGCAATTTCGGTGTGTGTGTGTGTGTGTGTGTGTTTTCCTGATTCTAAAATTGTGCTGTAAATTTTTATGGCCTTACAGATTAAAAAAAGATTAAAACCGCAAAGCACACGTTAATTACAAATGGCTCACCAGTGGCAAAAAAATATTTGTCTCCTCCATCAGGGTTGCTGGAAGCCTCCCGCTCTGCTTTCCACATGGGGCGTCCCGTTCCCTCCCATGGCAGCAGCAACAACATCAGGAGAAATGCACCAGCTGGGTTGATGTTAATGAAGCAGTAGCAGCAGCCGCCGCAGCCGAGAGCAGAGCAGCTGCAGAAGCAGAGCCTCTTTGGCCCAGGCAAAGTCTCCGTCAGAGGCGAAGGGCAAAGGCTCTCCTTGCTGCTATGGTCCCTCCAGGAACTCTCGCCCCAAAGCAGATTCATCCCCAGCCTCTATCCAGACATTGTGGGAAAGCTATGTTGGAGGTCATGGTCTACCCTGGTAGGTTCAGGCGCCTCATAAAAAAAAAAAAAAACTCCACACAAAAAGGAGACCTGAACGGGAATAGTTGGGCATCCCAGGGGTTGGCACTGAGACCACTGGTATGGAAGGAATTTTTTAATGAGTTGGAGGAGGAAATGGATAGATTTGGGGAAAGTAAATCAGTGGAAAAAAAAATGCTTTTAGTAGCAACCCAGAAGACATATTGTAAAGCAGGAGGGAAAGAAGGAAACAAACAAACCACAAAGGAAGGAAGAAAAAAGAAGGAAGAGGAAGGAAGGAAGGAAGGAAGGAAGGAAGGAAGGAAGGAAGGAAGGAAGGAAGGAAGGAAAGAGGGAAGGAGGAAAATCAAAAATCAAATTTGAGTTGTTAGGTATGTTATCCCCCCAGTAAGAAGCCATTACACTTTTTTAATAATGACTTCAGATTAAATTGTCTCCATGCTTGTTTTTGGCTCAACATGTGCAAAGTCAAGATCTAAGATTTGGTGAAGAAATTTAAATGCAGCCATTGCATTTGGAGATATAACTAATGAGAATTTCCCTCCTGCTTATATTATAAATTTTAAGAATATATTTTCAATCCTTTATGAAGCAGAGATTTTTAAACATACATACTCTGTGCCTAGAGCTGTCCTTCTCCAAAGTTTTAATTCAACAATTGTCCTAAGGGATCTCTTTCATTTTCATGGTTTTACCCCTCACCTGTGCAGTCAAAATCTCAAAGTGTGTATTAATAAATACCGAATTGAATTGAATAACTTCAAGAATCCTAGAATCTCAAAGGCGGAAGGAGCCCTTGTGGTCATCTATTTCATTTCATACCTAAGGTAGAAGTCTCACCTACAACATCCATCCTTCAATCAATCGACAGGTATTAATCAGTACCTCTGGTGCGCCAGGTGCTAGGCTGGACTCTAGGGAAACAAAAGCAAATATCAAATAGTCCCTGCCTTTAAGGAAATGACATTCTATTGAGGGAGACAGAAATCATGCAAATATAAGACAAAACATATGAAATAAATACTAGGTAATTTTGAGAGGTAGGCACCAAAGCCTGAGAAGCAGGAAAAACCTCAGGAAGTATATTTGTATTTGATCTTAGACCTAGGGCTTAATTCAAATCAGTTGAAGTTTATTGAAAGAAATACATAGTGATATGGTCAGATCTGTTGTATTTTAGGAACATCTCGATAACTGGTCATTCAATCTCTTATTTGAAGATCTCCAGGGATGGGAAAGTTACTCACTCCTGAGGCAGCACATTTTACTTTGGGGGTTATGTTTGACTCTCCCTTCTCCTTCCCTTCTTACCTTTACTTCTTAGGTCACCAAGCATCATCACCAAAACATTGGCTTTCCCAATGCTAAAATTGCATGATTCTGCCAGTTGTTATTTTCTCCTTTTAAATTGCTTCCTATTTACTTCCTATATGTTTTGTATTTACGTGTGTGTGTGTGTGCATGTTCTTTCCTCAAAAGAATGTAAGCTTCCTGAGGGCATGGACCATTTCATTTCTGTTTTTCTTGTCAGTGCCCTGCACAGTGCCTGGCACATTGTAAACATCAATTCCTTGTTGAATAAACGAAGGAATATCCATTTAGCTCTATCTCCACAACTTCTCTTACATCTATCCTCTTTTTCTCTACTGCCCTCACCACCACCAGCACCGATTTTGATTACAGCCCGCCTGGATAATTATAATGGCCTCCTTGCAAGTCTTCAGACCTTTTCAGGAAAGTATTTTATGCGTAGTTCTAGTCATATCACTCTTCTGTTCCAAAATCTTCATCTATAACACAAAGAGGTTGAGTTAGGTTACCTCTAAGTCCCTTTCAATTCTAAAAGTAACCTGGCTTAGTGAAAGAAATGCTGTATTTGAGGACAAGGGTCTGGGGTCTGCCTCTAGCCTCAGGCATACATTGTACAAGCAATGTGAACATGGGCGTTTCTCAGCCTTTCATTCCTCTTCTGTAAAACTGGTATGCCCCCTGCACCAGACATGTTACAGGGCTGTTGTGAGGAAAATATCAGGGAGGCAGCAGAGACCAGAGGGAAAAAAACCTCAGGTTAAAGAGTTCTAATCCTGACTGACACTAACTGTGTGACCCTGGCAAGTCACTTAACTTCCTTAGTCCTCAATTGCCTGTTATCAAAAGACAGAGGTTGAACTAGAATGTCTCAGAGGCCCCTTGCAGCTTGTGATCTATGGCGCCTTAATATGCATCCCTCATCACTTAAATCTCCAATCTCCAGAGTACAACTTTATGCTCATATAGACACGTGGTTTTCTAAATATCCAAATTGCTTAATATCTTGCTTCTTCCAATTTTCAAAGCCTGGACCACGTTTTCTATTTCCTTTGTAACTGTTCACTCAATCACTCACACATACACATATGCAGGCACCACAGAACCTAGTATAATGCTTTAGATGGAAGAGATGCACAATATCTGTTTGTTATTTAACAAAAGAGTCATTTCTGCCTATGGGGTGAAAGATGTGAGAGTTAAGGTACAACAGGTTTCAATACAATAGAACACGCAAAAAAAATTCAAGAAGAGACAGCAACTGATTGACCATATCAAGGACAACTTGAAGATCTGAGGGTCTGTGAAAAAAAAACATGCACTGGACATAGGAGGAGTAAGATTTGAAAGTATACATAAAATATAATCAGAAAAGGCTGGAAGGAAATGTTTAGAGGAGGAAAAAAGTCAACTGCGGTAGCATGATGTAAAGGGGTTAAGGGGAATGATCATGGCTTTTACAGATGCATCAGGGGGCAATAGAAATACCAATGATCCCATTAATAAATAAGGAGGGCAAAAAAATCAATGAATATCTTTCAGTGGATGAACTCCCCAACTTGCTTTTCTAGATCAGTTTTTAGAAAGAAAAAAGAGGTCTGAGTCAGGAGGAAAGGAGCAATATCTTGACCCAAATATTTTAAAAGGAGAAAAGATAAAAATCATGGAAACAATTTAAGCTGGTTCAGGAGAGACTAAGTAGGAGTTAAAGGCTTAAAGCCAAATGATGGAAAATTGAGGAAGCGGGGAGGAATTTTATGATTTCTTAAGTATACTCATATACCATCCTTCAACTTTCCAAGGGAACTGGTTTGGTCCCAACATTATGTGTATTTCCTAGTCCTGGATAATTCTAGGCTGCCTCCCTCATAACAGAATAATTCTTCAATAATATTATAATATTATAATAACTATAATTATAATACAATAATGGCAATGAATAATCAACAATTGATACCATCATATGGAAACTCAATGGCTCCTGCTGGAGTTGACTCCATTTGGAAGTTGAAAGACAATATCTATTGCCCCTAGCAGGAAGAACAAGGTAATTGATCTGTGGGGCGTGAAGGCTGCAGCTGTTGTAAATAAATCTGTTGAGAACACCAGCCTCTCTTTGCCTCAGACGCTGCCTATAATCAATCTATGAAGGTAAAGATAACCCAGGCTTCACGACCTGTATTTATAAACTAACCCTCAAGCTATTAAAAATAACTATATTGTCAGGAGCAAGAGCAAGAGACAGATGAAGTCTCCATGTGGTAGAATAGCATGTCTCTCAGGAGTCTGGCTACCTGTGTGACTTTCTCCAAGTCTGGGTTTTGTAGTCCCCTGTGTCTCTGTGTCTCAGGGTGTACCAACAAGCTGCTAGAGGTATTTATGTGCAGTAGACAGCCAAGATTTGGGCAGTGATGATGCTGAGTCATAAGGTCAGTACCCATTGCATTCTTAACGTCATGTGATCTCTTCCTCATTCTCTTAGGTTTATCTGTGCCAGAGGTTATGAGACGCTGGCAAACAGAGGTCGTGGGAATTTAATGGTGTTAACCCTCACAAACTCACTTTCCATAAACCATGGCTTACAGGTACACAGAACAACTTGAACGCTTGGGCCCCGGCCCTCTTACCCCTCTCTCCCATTCAATAAACTCCACTAGCTTCCTGTTATGTCTAGGATCAGATATAAATTCCTCCATTTGGCTTTTAAAGCCCTTCATAACCTGGCCCCTTCCTACCTTAGTCTTCTCATTCCTTATTTGCCCTCTACATATTCTGTGATTCAGTGACATTGGTCTACTTGCTGTTCCTTGCAGGTGACTCTCCATCTCCCAACTTTGTGAATTTACATCCCTGGAAAGCTCTCCCTCATAATCATCATGTCATGGCATACTTGATTCTATTAAATTTCAGATAAAGTCCCATATTCTGCAAGAAGCCTTTTAGGACCCATCTAAATGATAACGTCTTCCCTCTGAGATTATCTCCAAATAAACCTATAGGTAACTGGTTTATACATACTTATTTTCATGCTATCTTTTCCTTTAGACTGAGATCTTGAGGGTAGGGAATGTTTTTACCTTTCTTTATAACCTCAGCACTTAACACAATGCCTGACACATAGTACTGGTGCTTAATAAATGCTTGTTGACTCTACTTGACTCTGGTATCCATGTTAGGGGATCAGGAACCATTGTGGTGGCAAAAATTATGGATAAGTGTTGTCAGAGCTTCCCTACCTTCTTGGCTAAAGCTAAGGACTCCTTGGAGCTCACCAAACCATCATGGTAGCCTTCATGGCCATGGACTCTAGCTAAAAAGGGCATAACAGAAGCTGAAAGGAATTTCCTTCATCCTAATTGAACTATAAGAAACTTTCTATTGGTGAGAGTCAAGCTGAAAAGGTCATGACATCTTAGCGTCAGCAGTTTGTGAAGTCAGATTAACACGACAACAACAACAAAAATGCTAAATACGTATTGATTAACCTCAAGCTGTCCTGGCGTAGTTACGTATTCATGTGTGTCTGTGAGCATGTGACAGTCCTTCCTCAGGAGAAGAAGGTGCAATACAATGGAAAGAGAGGGAAATTTAATATCACTGGACCTGCTTTGAAATCTTGGCTATGCCATTTACTATCTGTATGACATTGGGTGAGTCAATTGCCCTTTTTGAGATTGATTTCTTCATCTGTAACATGAGGAAGTTGGACTAAATGATAAAATGACCTCTAAGATCCCTTCCAGCTCTGGTCCAATGAACCATCTGCAATAGTACATGGCAGTCAGTTTTATCAGAAGATAGTTCTGTAGAGAAGTAGACTGAATGAAGCAGTAGCAAGACATAGCCATTTACATTGCAATGTAGTCTTGCAACATTCCAGGAGGGCAACCATTCCTTATTTGGGTGGATGAGTTGTCAGAGAAATGTTATTTTTCCCCCAGTAGTACCACTACTAGGTCTGTATTCTAAAGAAATCAAAGGAAAGGGATCTAGATATACAAAAGTATTTATAAAATGCTACAGAGTAAAAAATATATACAAAATTTTTTTATACAAAAGTTATTTATGCGATGGCAAAGAATTGGAAATTGAAGGGATACCCATCAAATGGGGAATGGCTGAACAAGTTGTGGTATAAGATTGTGATGTAATACCATTGTGCTATAAGAAATGACAAAGAGGATGGTTTCAGAAATACCTGAGAAGACTTATATGAACTGATGCAAAGTGAAGGAAGCAGAACCAGAAGAACATCAGTAGTAACGGCAATATTATAATAATGATCACTGTGAAAGACTTAGCTACTCTGACCAAGACAATGATCCACAATGATTCTAAAGGACTCTTGATGAAAAATGCTATCCACCTCTAGAGAGAGAACTGATGAACTTTGAGTGCAAATGGAAGCATTTTTTTTCACTTTATTTTTCTTGCTTTTTTTGCCACGTGGCTAATATGGAAATATGTTTCGCATGCCATCACAGATACAATTGATATCATATTGCTTGCCTTCTCAATGGGTGAGGGAAGGACTGAAAGGAGGGAAAGATTTGGAACTCAGAAGAAAATCTTTCAAAGAATAGTACAAATCATGACTAAATAATGGATTTTTTAAAATAAAGAGAAGTCATGAGAGGGGAAGAAGGGAAAAAAATGTTATTTCTTCCTCCTAGTTGAGAGCTTGCACTTTTTCCCCTTGTTATTTTACTTTGCCATTCTGTCATAACTAAATACTTTAATATTTGGTTTGTGATCCTACCTGGTCTGTTGGTAGAGAACGCACTAGATTAAGGCTGAACAATACTTGCACAATGGGGTTAATCAAAACACTCTTACATAATAAATTTGGCATAACAAGGAGTTTCAGGATCAAATAGAATCCTTGTTACGTAAGCATTGCTCTCTGAAGTTTGACCTCCTGAGACAAGATTGCCCTGATGACCAAAGAGACATCACTTCTCCTCTTTGAAGATTCCAGAATCTTAGAATCTCAGATTTGAAGAGAACCTTAGAATCCATGTATTCAAACCCAGACAAGAATCATTCCCTCTTCAAGCCTTTGCTCGAAGGCTGCTGCCAATGAGGGTGATCAGCAGCCCATTTCACTTTTGGATTTTTTCTGATTGCTGGAAAGTTTTGCCATACATCATATCTGTGTCTCTTTCACTGCTATTTCCACATATTCCTGAATCTGTTCCCTAGGCTTAAGGGAAACTGGGTGAATACAGCCCTTCAAAGACCTGTAGGAAGCTATCACATGCTGCTCACCATCCCTCAATTCTTCCCTTCTCCAGCATCATCATGCCCAATAACCAGCCTTGTGTGTCATCATCTTCAAGTTCTTTGACAACGTATCTGCCCTCTTCAATCGATGCTGTTCCTGTATTTGGGGCACTTAGCACTAAATCCAGTACTCTAGATGTGAAGTAGAGTGCAGCTTGAGAATCACCTCCCCAGTCTTGGTTACTAGGTCTCTCTTAATGCAGCTAATGAGATCTTAAGCAACATTAAGAGAGATCTAGTGTCCAGGTATGGGGAACTGATAGGTTGTATGCTGCCCCAATCAGACCATACATGTAGAACTGTGTTCATTTGCATCATAATGTCATTTAATTACTGTGTGGGGTCCTCCAATGACCTAAAGCCAGCATGATTTCTGATCTGAATTTCCTGCAGAAAGACAATAAGGGACAAAAACAACTGGTAGTTGGTGATCAGGTGAAACAAAAAGGAGACTAAGAAAGGGCTGAGGACAACATTCAAATTAGGTCACCAGGAATAAGATGCAGAAGTCAAAGATTGAGACAAAAGTTGGATCCTGTTCTCTGCTCTGGGCCCAGCTCCCTGTATTAGGTTTCAGAAGAGGAAAGAGAGAAGGATGAGGAAGTGTGGCACTGTACCAAATCACCAAGTATTAATAGAAATGCAAAAAATCTGAGGGCAAAGTTGACAAAAAAAGAAACAGGCAAATGCTGGAAGGGCTATGGGAAAACAGGAACATTAACATGCTATTGGTAGAGCTGTGATTAGTCCAGTTATTCCAGAAAGCAATTTGTAACTATTCCAAAAAAGTCAATAAACTGTGTATCTCCTTTGATACTGTGATACTGCTAATCTGTCTATACCCCAAAGAGATAAGAAAAAAAGAGGGAAAGGACCCGCGTGTACAAAAATATTTGTAGCAGCTCTTTTTATGGCAACAAAGAACTACACACTAAGGGTCTACCCATCAGCTGGGGAAAGACAACAAATTATGGTATATGAATGAAACAATACTATTGCACATTAAAAAATCTTGAAAGGATTAGTTTCAGAAGAACCTAGGAAGACTTGTATGAACTGATGCACAACCAAGAAAACAGAAATAGGAGAAAAAATATACAACATTTATACAATAACAATATTGCAAAGACAAAATAAAACCTTTGAAAGACTTCACTCTGATCAATGCAATGGTCAATCACAAAGTTAGAGGATTAATAATTAAACAGACTGCCCACCAACCACCCCTGATGGTGGGGATGGACTCAAGATGAAAACTGAGACATACATTTCTTTTGCTTGTTTTGCTTGAGTGTGCATATTTGTTACAAGGTTTTACTTTTTCTTTTTTTAAAAAGGAGAAGATGGGAAGGAAAGAAAATAAATTTTGTTAATTGAAAAAGAAAATTTAAAAAATAAAGAAAAGGAAAAGTGTTACGGCAATAAAATGACAGTAGTGGTATAGGACCAAAACCTAACCATGGTTGCCTCCTAGAAAGTCCTCAGTCGAGGGACTAGGGCTAGGGGCACACACGAACAGATAAAATGAGCTTGTTTGACCAAATGGCCTCTGCTATCCTTTCTAGTTCTTTATCTATGAGTCTAATGTGTGTTGCAACATTAGTACTCTAGAACACTGGTATCAAACTCAAACAGAAAGAAATCTCTACATGGTACAAAATGACTTAGGAAGCCACAACTTAACATTATCTATGTTGTATTGTATTTTTATTTATCATGTTCAACATTCCCTAATTCCCCAGTTCTCTAATTTTAATCTTGTTCTGGTTACACTTGGGAGTTTTGCATCTCTTGCAGACATCAGGCCATAAGTTTGAATCCTCTGCTCTGGAACGCACATTAGTCATTGTATTTTATTTGAATTCTGTTATCTTTTAGTGTTGCCTTCATTTATCATATTTTAGGCATTGTGCATGTTGTTTCTTTGGTTCTGCTGGCTTCACTATATTAGTTCATTCATGTTTCTCTAAATTCCTCATATTATTCATTTCATGTGGTGCAACGATATTGTATAACATTCCTGTACCACAATTTATTTAGCCATTCCAAAACTGATGGGCACGTTTCTAGCTTTTTGTTGATACAAAAAGTATTGCTATGAATACTTTGGTTAATAATTTCGTTCTTTGTACCATTGACGTTCTTGGTTTTCTATGTCAAATGTTATATGACCTTCACATGACCTATTCTTGATGAAGTCACACTGCCTCTTTGTGATCATCAATTCCTTTTTATTTTAAGTTTTACGGATTATCTTTTGTTTTTACATTAACTTCATCTCTAAACATATCCTTCTCCCTCCTTTACCCAGAGACCCACCAACCCTTGATGAAAAAGAAAATGATTCTATAAGAAAGGAGAACAAAAGCAATCAAGCATAACCAACCAACATATCAACATTGTCAATACATTCAGTATGACATACCCATAGCCTCCTATCTCTGCCAAAGAGGCAGGGGAACAACATTTCTCTACTCTTCTCTAGAGCCAAACTCTGTCTTTATAACTTAAGGGGTTTTTTTGCTCTTTCCATTCAAATTATTGTAGTTGTTATAAATACTTTTTTTCCTGGTTCTGCTTACTTCCATATCCTTCAGTTCATATATCTCCTCATGGTTACCTGAATTTTTGATATTCACAATTTCTTAATAGAGCAATAGTATTCCATCACATTCATGGACCACAAGTTGTTTAGTTGCTCAACCACCAACCAATTTCTAGTGGCGGGTAGGTGGAACACTAGATAGACCTAAAGTCAGGAAGACCTGAGTTCTAATCTAGCTTTAGACATTTACTAGCTACGTAACCCTGGGCACATCACTTAACCTCTGACTCAGTTTCCTCCACCATAAATTGGCGTAATAATAGCACTTGTCTCCCAGGGTTATTGCAAGGATACAATGAGATAATATTTGTAAAGCATTTCACAAACCTTAAAGAACTATATGAATGCTAGCTATTATTACATTTTTTGCTAAAAGTACTGTGAATATTTGGGGATATGTGGGACATTCATTTATGTTTTTGACCTCTGAAGTATATGCTCGGTATATGGTTATCTGGGTCAAAGGACATGATTATTTCAGTCAATTGAAAAAACGTGATTCTAAATTGCTTTCCAGGATGGAGGATCCAATTCACAATTCTAAAAACAGTGTGTTAGTGAGCCTATATTTTTGCAGCTCCTCCAAAACTATTTCCATCTTTTGTCATTTTTGCCAATTTGCTGTGTGTGAGTATATATAGAAATGGAGGGTTGTTTTTATTTACATTTCTATTCTTAATGATTTGAAGCAAGCTTTTGTACAGTTAATATTGTGCAACTCTTTTGTTCATATTCTTTGACCACTTATGAATTGGAATATGCTGCCTAATCTTATAAATAAGAGAATATATTTAGAGCTAGAAGAGAGTAGTCCAATGCCCTCATTTACAGTAGAAGAAATAGGCACAGAGTACTTAGGTGAATTACCCCAAATCACCAGCTGGTAAGCATCAAAAGGAAAATTCAATCCAGGCTCCCATCTCTAAATCCATTGCTTTTTCCACTATGGCATACTGCCTTCGATATATTTTTGTTTTAATTCCCCACATATCTTGGATAGCAGACCTTTACCAGAGATACTTGATATTAAAAAAAAATTCCCCAGTCTATGCTTTTCCCTTCTTATTGTAACTGCATTGATTTTGTTCATGTAAAAGCTTTTCCATTTCATGTAATTGAAATTATCTGATTTATAGTTTGTGATTTCCTCTAACTCTTGTTTGGTTAAGAATTTTGCCCTAGCCACAGCTATGAAAT
>CM053622.1:209466819-209541380 GCA_028646595.1 Phalanger gymnotis | reverse complement strand
GCCAAATGTAGTAGGAAGGCCGAATTTATAATCTCAAATATAATCATGTATATGTTTGAATGGTCCGAAATCGCAAGGTATGAGAGGTTCTCTAAGGAGAAAACAACAAGAAATTTATTTAGGCCCCACCACAGCAGAACCATGAACCAGCCTCCCCATTCCAACATCTTGACAAAAAGACTCCAGGCCCAGAAAGCCCGCCTCACAAGAGTAACCAGGAGGCCACAGAAAAACAAGATAGTATTTAGCCAAATAATTTTTACTGGCCTCAAGTTCCTGCTCGCACTCCTGGGTCTACACATGGGTAAACCCTGCTTCCGCAGCTTCCTGCCTCCTGCAGCTTCTGGCTTCCGTAGCTACCGGCTTCCGCAGCTTCCGCTTCTGCTTCCACTGAAACTGTCTCTTGGCTCACCTTTCATCGCAGCCAAGCCTCTGGCATTCTCAAGCCCCGCCTCAACGACCAGAGACCATTGGTTCCCGAGTTGGCCCCTCTTAAGTCATTAATCTACACCCACACAGGTTTCACACCTGATAGGGCTTTGGGCCTGGGGCTTAGCACTTAACGGCTGAAAGTACTTCCACTCAAAAGGAACAAAAGCCATACTAAGGAGACAATTTTGCTTAACAACACACTAGGGTTCAAGGGACTTCCTAAAATTGAAGAAATGGTGGAGGCTAGAGCAATGGCAGAAAGCCTACGAACCCCAAAATTCCCATAAGGATACCAGAAAACCCTGGAGGAGGGGTGAAATGTAACATACCTGACCTTCAGACAGTGGGGGCCAGGACAAGCACTGTTATACCTATTATCTGTTATTATTGTCCCATCTACCGCAAATAATTTTCCATTCTTACCCTCTCTCCTGAATTTTTTTTTTGCTTTCCCTGTTTTTAGTTTTCCTTTCCAAACTCAGCTAATTCTAAACTTTAACACTCTTGAAATCAATTGTATGGGATTATGCTGCCCTGATTTATTGACCTACTACCTGCCTTGTTTCCATCTTCTGCACATGTATTTTCAAACCTAAGTTGACTAATGAGTTTCCTATGAATCTATTTCAATCACTTTAGACAACTGCCTTTTTTCTTCATCATCAGAACTGTTTCTCTTTTTTCATTTAGAATGTCTTTCTTGAGAACTTCTCATCCATATTGGAATGACACCTTGCCTTCTCTATGGCATGCTGCCCACCTTTCTTCTGAAACCTTTTCAAATTTATTCTTCTCGAATCTAAGCTATACATGACAATCCAGCTTTTTTCTCCTTTTTCATTATAAATTCTACAGTGGTGTCATCCCTTTCTTAAAGTTTCTCTCATTTCTAATTCAGCAACCAGTTCCTCTGTCTTGATGAAAATCAGATCCATAGTGGCAGTCCTTCTCATTGCTTTTTCTTTCTTTTGAAGGATGAAATTATCATTAACACAAACCAAGAAATTATTAGCTGCTCAACTTTTGGCAAAATAAGAAATCTAGTCTGGATAATTGAGTTCCCCTAATACTAATCTTTTGTATATCTGTGGCAGATTTGTAATCCTTTCCCCAAACTCCTCATCTATTTCTTCTTTCTGACCAGGTGGCCCATTGTATACCCTGATTACTATATTGCTTCTGTCTCTGTTTCTGTTGTTCATACAAATTATTTCCAACATATACACACCAAGTCCTCGATTTCCTCCCATCGGTATATCCTCTTAATATAAGCTGCTTCTCTGTCCCCCCTCCCCTTTTCCCTATCCTGTCCATTTTTGAATAAGTTATATCCTTTCAGAGCATAATTTTCTAATCAGGAGATTAGAAAGAAGTGTTGGCAATATAGGATGACATCATATTTAACTTATGTTAGGATTTCTAGTTCAGCTTCCTTGTTACTTACTCTCTGCAACTGTGTATAGACATCTAAGGCCAAGAGGTTTTTTGCTGGCTTCTTCTGAGATTTCATCTCCTCTGGATTTCTGGGGATATTTCTACCACTCTCTCTATATAGTAGCTATTATCTACAGCTTTGTGGCTCTTCATACAGTTTTCTCCTTCCCCTTTCCTTTTTACTTTAAAGCCCTTTTAAATTAGATTTTCAAAACTCTACCAGCTCTTGTCAGGAATACTTCATTCCTGGCCAGCTAGGTGGTACAGTGAATAGAGCGCAGTGGAGTTAGGAAGACTCATCTTCCTGCCTTCAAATTTGGCCTCAGACGCTAGCTGTGTGACCCTGGAGAAGTCACTTACCCCTGTTTGCCTCAGTTTCCTCATCTGTAAAATGAGCTGGAGAAGGAAATGGCAAACCACTCCAGTATCTTTGTCAGCAAAACCCCAAATGAGGCCACAAAGAGGCGGACATAACTGAACAACATTCCTGGCCAAGAACCTGCCATTCTCATGTTGTAAGCTGTGTTCTAGAAACCCAAGCCTCTTTTCCAGATACTGTTTTCTTAACCGGCCTTTATCTTTACTCTAGAGAAGTGTTGAAAACCCTACCTCTTCTCTGGATGTCTTTGGTTCATAGGATCATATATGGAGAGCTAGAGGGGACCTTAGATCTTGTCAAAGATTTCCATTTCCTTATCTGTAAAATTATCCTTATCTCAGAAAGTCATAGCACAATGCCTGACACACATTAGGTGCTTAATAAATGTTTATTGATTGATTAAGTTAATGGATTGAGCTAGATGATTTCTAAATTTCTTTCTGAATTTAAACCATAAGACTCCTCTGTACCCTCTGTCTTTCTTGCTGCCACTATGAAAAGTGAAGGGTCAAAAGGAATTTGTGACCCAGATAGGGCTTAGAGTAGATAATTTTTAAGGTACTTTTCATCTCTGAGATTCTAGAGATCTGTGATACCAGGAAGGGGTGGGTGGGTACTTTTTACAGCAACTCTCTAATGCTTTTTAGGGTTATCCCTGCTGGAAATCTATGGCCTTGATGATAAGGCAATCCTACCTGATTAGCTCAATTAATAAATCCCATGAAGTGGTAACATTATTTGAATTTGCACTGCATATTTCCATGGACTTGGATAAATTATCATATTTTACATAATTGTAACTTTGAATAGTATAAATTTGAAAGCATGTGATTACTTCATAGATTCATTATTGGCACTAATTGAAACCTAATTGTAAGTTCACAACCACCATGAACGAAGGAACAAAAAAAAAAAAACAGCAGTAATGGGTGCCTTTTGACTATGACAATTCATTTAATTCACAAATTTTTATTAAGCATTTACTAAGTAGTTGACAGAGTGATAGTATAGAATAGAGGGTAGATAGAGGGTCAGTCAGAATTAGGAAGACCTAGGCTCCAGCCCTACATCCAATACATGCTAGTGATATAACCACAGAACGATCATATTACCTCTCAGTGCCTTGGGAAACTATCCAAGCCTGAGTTATAGATGAAGGCTGAACTGCATTATGGGCAGCTGGGTGGTCCAGTAGATAGAGCACTGGAGCTGAAGTGAGGAAGACCTGAGTTCAAATATGGCCTTGGACACTTACTAACCGTGTAACCCTGGGCAAATCACTTAACCCTCTTTGCCTCAGTTTTCTTATCCGGAAAATGAATTGGAAAAAGAAATGGTGAATTGCCCTCGATATGTTTGCCAAGAAAAACCCAAATAGGGTCATGAAGAGTCAGATACAACTGAAAACAACTAAACAAGCCAAAAAGCTGATGGGCATTAATGGGAGGAGTTTCGGTATTTATGTGTAGAATTTTGTGTACATAATATGCAAAGTTTCTTACACTTATGAAATTATAGATTCAAATGCTCCCTGCTCTCAATCCCGTACCTTGTCAATTTGATTTTTAAGTGGTAGGCTTGGCTCTAGGATATAAAAATGGACACTGCTGACACAGGCCATACCCTCAGTGACCTTACAATCTAATGGTATAAGGCAAAATTATGAAGTTAGCCTTCAGCATCTGCTAAGTTTTTCTGACCTGTTTTTTAATGTGTTGTAAAGATATCGTGCTTCTGTCCTATCATTCTTCAGTTTCATGTCTCATCTAGTCATCTACGCAGGTGATTTCACCGTCTGCCTCCCACCTTTGCCCTGCTCTTCCCCCATCAGACATGAGGCTTGACCTCAATACATGGGTCTTCCTGAAACCCTGCTCCTCTCTCTAATGAAGTTAATCCACTCATCTTTGGAGCTCCTACCCTACAACCCAATCCCCATTTGATTGGTGAGTGAATGAGTTAGACAGTCAGTCGACAAGCATTTGTTAAGTCTTAATATGTGCCAGACAACAGTGCTCAGTGCTGGGAATACAAATGCAAGCAAAAAGAAAGGTAGCCCCTGCCCTCAAGGAGTTTAAATTCTAATAGGAAGACAACACATAAAAGGAAGCAAAAGAAATACGAAGAATTTCTGGGACATGTAAGATATGTCTTAAGGAGAGCAGCCTGGTAGGAAATGAGTAAATGTGGGCAAACTAAACCACTTAGTCTACTATATCTACTAGTTGGCCCAAGGCACCAGACCCTGCACATCCCATCCAACCATCTGGCCAGCCCATCCACCTCCACCTTTCCATCTCCCCAGAACAAAACACTTTCCCCATTCATGCCATCCCTATATGAGTATCATCTCATTTTAGAATATAAGCTGCTTGAATGCAAGAACTATTTCTTTTTAAAATCTTAGCACAATGCCTGGTACATTGTAAGAGCTTAATAAACACATTTTCATTCATTCATTCATTCATTCATAAGGTGTTTATGCCATTGCCCATATTGGTTATGTGGATGTCCACTTGGGTTTTTCATAATGTGGATTAAGAGAAGGAATGAATCTCTGGTCTCTTGGATACCTTTCTCCAAGAGAATCCATTGATTCCTAACTGGAGGGAAGCAGGAGAGTGGGCCATGAATTATATCTATCTGCTCTGCTCCCTCCAATACTGTTGGTCTAGGGGAAATGATTTTTAGATTCAAGACATTTCCTTGCTCTCTATCCCTTAAAGGGGAAAAGGTACAGTTTATATCCAAAGGTTTGGTTCCTTTCCACTAAATGCCACACCAAAGACCATCACAGATAGTGAATAGTGAGGAAACTCATTGATTCAAGTAGATAGCAAATGGAAATTAGAAAAATTATGCAGAGTGCAATACACCGAATCGTCAGTCTTATGCAAGGACAAATTCCCTGAGTTCTCTAGGGAGGAAAAACCTAGAAATCAAAGACATTTGAGGTACCAGATCCTCTACATGTTAGATTTTCTCTCTCTCTGAAGAGAGCCTAGATCAGCGTATGACCTGTCTCAAAATGGAAGGAAGAAAAATTTCTTTTCTCCTAAGCTCTCACGCCCACTCTGCCTCTCACATATGTCAAGGTGGAGTAATAATTCTCTCCAACAATCAGGAGAGTCTCACCTAAGCAGCATCTCATGAAATGCCCCAAGGCTTACACAGTCACTCCCTAGTCAGTACTGGCCTTTCCTTCCACAAGGTTCCTCTTCATCGGCCCAGAGCTCTCATGCTGTCCAGAGCCCCCCCTAGGCAGTGCTTAATGCTCCAGACATGTCTCTTCTTTCTCTCCCCATATGAAATCCTCCTCTCAGCAGCTGTCATTTGAAAAGGATCTGAAGCACTAATTCTTTCCAAGAAACGTATGACTGGTCAAGCTAAATGTGCTACCTTTTTCAGGAATAGTTGCCTTTAAAAAAAAAAAAAACAGGACATGATGCTTTAGGCCCCCCCAAAAAAAGCGATCTCCAACGGTGCGATTTTAGGCATCTCAGGCAGTCTGGTGGAAGAAATACATGGAGGTAGGGCCTTCTGGGAGCCTTCCAAATCACCCCACATAAATGACTGCCATTATAACTCTGATACTAACATGGTATGAAAAATGAGACCTTCTACAGCCCATCACTCAATTGAGTCTGGTTTCCAGTTGCTATTTCCTTGAGGAGTTGCTGCATTGCCAATGAGCCACTCACGGTACCATCTTGACTTTTGCCCACCTGTCCCTCCCAATCAGAAATCCCTGTCTCCCATGTCTTGTCAGATTTTATAGGAGAAACCTTAGAAAATGGAAATGGAGGACACATCATTCTGAGACTTGTTTTAAACTTGACTGGACAAACTACCTGATCCTGTAGTGAAGGAGGTTGTTGTTGTTGTGTTGTTTTTCAGTCGTGTCTGACTCTTTATGACTCCATTTGGCATTTTCTTGGCAGGGGAACTGGGGCAGTTTGCCATTTCCTTCTTCAGATCATTTTATAGATGAGGAAACAGAGGCAAACAGGGCTAAGTGACTTGCCCAGGGTCACACAGCCAGTAAGCACCCAACGCTGGATTTGAACTGAGGAAGACTCTTCCTAATTCCAGGCTCAGCTCTCCATCTACTGTGCCCCCTTTAATCAACTCTCCTCACAGAAAGTGAGGCTGGTGACCTTGCACAGCCCTCCCTCACTCAAATCCAAGTCAACTGCAAGTCACATCATCATTTCCCTGATGTCATGGTTCTCTTCAAAACCAAAGGACAAACACAACAACTTGTGCCCCTTAGCAACCCAGAGGAGGAGGAGGAGGCAAACATTGATGGCCTTGGTTTACAAAGAGATGAGAAGACTAAATAGGTACTCTTCGTATTTAACTTTTATGATTCTGCAACCCTTGAAACATTAATAACCTACTTGATGGCATTGAGCTTCCCTACAAACTCTGGGGATCACAGTACTTAAAAGGGACCTTTCAGGAAATTGGCAAGCAAATTTGTGTGTGTGTGTGTGTGCGCGCGCGCGTGTGTGTGTGTGTGTGTGTGTGTTTATGCCTGTGCACTCTTCTCTCAGACACAGTGACGGATTTTCCATTGCATAGACAAGTTTCCTCTCATTGATTGGAATCTTTTATGTGGGCATCAGCCATTATCATTCCCCAGCACATTTTGACTTACTGACAGCTGTGAAGTTTTTAGATGCATGGCATTCACAGTCAGACCTACCCCCTTATTTCTTCTTAACTTAGAAGGTTTCTAACAAGAAGCCTCCAGAATCCAGGTCATCCTCTGCCTGTGCCAGAGTGGGCACATCCAGGGCTACCAATAGGTAGCATTTACATAGCACTCTAAGGTTTGCAAAGATCTTTATAGATATTAGCTCATTTTATCCTTGCAACAACCCTAAGAGGTAGATACTGTTATCATTCCCATTTTTATATGAGGACACTTAGGCAGATGGAGGTGAGATGCTTTACCCTAGGTCACAAAGCTAGGAAGTTTTTGAATTCAAGTCTTTCTGATTCCAGGTCCAAAGCCCTACCCATTGTTCCTGGGAAAATCACCCCCATTCTCTCCTGTGAAGCTGCTGTGCCTGAGTAATCGCCACCCTCCTTGGACATTTTAGGAAGTTCTGTTACCTTTGCAGCCTCCTCAGCTGTCATTTAGTAATATGCCCATACAGCAGGCGAAGAATTTTTAAGTTAGGTCACAAGGGAATGTGGACTAAATCAGATAGCCCTGAATCCCTTTGCTGTTCAGTTGTTTCAGTTGTATCTGACTCTTCGCAACACCTTTTTGGGTTTTCTTGACAAAGATACTGGAATGGTTTGCCATTGTCTTCTCCAAATCATTTTACAGATGAAGAAATTGAGGAAAATGAGGTTAAGTGCCTTGCCTAATGTCATAAAGCTAGCAAGTATCTGAGGCCATTTACCCCCTCTCTAAAAAAGCTTAGAAAATTCCTGGATGTGATCTTAACAGCGTTTTTTCCCCACGGGAAAAATTTAATCATTGTCTGCTTTATATAAGGCACCATGCTGAAGACTGGGAGAGATATAGTTAAACTATGTATTGTCCCTGCTCTCAAGGATCTTACAGTCCAGTAGAAGAGAGAAGATAACTATAATGGAAAAAGACAAGTACACAGGAGAGATATAGATAACTATCTTTGAAAGTTCATAAGAGTAGTAACTTCAGGAAGAGGATAGAGATTATAGGCAACTTCAGGGGAGAAGTGGGAATTGAATGAAGCCATGAAGGGCAGACACAATTTTAGTAGAGGAGAAGGGATGGCAAGAGTTAAAGGGATGGCAGGAGCAAAGACACAGGGCTTATAAGGTATTTGTCGGGAGCAGAAAGATGGGGACCCGTGGGAGGATAAAGGGTAAAAGGACATTAAAGATTACTGGGGAAGAAAAGGGAGAAATTCAATTTCACTGAATGTAAACTACATAAGGTGGGCAGCTAGGCGGAGCAGTGGATAAAAAAGTGGATTCCAAGCACCGGGTTTGGAATTAGAAAACTCATTATCCTGAGCTCAAATCTGGCCTCAGACACTTGGTAGCTGTGTGACCCTGGGCAAGTCATTTAACCCTGTTTGCCTCATGTTCCTCATCTGGAAAATGATCTGGAGAAGGAAACGGTAAATATCTTTGCCAAGAAAACCCCAAATAGAGTCAGGAAGAGTTGGACACAACTGAACAACACAAAGTATGAAGGTATATATTGTGAAAAATAAGGCTGCCTAGATAATTTAAGCCAGATTATAGTGGTTCCTCATTACCCCGATATCCTAATCAGAAGCTCCTCCAATATTGAGCGGCTCCTCTGGAATGAGAGAACAGAGCTCTAACAATTTTAAAAGGTCCCAGTGTACCAACAACGGCCTGTTCATACAACTTGATGCTGCTTATTTACAAATCCACATTAGAGATAAGAAGCAAGAAGTAGGGGTTTAGGGGGAGGGGAGAGTGATGTCCTTCTAGCCAAGAGCAAGTGGAGAAAGAAAATAATATATAAAAATGGATCCTCACTGGCCTCAGAAGTTTGGGAAGCAAATAAAACAGCAGCTGGAATTATCTCAAAATTCTATTGTAACGACAATCGTAACAGTAATAATAGCTCACAGTGATTTGGTGCCATGCTGCTTAAATGCCCTTTCCTAACCACAAATCACAAAGCAGGCAAGGAAACTACTACCCTCCCCTTTTAAAGATGGAAAGACTGAGGCTCAGAGCAATTGATTATAAAGGTAAGACTGACTACACTTTGAGTAGATGACTATTACCCCAGTACCTTTGGTAGGCCCAGCCAATAGGGGAACGACAGTATACGGCCTCAGAATAGGGACACCTCTTTAGAGGTTATCTGTTCCAACCTACCAATGAGAAAACTGAGGCCAAAGGAAGTGGTCGCTTGCCCAGCGTCACAAAGGGAGCCTTAAAGAAGTCTGTCTCCCGAGTATCCCCTGCCACTTTCTGTTTTAGTATTCTTATCCCCACATCACCCACAAAACACACTATACCTTGTGTCTCCCCAGCCAGGTCCCTGCTGCCCGGACATCTTGGAGTTTCTTTTGGTGGTACCCTATGCCCCAGGTCTTCCTATCACCTCCCTCATACACATTTCCCTGCCTCCAACAAAACTTAACTGTTTTCAACCCAATGCCACAGAGCTCAATTTTCTGAGACTTACTAATCTTATAAATTTACCCATGCTAATACTAAGCCCATAGGAACTGAAGAGAGCCTATTTATATTATCATATATTAATGGATTATTGTGGGTTAATATGTTCCTCTTCCCTAGTAATACAATTGTGTTCTAACAGCAATATCCTAGAGATATAATACTCTAACACAAAGGACTTGATCTCAAGGGAAATTTTGAACACTACATTAAGCAGGGGTTGTAGCCCTTCTACCCAAAGAAGATCAAAATGACTTCACTACTTTGGGGTCAAGGTCCAGCTGATCAGACCAATACATTCTTGGAAGGCTCTACCACAGGTTGGGCACGGATGGTCCATATGAACATTTGGAGTGGAGATGTCTCTAAGTTTGCACTTCTCACGTTTCTTTTGCGCTACTGCAATTCTGCTTAGCTCAGGGAGCACAGCACCTTCTTTGATGTGGGGATGCTAGGTGGTCCTGTACCAGTGTCTCCAATGTCTCACAATTAATTCCAAAGTTCTTCAAAGAGACCTTGAGAGTGTCCTTGCATTGCTTCTTCTGACCATCATGGGAGCACTTGCCCTATGTGAGTTGGCTATAAAATAGTCCTTTAGGCAAAGTACATTTGGCATTCAAACAACATGGAGTCGTACTCTCTACAGTAAAGTTTGAATGCTTGGCGGTTTAGTTCGAGTAAGAACTTCTGTATCTGGTACCTTATCCTGCCAGGTGATCTTCAGAATCTTCCTAAGACAATTCAAGTAGAAACGATTCAGTTCCCTGGCATGGCGCTGGCAGACTGTCCAGGTTTCACAGGCATACAACAATGAGGTCAGCACGATGGCTCTGCAGACCTTCAGTTTGGTAGTCAGTCTAATACCTCTTCTCTCCCACACTTTCTTTCAGAGCTTCCCAAACACCGAGCTAGCTCTGGCAATGTGTGTGTCGACTTCATCATCTTTGTGGACATCCCTAGAGAGTGTACTGCCAAGGTAAGGGAATTTATCCACAGCACTTAAAATTTCTCCGTTTGCCCTTAATCAATGGTTCCATGTATGGGGTGGTACAGTGCTGGCTGGTGAAGAACCTGTTTTCTTTGTGTTAATACCATGTTAAGCAATGAAGGAAGAAGGGGCGCATAATTTTGATCAGCCCACTCTCTCCGCAGGCTTCAAATCATTACCTATAGCTAAAATCATTTCTGAGTACTAACTCATGCTCCTTTCTCTCTGTCAGTGTATATCAGTTCCTCACTTAGAAATTTCTTAAATCCTTATTATGTTGTTGCCTTATGATATAAAACCAATCCCTTAACCCTCTTTAGCAAAGTTGTGCTGTCTTGGAATGCAATGAGACACTTGCCTAAGGGCCTGTGGGGGCATCTGCACTTTTTCCAGCTCTCAGAGCTAGAGGGCAAAAGGAATCCGAAAGATAGACTGTGTACAAGTACCTCTTAAAATTTCTTCATGTGGTCTGTAGGTTGGAGAGAGGGAGGCTATCGTTGGAACCATATCTGACCTTCTCACAAAGATGATGCTGAGCTGTTCTTTTCATTTTTAAAAATATTTTCTTTTTCCCCAGTTACATGTAAAAGCAAGTTTTAACATTAGAGGGTTTTTTTTTTTGTTTTATAGTTTTAAGTTTAAATTCTATCCCTCCCTCCCCTTCTGTTTCCCTGAGACAATAAGCAATTTGATACAGGTTATACATGTGCAATCTTGTAAAACATTTCCTTATCAGTCATTTTGTGCAAGAAAATGGAAGGAAGGAAGGAATGAAAGAAGGAAGGGAGGGAGGGAGGAAGAAAGGAAGGAAGGAAGGAAGGAAGGGAGGAAGGAAGGAAGAAGAAAAAAGAAGGAAGAAAACAAGAAGAAAAAGGAAGGAAGGAAGGAAGGAAGAAGAAAAAAGAAGGAAGAAAACAAGAAGAAAAAGGAAGGAAGGAAGGAAGAAGAAAAAAGAAGGAAGAAAACAAGAAGAAAAAGGAAGGAAGGAAGGAAGGAAGGAAGGAAGGAAGGAAGGAAGGAAGGAAGGAAGGAAGGAAGGAAGGAAGGAAGGAAGGAAGGAAGGAACAGTGTTGAAGCTGTTCTTTTCAATCTTCACTTCAAGAACAGGAGATTTGGACTGGATCTGGATACCCTGTCTAATTCACAAGATCAAGTCACTGAGTTCGAGGTCATTGGGTTTTCTTTCTATCTCTTCCCCCTATCCAACAGAAGATTAGAGCTGGAAGATATCTCAAGATTATCTAGTCCTGGGGTCAGCAAACTATGGCTCAAGAGTCACCCACCTAGGTCTGTATGCCAGAAAAATAAAAATGGTTTTTACCTTGTACTTAAAAATGTAAAAACCATTGTTAGCTTGCAGGCCCATTCAAACACAGGCTGCTAGTAGATCTGGCCCTCCAGCCATAGTTTGCTGACCTCTCACTAGTCCAAGCCTCTCATTGGGCAGATGACTAATATCCAGAAAAGGACAGTGACTGGTTCAAGGTCACACAGACACTAAGTGGTTGAGCTAGGAATTGAACCCACGTCTTCTGACTCCTTTTTTTCCCACTACACCAGGCTATCTCAAGGCCTGACTTGAAAATCCTGCTACCAATGGCCAGAAGAAGCAATAATTTTCCTACCAGATTGTTCCTGTCTCCTGCTCTCTCTCCCCCCTTTCTCCATGTCTCTTTTCCTTCCTCACTTTCTCTCCTTCCTCTCTCTCTCTCCTCCCTCCTCCTTATGTCTCTCACAGGAGGTACTGTGAGCATAAATGAATTAATATTTTAAAACATGTAAAGTAACAGTGGGCTCCTTAGAGGAAGAGAGCCACATAAATCTAAGTATAAATAAATGCTGTATAAATAAATGAGCATACCCTGACCAGATTTCTGAAGGTGGCTTGGCTCCATGCCTCGGACCTCCCTCTAGAAATGCATCTTCCAACTGTTGGACTTAATTAGAATTAGAATATTAAAAAGTATAGAAAAATTTTCATTCTGTGTTCTTTTTTTTTGTTTTTTTGCATCCTCCTTGTATCCCCCTATCAGAAAAGTAGGAGGTGGGATAAGAGAATACAGAGGAAAACTATTGTTTGTTTATTGTCGTTCATCCCGTGTTCTTTGATTGTTCTCTAAGAGAACTGACGACATCAGGAGGGTAATGTCTTCACTTGCAAGTGAATTGGATTTAAGTAAGGTAGTACGCAAAGTTATCAGCCCCACTCTCTCCTCCATGGCCATCAGAGTCCACCGGCAAAACATAGGTCATGACGACTGTCAAACACCTCCAATCAAGTGGGAGACCGTGGTCTTTTTAAGCCAAGGTCTTTCACAGGACTCAGTTTGTTTGAGGTAGCACTCCTTCAGTAATTAAACGCTAGGTAAGAATTGAGGCAAAAAATGGCCTAGTTTGCCTTCACAAAGGAATCAGTCTGGAGGGGAAGACCCTCAGAGTTTTGTATAACCTGGAGAGGAGAAGCTCGAGGAGGGACATGAAAGCTGTTTTCATATATTTGAAGGGCTATCCTATGGACAGGGGATTGATCTTGTTCCCTTTGGCCTTGGAAAGCAGAACTAGGAACAAAGGATAGAAGTTGCTTATAAGCCAATATATCTTTGTTACAAAAAGACACTTGAATAACAGAGTTATGCTAAGTGGTATGGGTAGCTTTAGAAGGTAGTGAGTTCTCTTTCACTGAAGGTATTCAAGCCAAGCCTGGGTGGCCACTTGCTAACTATGTTAAAGAGGGGATTTCTGTTCAGGTTTGGGTTGGACTAGGTAGTCTAGTTATTCTGTTAATTTTGTGATTCTGAGGAATAGTAAGAGAAAAGGAGAAAAAGGTAAAAAGTGAGAAATAGAGAAAATAGGACTGGTGGAGTGAGGTCAGAAGTCAAAAAGAGGGGAAGAAATCTTTGATAGAATTTCCTTTAAATGTGAGAAACGAGAGAAGGAGCTATAGGAAGGAGGAAAAAGATAAATGACGAGAAGAAAGCTGTAGGTTCCTTTTGTAAGGGTTCTTTTCTATATGTAGAATGTAGTCAGTGGTTGGTAGTATTTGACAGGTATAAAGACTTAAGTTTTAGGGACAAGAATTCATTATTTGGTAAAAAAAAAATGCTGGGAAACCTGGAAAGCAATCTGACAGAAATTGGACATAGGCTGATCAATATCTTACGCTGTTTACCAAGATATGGTCAAAATGGATACATGAATATGTGGACATGGTTCTGTGAACTAAAGAGGATGACCCGGTAGAACTAAGTCCATAGTCCTTTGACCAATATGGTTTGAGACCAAAGAATTTATCCAAACCTTATAAACACAGTTGAAGGCACCACTATCATACTTGTGACATGTATGGGCATTTTGGACAGTTACTGCAATATCGGTTTTGAGAAGTCAGAAGGCTTCATAAATTCTCGGCCCAACTCTGCCAGCATTATCAGCTGTGTAACTTTGGGCAAGTCACCTAGTTTTTTTTGTTTTGTTTTGTTTTGTTTTTTCTGGCCAGGGAAGGGGGAAGTAAGACTCAAGAGAGACATTTGGGATTGTGCAACAGATACTTTTCTGTCACCTCTGACCTTAGCTGACTATACCAAACATAAGTCCACCCCTCCTGGCAAGTCAGAGTATAATGTGGATTTTTCAGGTCTTTTTTTTTTTTTATCTCTGGTATCCTCTTGAGAGCTGTGGTCATCTTCTTTTCTTTCAAAACAGTTATATAAGATCACTTTCTGCTGGTAACAAGCACTTAAACCCAGTCGTTCTCAAACCCCTGAGCTTACAACTTAGCCTTAAGCTAAAAATTTCTATCTTAGTCACTTGTGCTAAGGGAAAGAAACATAAAGCAGAAGAGACCACCAAGGACTAGAGGTTCAGTCTTAGGTCCATCTGGGCAACCAAATGTTCTTCCCATCATGTATATTCAGCTGTATCTGCCTCTTGGCTGGAAGTTTGAGTGAGAAGCTGCCTCAGGCTCAAGTGACTTGCTCTCAAAAGAGGAAAAGTGAGAGACAATGGGAAAGAGGGAGGGAAGGAAGGAAGGAAGGAAGGAAGGAAGGAAGGAAGGAAGGAAGGAAGGAAGGAAGGAAGGAAGGAGGGATGGAGGAAGGAAGGGAGGGAGGGAGGGAGGAAAAGAAGAAAGAAAGCCAAGGAAGAAAGGAAAGGAAAAAGAGAGAAAGAAATTAACTTTTCTTAAAATCTACTGAGTGGACTGGCTACTCTTCCTGGCTCAGTGGCCAATCTATTTTATTCATTCCCTAGTCACAGGGACACATAGTGACCAACTATGAGCATCTAGTTACATATGTCCTTTAGCATCAGACCAGAATGCAGGTTCATTCTCATACATATCCTATGGGATGACCCAAATCCAACAGATCGGGAATATCTCTCTTAATTATCCCTATTGTGTTATCCCCAGATCTGAACCCACATTTCCTTTTTCCTTTGACTCCAATTCTAGTGGCATTTGAAACATACCATATAGCCATCCTTTGAGATTCATAGTTTATCCCACACAATTTAGCATTTAATTTAATACTGTCATATGTTTTATGTGTTTACACTTCATTTCCCCAATTAGAGTGTAAGACATTTGGGGGAATGACCCTAACTTACGCTTTTTTGCCTAAGTGGCTAGAACAGTGACTAAACCTGTGCTGAGTACATTATCAGCACTCAAAAAAAAATTTATTTGACCCGATGCCAATATTATCTAAAAAAACATGGTGCCAGGTCTATAAGCAATGTTTTCCATTTTTATTTAAATGAAAATTTGACCATGACCTAGATTCATATTGAGCCTAGAAAAATTTAATTTTTGCCCTGGACCTGAGGACTCGGGCCAATGTACACTTCTATTTGGGCACCAAATTAATATGAAATTCATGTTTAGCACCAACCCTTCAACTCCCACCCCACAAATGGACTCAAGACCACACAGCATTTGGTACTCAGGTTGCTCATATGCTGAAACTATTTCTTTTCCTCTTTCCTTTTTTTTTTTTTTTTAAGGTTCCACCATCCCCTAGCAGGCACATGCCCTGCAGTTTGAGGAAACCAAATCGTGTTAACAGACACAATGAGGAGGAACATGGGAAGTTCAAGCAAGAGCCCAGAAGGCGTCTCCCCCTCCTTCCCCTCTCTCCCCCCAACTCCTAGTTGTCTATATTTATTTTAAACCAGATTACAACCCTTATAGGAATTTTAGGTCGATCCTGCTGATTCCCCTGGTAGGACAATTAATCACCACACCTGGACCCTGCATTAGGCTTTATTAGATCATGTGGGGCCTATTACTGACTATAATTTGCTTGGCTTGACTGAATCCCTCTCTGTGAGTGCGGTGTATTTTCTGATACATCAAAAATAAGGAATTCATCTGGAGGTGCAGCGTGGGTGGCACTCACCTTCGATGCCACAATCTTGCCATTTCTTCATCTCTTCCAATATACTTTGGGTTCTGGAGTAGTCCTACAGACATGGGGGATTTTAAGCCTGCTTCGATAATAGACATGTGCAGCCACTTTGCCAGCTAATGAACCAGCCCAGAGGCAGAAGAGTACACTCGGCCCCGCAGGGAGAAGCCCTAGCGCAAAACCCAGAGGGGGGTGGCGCCATGTGACCCACTGATGGGCTCTGGAAGCTCCCCCCTGCTCATATGGGTTCCATGCAACCAGACTGGGGAAAACAGAGCTTCTATGGAGTTACCAGTTGTTGCTTTTTTTCTTTCTTTGAAATGAACCACACTCCAGTCTTAATGAAAACGCTACTCAATTACTATGATTTTATTAGCAAGACAAGTGTAGCTATTTAGTGCATAACAATGCAAGAGTTATAATTCCAAAGGGATTGTCAGATGCTAATTCCAAATTCAAAATGCAAGGCAAAAGTTTTATTAGCCTCTTCCCCACAAAGGATACTTTCTACTCCTGTGCAAATTTGGGATCTGGGCACTAAAAATCTTAAAGATTGCTGTAGTCATCATAGGTAGATCATAAACCCATGAGCATTTTGCAAACTGAAATGGTGGAAAACCAACTTGAATATCAGTGTAGGTCTTCACAAACCCAAGTACACTATACTATCTACCCTGAGATGGTCTCCTTCCACCAGAGTCATCTCTAGAAATTTCTGCATCCAGGGTGAGTATCACAGAGTGCACTCTTATTTGAGGGGGTCAAGATACAGACTACAGAAGGGAGAAAGAAAGAGAAGGAAATAAGCACATATAAATCACCTACTATGTGCCAGACACTGTGCTAAGCACTTTTTTTTACATATTTTATCTCATGTGAGCCTCACAACATTGAAAGGTAGATGCTATGATTATCCCCATTTTTACAACTGAGGCGAGTGAGGTAAGTGACTTACCCAGGGTCACACAGCTAGTATTTGTCTGAGGCCAAATTTTAACTCAGGTCTTCCTGATTCCAGGCCCAGCATTCTATTCACTGTGCCACCAGGTGCAGTGGGATACTGGGATACAGGATACTGGCTACTTCCCTCTGAAGAGTCTGCTGAGCAGGGGAAGAAGTGGAGGGGAGGGGTGGAAGAAGTGTTCACCCTAAACTGCCATCTAGAAGTTCCTCATTTAAACTAATTATTCATACTAACTAAGGTGCTGAGGGATTACAAATGTTCTCATCACCCTCCAAGTTGGTTTTCCTGGGTAGGACAAAACCCCAACTGCACCTCCCCAGTTTCTGCTCTGCCTTAATCTCATCCCCCTCCCCCATTATAATTTTAATGAAACCAAGGGAAAGAGCAAAGCAATTGCACTGGAGTTTTTATCTTCATAATTAGCTGTAGGTTGGACTGGGACTAAGTCTTTCTGAAGGAATATACCCCAAAACATAAGCACCCACTGTTTACTGACCAATGGGTCCACACAAAAAAAATTAAATTAATTGAATCTAATTAATTAGATAACTCTTACCTGTCTATCTAACTATTTAAACCAAACATTCCCTAAAAGTTATTGTTGTTGAAGGATCTCCAACATGTCCTGGTGCATTGGAGCTCTTCCTCCATGCAGTAGTATACCTTGGTAGTAAGTGACATGGCTCAGGTACCAGAGCACCCGCGTCAATGCTTTCAAGACATCTTAGTCCCACTTGTCTGACTTTAGAGCATCCTTCTAGCTAATGCTGGCCCTTCTCCAGGCATGATATTTTCCGTATGTCATTATGCCTGTCTGACTTCCCCATCCCCACCACAGCCCTCACTAACGTAATCATCCTGTCCATCACCCCTGAATTTCATTTTCTTCTCATTGACTCCACTCTTCTGAACCTGTGCCATTAATGGGTACTAATGTTGAAATGTAACAAAGGGTATTCTTTGGTGAATTACAACAAAGAAACATCTGGGTCAGTGGTTTTTAACCTTTTTTGAGTCGCGATCACCTTGGGCCCTCTAGTGAAGTCTGTGGACACCTCAGAATGATTTAAAAAATAATAATAAAATACACAGAATTACAAAGGAAAACAATAATATTGAAATAGTTATCGCATATTAAAGGTTCTAAGTTTCTAGACCCACTGAACTCTATCCACAGACCCCTTAGGGATCTGATGGACCCAGATTTAGAAACCTTAATCTAGGGTGTACTGGAAACTGTTTGAGATCATTAGCAACCATGTTGGTTTGACTTGATTTGTATATATCAAATTGCTTGCCATCTCAGGGAGAGGAGAGAGGAAGAGAATTTAGAACTCAAAAAAAATTTTAAAAAATGTTAAAAATTGTTTTGACATGTAATTGAAAAATATAAAATAATTGGAATTTTTAAAAAATTACTTGATCTGTAGATCTAGCCCAGTGTCCATCAGATAGATGGTTTTTTATTAGGTTTTTTTTTTAAATAAATGGATGCATGCTCTATTCCAAAATCAGAATGTTTAATCATGGAAACTAATGAATACCTATGAAGATATTTCTGCATGAAAGTCTTTTTACTTACCAAATAACTATAAGAATGATAATAAATAAATCATTAAAAAGAAAGCATTAAAACCAAGCCCTAAGGTCTGTAAAGTTGGGCTGAATATCTCATGAGGATAGATGTGTTCATAGAAATGATTGATCCCACCCACATTCAGGTAAGCCAGCTGATCCCATTCCACCATCTCAGACTCCCAATTTGTCCCCAGAACGGGAAGGGTGTTGTTTCCATCAGGCCAGCTCTTATAAGCAATGCCAAGTTTACTCTGAGGCAAGCAGATCCTGTGTCCCAGCCAAGACAGTCCCACCCCCTCTTCCCCCTTCGCTTCCCCAGATCCAATCACAATGCATGTGACAGACAACAGCACTAATCTCTTCAGGACACCCCAGAACACAGAGCTCATCTGTGCTTCCGGGATAGATTTTGCAGGAGTCGTTCTATGGCACCCAACCCCCTCCAGCATGCCAAGACTGTGGCTGGGCTATGTGATACCCAGGCAGCTGGCATACTTCAACATCCTTGAGAGTGGTGATGGAAGTCGCTGAATAGTGTTCTGACTGCTCGGGAGTTTCTGAGGAAGGCAAATCTGCATTACAATGTACACTCGCATCTGCAGAGAGGAATCTTACTTAACATCCCAGACTCTGGGCCACTGGGCACAAAAATGTGCGTTTTCATTTCCAAGGAAGCCCATTTAATGGACACCTTTAGGTCTGTAACCTGTAAACCTTTCTGGAATCCAAGGTAGTCCCACACAAGAAAAGGACAAAGACTATTCAATGGCCCACTTCCCACCACCAAAGAAGGCCCAAAGAATCTCCACAAAGGCTTTCTAAAATGAAAGCAACCTCACTAATTGACAGACCTATGATTGGTGTGGCTGTTAAAATTACCTTGGCATTAATTGCCTGGACAGGTTGTTCAGTCATATCACCCTGGCTCCCTAATAACTGGAGCTGCCTGGTATTTTAAATGACCGTGGCACTAATGGCCCAGCCTGCCTGTGATTTCGCATCGGCCTGGCACTAATGGCCTGGAAAAGGGACTTGTTTTGCAGATTAACGAGTAGCCTCCAGACGGCAAAGGATTAGGAAGGAAAAAGAAAAAAAATACAATTGTTTTCAAGGAAAATAAGAAATAAGTTCAACTGGGAATGGATTCCTGCCCGCTTTTAGGGACCTGCTTTTACTGCCTCTTTTCCTTTTTCCTTTCCTTTCCTTTTTTTTTTTTGATTGTTGTTGCTGTTGTCTTGAATGTACCAGCAATATATTAAAGGAGGGAGCTCTTACTGAAGGACTTCCCTCTTCCAAAGCAGATGGTAGTTCAGCATCTTCTCTGCAAGGTACAGCATCTGAAAGCAGGGGTTCTTAACCTTTTCTGTCATATGTTATGGACCCCTTTGGCCGTCTGGTAAAGCCTAAGGTTGCCCTCTCAGAATATTTTAAGTAATTGAAGGAAATGCTAGACTATAATTAGAGGTTAGTGAAAGTAAAGATGTATCTTTTGTTTTGTCTTATTTTGTTTTCCCATCTGAGGTCATAGACCCTCTGAAATCTATCCAGAGTCCCCTTGTCAGTCCATGGATCCCAGGTGAAGGGCTCTGGCTTGCCCGGGACACTGAGACTTTAAATGACTTAATTAGGGTCACAGAGTTAGTCTGTGTCAAGGTAGGACTAAAGCACAATTGGACCCCGGGCCTTTATGAATCTGAGAGCACTTCTCACTCCATGATACTGTCCTAACTTTTCCTATGATACAGTTGATTCTTCTTTCCTTCTCACAGTATTCTCTAGGTCTCCATTTTCTGATTTCTGTCAGGCTCCTTAGGGAAGAACTCACGTATCCCTGGCCTAAGTCTAATGCCTTAACTTTGCTCTGTGATCATCTACATCCCTTGGCTCTTGTATCAAAATGAGGCATATTGTTTTTGTTATCCCATGAGTCTGCTCAATGTCTTTTAATGAGAGGCTCTGTGGTGAGGTGGAAAGCACAGACCATTCCTCAAACCAAGAGCCCTCTTCTTCTTCATCTGCATCTGTTGAAACCCTTCTTTTCCTTCCTCAGTTAAAGTCTCACCTCTTCCATGAAGCCTTCTCTGATTCCCCCAACTGAAAGTTCTCTTTTCTTCTTCAAATTTTCTGAGAGAACTATCTGGTTTTTCCCTCCATTACACTCCACCTTGTATTATCCTAGTTTAAAATGGAAACCTCCTGAGAACAGAAGCTTCCTTTCTTTTCTTTCTCCTTTTTTTGTTTTACGTATGCCAAACACTTAGCACAGTGCATAGCACACGGTAAACACTTAATACATGCTTATTTCCCTACTTCCTTCCTTCCTTTCTCACTTTCTTCCCTCCTTTACTCCCTTTCCTCTTTTCCTTCCCTGCTTCCCTTCCTTCCCTCTTTTCCTTCTTTTCTTCTTTCCCTCCCTCTTTTCTTTCCTTCCTTCCCTCCTTCCTTTCCTTCCTTCTCTCTTTCTCTTTTCCTTCCTTTCTATCTTTCTTTCCCTTCTTCTCACCTTTCTTCCCTCCCTTTGTTCCTTATTTCCTCCTTTCTTTACTTCCTTCCTCCCTCCTTCCTTCCTTCCTTCCCTCCTTCCTTCCTACCTATGAATTCTTTGACGTCAGAGATTGTATCATTTTTTGTCTTAGCATCTCTAAACTAGCACAGTGCCTTGCATGCATAGTAGTCATGTAATAATGTTGGTTCAATTAAAATGTTGATAACTGAGTCAGTTTGAATGGGACTCAAGGCCTGGCTTGACCATTTACTAGCTGTGTGACATTGGACAAATCACCTCATCTCTCTGAGCCTTATAGACTCTTCTTCAGTTAAATAGAGATAGTAGCACTGACTTTACTTACCCAGCAGTATTCTTAGGACTAAGCACTTCGTAAACCTTAAAATACTATATAAGTGTAATCCCAGGATCATGACAGAAGATCACAGAAAAACAGATTTACAGCCAAAATGGACCTTAAAGTTCTCCTAGTCCAGCCTTCCAATTTATGAATGAGGAAACAATCCCCAAGCAATTAAAAGACTCTCCCAAAGTTACACAGGTACTAAGTGACGACTAGGGGTTTAAACCCAGGCCCTCTGGCTTCAGATCTATTTTACTATTATTATTATTCACAATAATAAATTCTTTTGAATATCAGCCCTAAACAGATAATAATAGTAGCCAGCATTGACAAATAGAATGCTCTAAGGTTTGCTAAGCTCTTTACAAATATTATCTCATTTCATCTGTGCAACAAACCTGTGAGGTAAGTGCTGTGATTATCAACATTTTACAGTGGAGAAGAGGGAGATTAGATAATGTGTCTAGGGTCACTCAGCTAGGGAGTGTCTGAGGCAGAATTTGACCTCACATCTTCCTGAGTCTAAGCCTAGCTCTCTATCTATTACACTGCCTGGCTGCCCATGAAGAATATGAACCAATATCTTAAACGTGAAGAAATCTGGTTAATCTGCAAGTTTATCTGTGATGGGATTAGTCTATCTCAAAAGTGCCCCATTTCTCTTCTCATCTAAAACTATCTGAAGATACATATCAGTATCAAAATGTTTCTAAGACTCCTCACTTCCATTCACCTTCAAAGGTAAAAATTTTATAGGAACTAAGTTAGCAACTGCCTTTGGAAGTCCTCTCTGTTATTAGCCACCTTTTATTAGTGGTTTAATTTGTCTCTCTACTCAGCTCAGTAGCTTGTGAAAGCAGGCAAAAGGTTATGCCCACGATCATATCTTCTACCTACACACAACTCAAGCTACATCTGGAAATTCTGATGTTGGGAGAAAATTCAGTAGGAAGAGGAAAAAGATTGAAGAGAGACAGATTCTGGGAGAATACTTTAAGGCTGGTATGTATCATCCCCCTCACCACTCATCTTGAGCATTTGTCCTGCATAGAACAGGTTCCTGTGTGGTGTTCTACCCTAGTCAGACAAAGAGCTGCTCATGTATTAGTGGGGAAAAGGTGGACCCAGAAGGGGCTTAATGATCACTGGACTTTGGTATGCAGGGGCAGGGGGGTGAGGGAGGTGGTGGTAGCAACACAAGGCTGGATGACGAAAGGTGGGGTCAGACTTCCTCCCTACTCAGCCCTGTGTGCTTCAAAGTACTCTGTCAGGCCTATACTCCCTAGCACAATGTCCGTGGGGAAGAACTAGGCAAGCCAACCAAAGAGATATCAATTCCTTCCTTGGGGAAGAACTAGGCAAGCTAACCTAAGATATCTTCCCTATGGGGAGAAATTGCAGCCCCTTGAATGTTTGTGCCCTGGGATAAAACCCTGGTGCTTTTATACTAGGAATCATTGAGTGCACGCAAAGGGGGAAGAGGGTAGCTTTAGAAGAGATAAAGAGGAGGGGCCAGGGTGTGAGATATTAGAGACAGAAACAACAAGATTTTGCAACTGATTGGATATATAGAGTGGAGAGGTTTGATGTAAAAATAGCCCCGAGTCTAAGAATCTCTGTGACCAAAAGGATGACGGCAGTACTGATAGAAAAAGAAAATGGGAGAAAGGACAGCTTGACAGTAAGATGATTAGTTTAGACATGTTGAGTTTGAGTTACTGGTAGGCTCCTAACTGGAGACATCTAGCAAATGTTGGAAATATGGGATTGGAAGCTCTGGGAGTTAGAGATAGAACTGGGAGTCATCTGTATAGAGGTTGTAATTGAAGTCATGAAACTACATGAAATCACTAAAAGAAAGAGTCTAAGAGAAATTAGTGTAAGTAGTCTAGGACAGAAGAATCTTGGGGAACACTCATATTTGAGGTGAGAAGTGGTAGAAGAAGAGCCAGGAAAAGAAACAGAAGAGGAAGAGAGAGAGGAAGAGAAAGAGACAGAGAGAGACAGAGACAGCAAGAGTGACAGAGATAGAGAGATAGAAAGAGACAGAGACACAGAGAGAGAGACACAGAGAAAGAGAGACACAGACACAGACAGAGAGAAACCGAGAGACAGAGACAGAAACAGACAGAATAATTGATGGAACAGGTCATGGAAGAAAGGAAGGAAATGGGAATGAGGGTACGGGTGGATGAGTTAGTTTAAGGAAGAACTGTATAACATCTTTTGCTGATAATAATATAGGAATGGATGAGAGATGGAAAAGGACACTAAGAAAATTAGGGGACTAGAAAAAGGAAATTGAAGAAGTTTACACTAGATCGTCTCAATCTATGCTAAAGTAACAGCTAAGTGTGTTATTATGAAAGATTCCAGAAATGTCTTTCTAGGCCTCAGAAGGGAAAATTGGTAACAATATCACTATGGACATGTTTTTGCCAAGTGTATCACAGATCTGTCTGAATATACAGAAAGAAAGTATACTTGCAAACAAAGTGCATATAAAGCTATTGTGAGATTAAGTTAATATTCCAAAAGTGCATAAATAGACTCCTCACATAAATCCTTCTTCCAGCCTCATATAGGATTCCCAAGCCTTTTTACTGAAAATCCAGAAATCTAAGACATATTTCAATTATCTGTTCTACCTTGTCTATAATGTACTAGAGCTTTATGTTTGTCCTATCCTCCTTCTAGACTGTTAGCTTCATGAAGGCAGGAAGCAACCCTTCTCTAAACATTGTGTCTTCCCTAGTGCCTATTATGAAGCTCCGCACATGGTTGGCACTTAATAAATATTTTATTTAGTGAGTGAATGATGTGATTTTTTGCCTCTTGTATGACTTTGTCAACAATATACCCCTTTTTACCTTGACCCCTTCATGTCCTATGCCACTGAGAATAGCCTTTCCTTTCCCTGTTGACTTGTCCAAATCCTAACCATCCTTTAAGACCAAGGACAGATACCATCTCTTTCTTGAAGCCTTTGCTGACCACTATAGCTCACAATTATCTTTACTTCCTGTAAAGTTTTATCACATTTTTTTGTCTGTGCCCCTCATTTGGCTCCTAATTATAGACTTCCTTATAATATCCTTTGTAGGATTATTTTGTTCATCATGAGTTGACTTTTTTCCTCAGCTAATTCATAAGTTCATGGAAGGCAGGGATTAAATATTATAATTCTTTATAATTCATAATATTGTACATGAGGAAGATAATTAATGAGCTAATATGAAGGGCTGAATTTTCAAACTGCAACATATTCATTATCCAATCTCCCTTCAATCAGAGGGTCAAAACATAAAAAGGAAAGATCACTATGTCAATATACTTGGATAATTTTGGGGACTGAGAATTTTCTGTTTGAATGTATCTTTAGATCTTCTGTAGAAGGAATACAGGCACCTGCTTTTTAAAAAGTTTTCTCAATATCTTTTATTTTGACATTATAATAATTTCTCAACAAAGTGCCTGGCACGTAGTAAGCACTTAATAAATGTTGATTGATTGATTGAGTTCTGAACAAACTTCCATCCAACAAACAGACCTTCATAATAAGGAAGAGTTAAACCATAGCAACTGATGCAATAGTCACTCAAAACATTTTATTAAATTCCTTCTATATGCCAGGCATTGTGCCTAGCATTGGAGAAGAAAAGAAAAGATAGTTCCTGCTGTCAAGGAACTTTCAATCTAATGGGGAAAACAACACTCAGAAGGAAGCTGAAAAACATTGGCAGAGGTATCCAGTAAGATGGCATGATGGAGAAATCCATATGGAAAATGGAAAGATGGCTAGTTGGGGCACCGTCCTCAAATGAGAGTTCTCAGCTCTCTGCCCTCCAGTCAAAGGGAGGAAGAAACTCAGGGCAATTGAAGTATGAGTTCCAAGGATGCTGTGATCTTTCAGGGGATACTAGCAAGGTGTGAGTCCCAGGGCTTATGGGATCTTGCAGGATGGAGAGGTCATAGAGACATGATGGAGAAGTCCAGACAAGTGTGATGGGAGAAAAATGACCAATTGCATCTGACAACAAATGCAACACTCTGCACCACTAGGCCCTCACCTCTCTGAGGAAAGGAGGAAGGTGTATTGCCCCATCTCTTCTCTGGGGCCAAGAAGGGTAATTAAAATGATACCATATTAGATTTCATTTTAGTGTTCTTTTCAGTTGTATTATTATAGCCATTGTATATATTATTTTCTAGCTCTTCAACCTCCACTGTGTATCAATTCATATGTCCTACCATCTTTCTCTAAATTGTTCATATTTCTTCAGTACAATATAATATTCAATTATATTAATATACCTTAGTTTGTTTAGCCATTTCTCAATCAATGAGTCCTGGTCTTTAACAAAAAAGAATCAGTTTCTCAGAGTCCATGAAAAGAAAGTGTTCAAAGAACCCTTGTACTTTTGAGGCTTTGACTATCTTCTTTCATGGAAGAAAGAATTCTTTCAAAGGAAAAACACTCAGAAATTCTAGGAGCCATATGGAAACCATCAAGGTCTTGTGTTGACCCATTTCATAGGTTTCCATAATTGGCTTTGCTTTGTGAGTGAAATAACTCTACTGACCAAAAAATTTGCTAATGTGTCTTAGGAATGGGCACAAGATATATTTCAAGTCACTTCTTGATGGTTGTATTTCCTTTTTTTGATAAATATTGCCATGCAACCAGTAATTAGCATCTAATGATCCTACATTTTTCATCATCTGTGAAGCCTCATGTATGGATGAAGATTTTGGCTCTACAATAAACTCTTTCTGACAGAGATACCTAGGCAAAAGAAAGGCAAAAAGAGATTTCAATTTTTTTTTGTTGCCTCAGGCCATAGAAACCTGGCAGGGAGCTAGGGAATTTTCCTCTTGGGATCCCCGAGAATTTATTTGCCAGTATTTTTAACTCTCTCCCAATCTGTGGCTATATTACAAGTATTGCAGGTCAAAGTTTGGGTTTCTTTTTTTAAAAACTCATTTCAAAACAAGAAAAATTCAAGAATTGTTAACTAGACCTAAAAAATGTCCAACTGTAAAAGCGAGAGGATTCAATGCAATGCAAAGAATGTTGGCTTGCAATCCAAGAATCTGTATTAAAACCCTGGCTTTTCTGGTTACAACCTTTGTGACCTTGGGCAATTCACTTACCTCACTAGCCTTCAGTAACATACATAAAATGAGAGGGTAGGCTAGACAAGTACCTGTCATTGTTTGGAAACAAGGAAGCCTTATCTATTTCTTACTAATTTGCCCTGCTAAATTAGTATGTATCCAGATGTCCTGTGAAGATCTCAAGCATCAGAAAATTTAGCCATCCTGTGCATTAGTTTAGGAATTAATGAGAATTATGGCCGTCTTAGAATATGGCAGTGGGAATGAAGCAGCCTCATAATCAGTCTTAAGGAAGAAGATGCATTCGACATTTTTCAATGGCTTAGAAAAAGACATAGTAATATAGTCACCAGATTTACAGATGACACAAAGCTAGGAAGGCTAGCTAAAATGTTGGGTGAGTAGGAAAAACAAAAAAACAAAAAAAAGATCTCACGAGGTAGGAACAATAAGCCAAATCTAATAAAATGAAATTTCATAAAGATAAATGTAAAGTCCTTAGATTCTAGTAATCAATTTCACTACTATAGAATGGGGGTTTGTTTTGGTAGCCAAGGAGTTAAATTTCATTGGAAGGGCTAGAATGGGAAGGTAGACATGGGCTACCCAATTATTTCAGGCTATATCAGAATTTCTGCAGTGTGACAAAATGGATAGAAAGGAAAAAGATCTGAGTTCATGTCCTGTCTCTGGCATATGTTGTCTGTATGACCCTGGGCAAGTCATTTAATTTCTAAGTTACAAAAGAATTGCTGATTTGTATTAGTAGAAGTAATTTCTTTACCAAGGAGTCACCTATACCATAGAAATGATAGGTCCCAACCAAAAATAAAAAAGATTTCTATTCTTACAATAGCTGGTAAGTGAGCCTCTTCAAACTTTGCCAGGCTATTTCAGAAAAAAGATGAACACTAGGCCCATAATTAGCTTGTCAGGACCTGCCTAACTTGTGTTCTGTCTTAGACATACCAATGTCACCTTCACACTAAGATGAAGTCTTGGGTTGTGACTTCTGTAGAGGACTACCTCTTATGTATTTATTTTTCAACACTTTAGTTTCATCATATTAGATTCACCTCATCATTCTATTATCTTGAGATCCTTTTGGATGCTATTTCTATCATGCAATATATGAGGTACCTTTTCCATCTTGGGGTCACATTCTAATTTGATAAGAATGACATCTAATTCTTCATCAAAGTAATTGATTTCAAATGTTGATTAGCCCTGGGCCAGTGAGACACCCTTAGGTCATTCCCCTATAGACCTCCCTCCAGTCTGAATAGATATTCATCAGTCACTACTCTTTCAGTATTATCATTCCGGCAGTTCCAAATCCACCCAACTCTATTGTGCATGTTTGTTTTTGAAGAGGACCAATGATGTCTTGACTTATGCACAGATTGGATTTAAGTGAGGCAGAGTCCCACAAAGTCTTCAGCCTTATTCTCTCTTCCAGAGTCATCTGGATAGGGACTGGTCCTTTGCCTTCTCTACTACTTAGAATTCCTTCTACTAATGAGGAAATTCCTTATACTAATAAAAATTAACACTTAATGTTCAACTTATAGTCTTAGAAAATTGTCTAGCATACCAAGAGGTTGACACTTGCTAAAGGTCACAGATTCACTATGCATTGTAAGTAGTGCTTGAATTCAGATCTTCCTGTCTCTAAGGTCAGCTCTCTACCTACTATTTGTTGTTGTTGGTCATCCTTCATTTCTGAAGTGAACTGATGAGGTCATGATGTAGTAAGAGATATCTTGACTTACGTGTGAATTGAGGTGAGGCAGAGCTGTGCAAAGTTGTCAGCCTCACTCTCTCTTCCAGAGTCATCAAAGTCCAGTAGTAAGACAAAAGTCAAGGTGACTGGTGATGGTCTTTGATGTTGGTCCAAGCTCTAAGCGCTCCACAGTGCCTGCTTCACCCTCCTTCTTGGCTTTTGGAACAAATTGTTGTTATCTACCCATTCCACCAAGGGAAGTCTTCACATGCTTGCGGTAGCCATCCCCTTAGCTCACCAACAGATTTAAGGCCTGTCAGTTACCCTCAACCTGGGTTGGCCTGTCTGCTGAGATGGTTTACCAGGGAGTTGCTGTGGCACATGCTACAGCTTCTAACTCTGCTATCATACAAAACACTTTTCTCCATCTTGAAAACATGACAAACTTCATGAACCGTCTTGCTAAAATCCATGTTTACTATAGCCTCCAAACTCCTAACTCAGTAGTCTAGTTATTCTTTTAAAAAATTAGAACAAGAAATTTAGTTAGGCTAGCACATTTGAATTTTGATGGACCTATGTTCAAACAGGACTTTCCTCTGTAGAGTCTCCAACAAATGGCCTCTTAGATTCATTGCTCCCTTTTCTTAGTGCTCACAAATGACTTAAATTTTTGGTAAAATTTGGGAAATCAAGCCTATAGTTTGAAGAATTCACCCCTTACCTTTTTTTTGAAAATAAAGACATTGCTCATCTTCAGTCCAGCAACACTGCTCATGTTTTCCATGATTTTTCAGACATCGCTGGCAACAGCAATCAAATCCAACTCTTATTTCAGTACCTACGGATATAATTCATCAGGCCTGGTGACTTGAATTAATAGAGGGCAAGTAGGTATTTTCCTACCAATTCTCATCTCAAATTTCAATCCACTTTTAACCACTTTGTTCCAGCCTTGCCAGTACAAAAATAGTTTTCCTTAGTAGAAAAAAAAAACAAATGGAAAATAAGTTTTGCCTTCTTTCCATCTTCTGCTATCATTATCTCATCTGTGCTGAACAGGGGCCCTACTCCTTTCATCTTCCTCTTGCCCAAAGAGGCCTCTAAAAGCCGTTTTCCTGGTTTCCATTGCAGGCCTCTCAGCTCATTTAATTCAGTTCAATAAACATTAATTAAATATATATTCTATGCAATTGCAAGGCACCATGCTAGGTATTAGGGATAGAAAGACAATAAGAATAACTAACATTGATATGGGGCTTAAAAGTTTTCAAAGCACTTTATGTTGCCAAAATTCAACCACATTATTTTCAGTCATCATCCTTCTTGACCTCACTGTAGCTTTTGACAATGACAACCAGGCATTTAGGAGTCAGATGGCACAGTGGGTAGAGTGCTGGGCCTGGAATCAAGAAGATTTAACTGAATTCAAATCCAGGCTCAAATGCTTACTAGCTGTGTGACACTAGGCAAGTCATTTAATCTCTCTCTTCCTCAGTTTCCTCATCTGTAAAATGTGAGGATAAAATGAGATTATTTTTATAAAATTTTATAAATTTAAAATTATAAGTAAAAATTTATGAAAGTTTTATTAAAATTTGCAAATTTTAAAGTGCTATATAATTACTGACGATGATAATAACAGCCCCCTCCTCTTGGCTACTCTCTCTTGCTTTTGTCCTTACCAATCTGACCACTTCTAAGTGTTCTTTGCTGATTCTCATCCATCTACTGCCCGCATAATTTTGTGCAGGTCACCTCTCATGCCAGCAATGTGTTCTTTCTTTAGAATACTCACTTTCCTTCAAGGTTCAATTTCTTCACAGCACCCTCCCCTAAAGGAAATTTTTGTTAATCCTCAATTATTCTCTTTCATCAATGGATAATGTGTCTTTTTATGATACTATATATATTTATCTGTTTAAATATTGTATTCATCCCCTTACCCTTCCCAGGAGAATGTGAGCTTCTTGAGGGCAAGGATTATTTTTCTTCAATTGTTTTTGCATCCTGAGTCTAGCAGAGGACCTCCAAAATAGTCCAGAAGAAGCTTTTGATCTAGCAATAAAAACGTGTGAGAAACTAAAAAGATGTGAGTTCAAGTCCTTATGCATACTGACCATCTGACTTTAAGAAAGTCACTCAATCTCTTAAGAATGGATAGAATAGCCCAGTGGAAACAACCAGAAGGGATGAAAGAAACTGAAATATTAAGGAATGAGAAAAATATGCAAAATAAAGAAAATGAACTCTAGGAATGTAATTTTTCACAAGCTCACAAGCCTAGTAGAAAGAACCAAAGTCAGGAAGAAAGGCTTAAAGACAGAGGAATCTGAAGGCACTGGCTGTGCTTAAAGAAAACAGAGCCATGGGCACAGAGACAAACTCTACTCACACAGACGAGGGACAAGAAGAGGGATGAGATGCCAAATTGGCTAAACTCAGAAATCAACAGAGACCAAAAAGGCAAATGGGAAAGCCATAAACAGGAGAACTCAGGCCAGATCACAATGGAGGAGTTCAAAGAAATAACACGATTGTATAAGGAAAGGAGGGAAAGAAAGACTCAGAGAAAACTTTCCAGAGAGTTCTTCACTGGAAAAACTCAGGTGTGTCCCATCTGAAAGAAATATACAATGACTCGATGTTTAAAAAAAAAAAAAGCAACCTTCCAAGTTTATGGACCCTCAGTTTTTGCCCATTCTCTTCCCTCTGAAGCAAGAGTGGGGAACCTGCACCCTCAAGGCCACATGTGGCCCTCCAGGTGCTTGCATGAGGCCTTTTGACTGAGTCCGAGTTTTACAGAACAAATCCTTCTAGTAAGGAGATTTGTTCTGTGAAGTTTAGATTCATCCAAAGGGCTGTACTTGAGGACCTAGAGGGCCACATGTGGGCCCAAGGCCTCAGGTTCCCCACCCATGCCCTAAACCACCCCAAACCCAGTGGAAGTGGGGCACAGAGGAATACATTGAAGTGAGGAGTTTTCTTCAGTGGCTGTAATGTCCTTGTGGCCTTTGAGGTGGCTATTCAGGGCTCAACCACTCCCACTACCTGTTTTAGTCATGACTCATATTGCAACACAAGACCCTTAGCATGCCACGTCTGGAACCAGGCTGGGAAAGGTGTGACTATAGCCCCTCCAGTTCTGTAAGGCTCTCTCCTTCCCTGCTCCCCACCCTGGGAATTTCCGCCAGTGATTTTGAGCCCCTTCCTATCGGGATTGTGGCTATGGACAGCCGAGCCAAGTGTAAGCCCCCTTCTCCATAAAGAGGTGGGAGGGGAGCAGGAGAAGGGGGAGGGAATGCTTTCTAGTGCTTGAGAGGCCCGAGGGCTTCTGCCCTGCTTGAAGGGGAGAAGCAGGCTCAGAGAACATTCCCCAAAGTACAACTGTCCATCTGTTACACTTGGATGTAATAGGGGTGGGGAGGGGGTGGGGGTTTCCATCGTTTTGCTTGATTTTACTAGTAGCTTCCATGCTGTTTAAGCAGGTAATCATGTATTCCTTAAAAACCCTGGCACGATTTATCTGAGAGTCTGCTTCGCTTTCTAATGAGTGATCATAATAGCACTGTTTGCTGGTGGCTTCATTCCTCCCCCCTCCCCCATTTCCCCTCTTTTCTTTTTCTTCTTCTCGGCTTTATCAAGGTCTGATTTAATTGCCATAAACAGCTAAAGAACAAGATCAAATTAACAGATGAAATCATAAGGTTCCAAACAGATATATATTAATACATTCCTCATTTTGTGATCTGGCTAATAATGACCTAAGACCTTGACAAAATTGCCTGAAACGAAAACAAATATATCAAGGCAGGGTAGTATTTGCATACTCCTGGAGGCTGGGCAGTGGATCCGTTGCTGCCTCCCAGCCAGCCCACCCAGATGCTCACACAAGACACTCCACCTAAGGAGACTAGGGCACTAGCAAAAGCTGGACAACTTTGCCTCCCGTTGTTCCAGGTTAACTATTTCCCTTCCTTCTCTCACATCCCTGTAATTGTCTCGGAGGATTTTGGTGGGGACAAACAGCTTGCCCAGGATGGCTCACAGAGCCCCCAGCCCTTCCCATGTCCCTTTGGCAAGGATGACCAATCTGAGAAACACTTTCAGATAATGCTCAAATCCAGCCCCTACTTGGTGGCATCCTCTTAAACCTTTGAATGAGCTTGAAGGACTCTACACCCCTAAGAGCCACCTTTGAATTAGCAGTTTTGTTCTCTGAATTGCTCTTTGTATTTGCTCTAATCAAATTCTCTCTCATCCAGATAAGCATTAAATGTGGATCACATCATAAGCAGACACTTGCAACTCCCTGCCTGCTTTTTTTTTCCAGCACAGTGAACTTGCCTTTGTTATGGAAATGTCTCTCTCTCCATTGTGGAAAATGCTCTGGGAAGGGCTGCACAAGCCAAAATGCACCCTTCTTTCTATTCTATTTACTTGCCTCTTGCTTCTGCAGTGTGTGGCTTTAGCAATGAATCTTTCTTTTGGTGGGGATTGTTCATTCTACAGCAACACTTCATCAAATCCGCAAACAAGACCTTGAGCTGGAAGCTATGTCCCTGCACGCAGAGCTCTGTTTCCACTGAAAGGCAAGGTTGGGGAGGTAGAAGATTTTTAAAAAAAAAAAAATTCCTTACGACCATGACCGTGGCTGCTGGAAAGACCTCTCTTTAAGAAAAAAAAAAAAAGCAGTTTATTAGGCTGCAACCTCCCTCAAACAGCAGGATTTAGCCAGCACTTTGTTTAATTGGCTAGAATGTGTTATTTGGAGACCATGGGACAAGTGTTACACTAGTGATTTGAGCCATAAGATCATAGATTTGAGAGCTGGAAGGAAACTTAGACATCATCCAGATGAACCCCTTTATTTTACAGAGGTGAAAACTGAAGCCTAGTATCTTAAGCTTGCACACATCTTATTAAATGGTGTGTGCCCATGGAATTTTATTTATTATTAAGGTGATCATTTATTGAACAGTCATAGAGCATATTTGTATTCATCAAACCTAAAGAAATGAAAACTAAATTGGTTTTTAAGCTTATTTATGCTTACTCTTAAAATTAGCCTCAAAATACTGTTTTTGAGACATTAGAGTATGCCTGAGCATATCCAGTATGTGCTGCATACATGCCTATAACCAATAGTAAAAAACAAAAGGAAATTCATATTTAATTATTCTGGTTTCAAATCAAGGGCTCTCCACTACACCACAACTCATTAATTCAACAATCACTTAAGCAATGTGCCCACTTTGCACAAAGCATTGAGTGTTTTGGCTGATTGTCAAAAGACAATCACATTGATGGGGGCTCATGAGTTTTACAAATAAGAACATGTTGTTGGGTGTCTTCAGCCGTGTCTGAATCTTCATGAGCTCATTTGGGATTTTCATAGCAATGATATTGGAGGGGCTTGCCATTTCCTACCCCAGCTCATTTTACAGATGAGGAAACTGAGGCAACTGGGGTTAAATAACTTGCCCAGGGTTACACAGCCAAGTGTCTGAGGCTGGATTTGAGCTCATAAAGGTGAGTCTTCCTGATTCCAATCCCTGAGCCATCCAGCTGCATTAGGGGCACATAAAGTACCCTAAACCTGGGGTAGTGTTGGAGGAGATGCAAAGACAAATCATACTTAAAGTTTGCCCTAAAAAGTTTACAGTCTATCAGAGAATGATAGATTTAAGCCTGCAAGTTAACTTAGAGGTCATCAGGTCCTGTCTCCTCACTTTACAGATGAGGAAACTGAGGCCCAGAGAGGTTTGCTCAGTCACAGAAGTAACAAGTGCATAGCTAGGATTTGAACCAAGGTCCTCTGATTCTAAATCTAGCCCATTACACAATGCAAAATAAGGTATGTACATCAATGGCTATCATATAATTTAGAATGTTTTATGCAAGGAAAAAGTAGAAACTCAGAGCCCCTACGCTAATGGAATCTTAGTTGGCAGGGACCTCAAATCTAACCTAATCCCTAACTAATGGATCACCCTCATAAGGAGGCTGTTTTTTATTGCTTTTCTGGATTTGACTGGCAACTTCCATGCTGTTTAAGCAGGTAATCAACTATTCCTTTAAAAACCTGGCACAATCTATCAGAATCTGCTTTGCTTTCTAATGAGTGATCATAATAGCAGATTAGGGAGAGACTCTCACCTGCATAAAGCTTCATTTTTTATTTGTTCATTATTAATAACTGAATGTGCATTAGGTTCTCATTTATAAGCATGTCTCTAATACTAAATTGCCATATATAGAAGGAATCATCAGTCAGGCATCAAAATGAAAAGGTCCGCATTTTGCCTTAATTATTCTTCCACAGCTTTATCCATAAATAGGCCTCCCACAGGATTAAATCATTCTCTCTTCTCACTCAAGACAAGATGTTAGATTAGGAAGAAAACTGAACTGGATTTCAGGTTGCCTGATTCATAACTCTGCAGCAACCTAGTTTTGTGACCTTAGCTATGTCATCTAACCATTCAGAGTCTTAATTTCCTCATTTATAAAAGGAGGGGGGATTAGAATAGCTAGCCCCTAAGCTCCCTTCTTAGCTCTTAAATACCATGACTCAAGGTAGCAAAATGATTGAACACCAGTTCTAGAGAAAATGGGGGTGCCCCAGAAGGGGCAGAAAACCCAACAGATTATTTCTGTACTAGAAGTTTGGACAGCCAATCAAACTGATTCAGGATGGAATTATTTCCTCCCAACATCTTCCCAAAAATCCTAACAGATAAAGAAGAGCAGAAACTGAAATTAAATAAGAAATGAGATAAAATCAGCCCTAAAACTAAGAGTCATCCTAGGATGCATATACAAAAGAGATTGTGCCATGTGAAGATGCACGCTTTGCAGAGAATGTACTAATGTACAGCAAGCCCTACCATCAAGGGTGCTAGTCCTCCTGAACACCTGAACACCTCATATACCTCAATTGCCAGTGTGCCAGAGAATGCAAACACCGTCTTTTATAAGTTATGTAATTATTGTGGTTGTTCTGTCATTTACCAGTCATGTCCAACTCTTTGTGATCCCATTTGGGATTTTCTTAGAAAAGATATTGGAGTGGTTTGCCGTTTCCTTCTCCAGCTTATTTTACAGATGATGAACTCAGGCAGACAGGGTTAAGTGACTTACCCAGGGTCACACAGCTTAGTAAGTGTTTGAGGCCAGATTTGACTCAGGTCTTCCTGACTTCAGGCCTGGCATTCTATCCACTGCACCACCTAGCTGCCCCAAAATTATATAGTAGGAGATCTCAAATCCACAATATTAGGATAAAGCATTGAGCAATGGTCTTAGTGGGCCTCAGATTTTGTTTGGACAAAGCCACGGCTTTATTGACTCTTTAGGTTCTAAACGCAATTTCAAACTTCCCGATAAGCATTTCTTGTAATAAGTGTTCAAAATTTTATACAAAATACTACTTAGGTTCTATACCCCAAAAGATTATGTAAGCCAAGGCTAGGCATTGGCCAAGAATGTCAAATTTGGGAAATTTACAGATATTGGATCTAAATCTTCTTTTTTGTTACTTAGCCAACATTTGGTGTGTTGTCGCTGTTTGTTTCTTGTTTGTTGATGATGATGATGATGATGACGATGATCCTTCATTTTTTGAAGACCAATGACATCACAGAATTGCACATGAATTAGATTTCAGTGAGGCAGAGTTGCACAAAGTCATCAGCCAGGCTGATGACTCTTCCAGAGTCACTAAAGTCTAGTAAAGTGACAAAAGTCAAGACAACTGACCATGACCCACCTTGGCTTCTTTGATGTCTGACGAGTCTCTTAAGCACTCCATCACACCTGCTTCAGCCACCTTGATGACCGTTGGAACAGATTGTTCTCATCTACCCATTCCATCAGGGGAAGTCTTCACATGCTTGTGGTAGACATCCTTCTACTTTACCAATGGGTTTGAGGCCCATTGGTTATTTTCAATCTGGTTTGGCCCATCTGCTGAGATGGTTCACTAGAGCGTAGCTGCTGTGAATGCTACAGCTTCTTGGAGTAACAAGTGAGAGTCGGGTGAATCAGGTGGTCATCAAAGGTGGAAAGCAGCCCTGAAAAGGACTCAGCAAGCCCTGCCATCAAGGGTGCTATTCCTCCTAAACACCTCATATACCTCAAGTATTAGCTAACATTTAGTATAAAAATGCCTCTAAGGTAGCATAAGCATCGCGGCGTAGTAGACAGAGAGCTGGCTTCAGAGTCAGGAGCCCTGGATTCAAATCTTACCTCAGACAAATACTGGCTGTGTGACTGGATAAATCACTTCTCTAGGTAGCCCTCTGAAGATCAAGCTGTAGAAGGCATGTTGATACTCATTGGTAGAGGCTATTTCTTCATAGAGAGCTCCAACTGCCAATAAAACCATAAATCTGGTACCACCTTAAGGAAGATTTCAGTGCCAGTTTTGTCCACTAAGTTTATGATGTCATTGACCTACTCTCCTCTTCTGTATAAAGTGAGACTGAACTAATAAGGTAGATTTTCAGGTGTGGCTTGTAGAACCAATGTCATGACTTTGTACTCTCATCATCTAGAATCTAGAAGGAGACAATTAAATTGGATCAAAGGATTTAGAGCTGAAAAGGACCTCCAAGCCTCCACCGTGATCCACCAAGAGTAAGTGATTTGTTCAAGGTCACATATGATGCCGAGATCCAAATGCAGATCTTTCAACTTCAAATAGAGGGGTCATTCTACTCCACAACCTGGCCTTCCCGAGCAATGCAACAATCATAGATTTCAGGGAGCATAGAATTATCAGCATGTGCCACCAAACCCAGCCACCTTCATTTTCCAATATATCTAACCCCACTCCATCCCCCGCAAAAAGAAATATCCCTTATAATAAAGAAGAAAAAAAGAAAGAAAAAACTCACTTTATTACAACTAGCCAATTCATCAATCAAGCCTCAAAATGTGTTCAGGGCTCTACCTCCATAGTCCCATCTCTTCAAAGAAGGGAGGAGATGAATTCTCATCTCTTCGTCAAAGCCAAACTTAGTCATTCATAATTACATACTGTTCAGTTGCTGTTCTGCTCACTTCCTTTTGCATCAGTTCCTATATGTCTTTCTATGTCCCCTTGTATTATTCAAATTCATGATTTATATTGTACACATATTCCTTTATATTCACGCCATCATTTGTTTAACATTCCCCAATCTGTAGGCATGAGTCTACTTTGTCTGCAGGATTTTATTAATGCATAAATTGTATTATAAATATGTCAGTGTTTTCTAGGCCTCTCTTTCTATCCCTGACATCCTTGGGGCATGAGCCTAGAAGCAGGATCTCTTGGTCAAAGGGTATGAACATTTTAGTTACTTTTGTAGCATAAGATTGCTTTCCAGAACAGTTGGGCCAATTCACAGCTCTACCAACATTATATTAGTGTTCATGTTTTCCCACAACCCCTCCAAGAGTGACTATTCCTGTATTCTTTCATCTTTGCCAATTTGTTAGGCATATGATGAAACTACAGAGTTATTTGGATTTGCATTTCTCTTTTTATTAGTAATTTTGAACAATCTTTCAAATGGTTTTAATAGTTTACAATTCTTTTAAGGACTGTTTATTCATGTTTGACCACTTATCCATTGGGAAATGGCTTTTGGTATTATGTATTAGAGTTAGTTCCTTTTATATCTTTGATAAGGGTCTGATATCCCCTTTTGATGCAAACATTTTTCCCTAATCAGTTGCCTCTCTTCTTATCCTATTTTTTATTATCCTGATTTTATTAGTGATATCCTTATCCTGATTTTTTTAGTGCAAAAACTTTTCAATTCAATGTAATCAAAACTGTGTTATCTTCTATGACAGTCTCTATCCCTTGTCGGTTTTAGAACTCTCTCCCTCATCTCATTTGTGAAAGGTGCTTGATCTGATTTTCTTCTTCTTTGAGTACTGAAAAATCTTAAGAACTGAAAGATTGAATATCTAATGGTAGAATTTCAATCATAGTAGAGTTACTTTTTTATGTATAGGAAGAACTCTACACTCACTCTCTCATAGGCAACCTAACACCCTTTTCAGGGTTCTAGTAATCTCTGAGGGGTTGGAGTTTTTCTTTTCTAATGCTATTATTTTAGACCCCCATTCTACTTTGTCTGCACCCCCCACCTTAGCTGCCAAGGACTAATGCCACAGTTCCATTTAACCAATTAAAATAAGTTAGCTTTTACCAAGGAATATTTACATTTTGAAGAGATGAGTACAGAATTGCAAACATTCCAGTGCACACACATATACCCCTGCCAACACTTCTGGCTACTTTTTCCCCTATACCACCTTAATACCTGGGGAGAGTGGGCTCAGATTTAACATAGTTTATGCTTACTATTGCTCCCACTAAATCACATTACTATATAGTCTATGAATGAAAGCCTGAAACGCAATGGTTGCTTCTCACTCTTAGAGTCCTCAACACTGGACCAGATGGCTTCAATACTGAGCATAGGCTCAACCCTCCAGATGTCTCAAAACTCACAAAGCTTTAATAATTTCCAATCTCCTTCACCTAAAATGAGAAAACAAAAACTGCAGCAAAGTTAGGATTGGTCTTGGATGAGGAGGGCCCAAGGCCTATCGCCTTACAGAATCAACTTTCATAGGAATTCTTCCAAGCCAGAAAAAGTCAGCTGAACAGAGAGGGACAGGGTTGACTAATGTCTTTTGAATGAATCCCTAATCCAGCTACACAGCCATATCCAAAGAGGCTCCTATTCACTATGTGGTTAGCACATGAAAACCTTTTACAGAACATCTATGCAAGCTTCACATATCTCTAAGTCACATCTACGTGTTATCACAATTATCCTAGAAGCAGGTTCCCCACCCTCTTCCATGAATGAAACTGAACTGAATTAGCCAAGATTGTTGATGCTTGGTCCTAAATGGTTTCAATGGCCAGTGTCCTAATGTACACACATCTAGAGTGTGCTACAGTAAGGTGGAAATGATGCTTCAATCACAGCCATATGATTAGAGCAGTATGGATTACACCACAGGTGTTTTGCTTTAATCTGGGATTAAGTTTTTTTTTAAGGGTGGGGGAGATGGAGGGGCAAACACAGAGAGTGTTTTAAAAAAAGAAACTGCCTTCCTTCTGTGTTAAAGCTGCATGTTTTAATGTGCTGGCGTGCAGTTATATGGGCCTGACACAGGAGTAAAGGACAAAAGAATCTCCTAGACTTGTGACCCTGGTTGGACTGACTGGTTGGTTAACTCTTACCAGTCCTGTCTCTTAGATTGGTCTATGTGAACTTTTCAGAGAATATGAAACAAAGATCCAAATTAGAGGGAAGCTTGCTTTACTAGAGAATAAGGGTCATTTTAAAGATCTGCATGGAATTTCCTTTAAAATTGTTTTCTTAGGGTCTGTACTCAACCATAGTTGGTTTTTTAGGCATATCTAATGAGAATACAATAGGGTTCAAAAAGAGATTATTGCTGGAAGGCAGACAAAGCAAGTCTCTAACTTGGCTCCATCATAGACAGTAGGGAAGGTCTTAAATTGGGTTGGATGACTTTCACAAAACAGCATAAGGAAAATTCTTACACTGCCAGACCCCTCTACAGTATCCAAGGGTGGTTAGCCATTGCAGTTCCTTTTCTTCTCCCCAAATATACAAAAATCACAAGATCCCTCCCAGACCACCAGGCAAATGACCAGATTTTTAATTGATCTTAATTACCAATTACTGAGTCAATCCTTTATTCAATGCTCTAATATCTCTTACAAGTAAGAAGCCAATGACTGAAAGCCCTTCTCCGGCATATCTTCCAGACTTCACTGTTTCTGTCAAAGGCATCATCATCCTTCCAGTCCCCCAGATTCATAGACTCAGCATTCATCTTGACACCTTTCTCTCCTCCACTCAATATATCCCGTCTGGCCTTCATCAACTCTTACCTCCTTAACATATAATTCATAGTATAATGTTTTATAAGTAATAGCCCAGTATCTTGTACAAACTAATTGATTCATACAAATCCTTTCCAAAGCTGACTCCCAACTCTGGACTACCATTCCCTAGAGCACATAACAGTGGAGTTATATCTCAGTGTGGCTGTTGGATTTTCATGTCACTATATAAGACAAAAATCAGGTTTGCCCCATAAAGTAGAATCTAGGAAATCCCTATTGTTCCCCTGTCAAGTACTGCACAGCTAATTCTCTCTTCCACCTCCCATGCTTTTTTTTTTGTTCCTCTCCCATCATTCCCTGCTGCCCTAGGGGACAGGAAATGTCAGAGTCCACCAAGAGGAACTCCACCATTGTGGAGAGAGATATGCCTGGGGGGCTAGCTATTATTACTGTGGGTGCTAATTGGTCCCTTCTCTGAATTACTCAAGGAGTGGGAACACTTGGCCTGCAGTGAGGCATAGGAAATATGACACAGAAAACCTTCTCCCCAGTGTCACTCAATGGTTCTGCTCTTAAGATAACGTCTAGATATATAGAGATACACATGCACATATGTGTTTGTATATATGTATGTACATAGATATATACTGACACACGTATGTAATGCATGTGTATATATTCTTACATATGTATATGTGCTCTTCCTATGTACTTAAATTTCAAAGAAGTTAAATGTGATTATAATACAACTCCACTGATAGGGCACATTATCAGCATCCTACCTTCACAAATGTAAGATGGGGGATGTTTGGCTATATGACCTTTCTTTTGAAAAAGATCTGGAGTTTTTAGTGGACTACAAGCTCAATATGGGTCAAAAATACAGTATGGTAACCAAGAAAACTAAAGTAATTTTAGGCTGCCTTAAAAGAAGCACAGTGTCATGTACTGGGGAAATTTTACATACATACATACATGCACACATATGTATATGTATATTGTATGTGTATGTATGTGTGCACATATATGTATATGTACCTATTTATGTCTAATGGTAGCTATCTCTAGGGTGGGGGGAAAGAAAAAAAGGAAAAAATAAATTTACATGATCTTCACTATATATTTAAAGGGAATAGCAAGTTGCACAACATAGATTTGCAATTTCATGTGCAATCATCTTTTTTATTATTCTTTGTCATGGAAATGCTTGTTTTATTCTATAAATTAAAAACAAAGTAAAATAATAGTCCTCCTCTGGAGTCTTGTGTTTGGTTCTTAGAATGACATTCTAGGAAATATGAGGTTGAAAAGCAAGACCATTCACAGAAGCTCAATCAGAACAGTGAAGGATTTTAAGATCAAGCCATATCATGATCACTTAAAGAAAATAGGAAAATTTAAGCTGGAAAAAAGAAGAGGGACATGAGTCATGATAGCCCCCTTAAGTATTCAAAGGACTGTCATGAGTGAGTGTGATTACATTTGTGCTTCATGGACCCAGAGAACAAAAGAAGGACCAATGGGTAGAAATTACAGAGAGGAAGATTTTAGTTTGACACAAGTAAATGTTTCCTATTAAGGAGCACTTGGATGGCCCCTGACCAAAGGCCTCATAAGACTAGATGATCACTAGTTAGATATGTTATGAAGGGAGTCTTACTCAATTCTTGGGTTAGACCAGTTGACCTCTGAGGTCCCTCTTCTTATTCTATTATATTCCAATCTTTAGACTTGCTTTGTTTCTTAAGCCTTTAATATCACAAATAATAGGTAAAATCTTCCCTACCACCACTAATGTATATTCCACTCTCCATGAATGATAGTCATACTCTGGTCACTGAATGATATTCTAAGTTGGCAGGAATTCCATATGTAGGAGAAAGACAAGCAAGTCGTTGGAAAGGGGTAGACAGGGCAGCTAGGTTTTGTGCCCTCTCTAGCCCTTTCTGCTTCTGGAAACAGGAGGCAGCCATTTCAACACAACAAGTATTGTGAACTTGAACCCACCCCAGCTAGTGTCAAAGCCTGGCAGTACCACTGACATTTCTGCTGCTGCTATACTCCAAGTAGAAATCAGGTTTGTGGTCATTTGCTAGTTTTTTTAAGACTGGAAGAGATTCTAGACAAGTGGAAGAAAGCCGAGTTTCAGAAATTTCAGACTGTAGCTATTAGAGCTCTGGCACCAAGAAAAGGAGGTGGGGGATAGGGGGGAAAGGTTGGAGTGGATTTGCTTATGAACAGATTTTAAACATTCTGGGTTTTTTTTTGAAACAACTTACTTTGTAATCATTGCCTTGGCTTTCGGCCCTCTCTCATTTAACCTCATCTGCCTGACTTTAAATTCATGGAACAGATTTGCACTGCCTTGGAATCCAAGTTGTTGGCTGGCGGAGCATTCTTGGATGTTACCAAAAAAAGGCATTTGATACCATTAATCATATTGCCATATGTAATAAATTGGCTGTCCATGGTACATCGCCTAAAATTGTCACATGGTTCCAATCAGAACTCTGCCAACTGAAAGTAGTTATTGGAAACTCTGACTCTCCTTTTCAGGCCTTCTTCTTCTCCTCCCTGCTGCCGGCAAGGCGTTCCACTGGCTCCGTCCTGTTTGTACTGTACATTAATGACCTGCTGGCATAACGTCTGCACAAAGACCAAGCCTTGCAAGTATGCGCATGTTTGCAAATGCTGCTATACATAAGCAATAATGTGTTTGATATCAAAGGCTCATTGTTACAGTCAGACGTTGACAACCTTGGTAGGGAGCTAAAGGCTAATCCCATACATGGCTTAATTTGCAGTTTAAATGTTTGCCAGAGCAGCCTGGCCTCTACCAACATCACCCCTCTCCCCTTGCACCCCTTTCCAGACTCCCTAAAAGAAATGTAGATTGAATATGGTTGAGGAGAATAATTCTGGGAGAGAGACTGCTAGAGCCCCTGTGGAGCTGAGTGAGGGACTCTTGTCATGTAGCTGCTAGAAAATCTGCAGACTACTTGAGAACAATAGGATTCTTTGTAGGGGCAGGAAAGATGATAGAAATCTAGTGTGGTGGCAGTTTCTGGGGTTAATAGGCTACGTTTGTGTTGTTTTTATCCTTTGGGTGGGCAGATAAATCTGGATAAAATAACACCTGTGCATTTAGGACATAGTTTACATTTCTCCAAGCACAATCTCTCTCTCTCTCTGTCTCTCTCTCTTTCTCTGTCTCTCTCTCCCCTTACCTCTCTCTTGAGAGTCTTGAATAAACTTCATTGAATTGTTTTTTGAGGCTGGTTTATGTTAAAGAAAAGAGGGGAATGCATATACAAATAATAATGGGAGAGCATTTGTGTATATGTGGGTGCTCGTGTATGTATACATGCAGGTAAAAAACTATACACTTGTGTAAATGCTTGAACACATCTGTAGAATGTGTGTTTATGTGAGCACATGGTTCTCCTTTGTGCACATCTGTACCTCCAGACTCCAGCTGGGACCAGGTACTGAAATCCTGAAATACTGTTCTTGTCTCATTTCCAGCCAGCTCTAAAACAGGAAGTATAGGAAATCTTACCAAAAAAGAAAAATAATAATAATAAAAAAGGTTCTATTCTCATGAAATTTGCAGCCTGATATTTGCAGACCCAAGAGGTTCAAGCAGCTTGGGTAAGATTCAGATAAACATCTCTGCCACCATCTGAAACCCATAAATAAAGCCACTGGGGAGGGGAAAAGAAGGACCCTCCTTCTTTCACACCATATCCACATCTTTTATCTCCAGGAAAACATTGTTCGATGGAAGAGGAGACCATTTGGACAGAGTCAGAACAGAACATTAATAGATTAAGTCTCAAAAAAAAAAGAACTCTGTTTAAAAAGAGCTGGTGGCATGTTTGCACAAACTCAACCAAAGTTCCAGAATTCATTGGGTGGGAGGGAGCAGGGAGAAAGTTCCCAGTTGTAAGCAAATGTCTGGCATCTCCAATGCTTTGGAAAAGTACAGAAAATAACACAAATCTAGGGCCCAGTCACATGTGAGGCTTTCCAATCTGTGGTAGCTTGAGAACATAACAAGATCTCTCAATGCTCCCCACAAAACCAGAGGTTCCAAGTGAGCTGAATCCAAAGGGTATCCTTTTGGGTGTATGAAAAATGGACACTCAGGACAGTAAAATATATATATATAGTCATGGTTAGTGTTTGGTTTCTTTAGCATTATTTTTCTCCCACTGCAAACAGAAGTTGCTTGCATGCCTCCTGAGTCAGCGTATAGCCCTGGGGACAATAAAATGAGGTGCTAACACATCCAAGGATGGAAAATACTTTTTTTTTTAATTCACTGGCTAGAGTGGGAGGTTCAAGTGTAAATATTCATCATGTATCTATTCGGGGGACTTGGTACATAATTCAGCTTTGAGCATGAAAACCTACTGTATTTATTTATTAATTGGTTTGTGTTTTGGACTTACAAATAGTCTCTGATTACAAAAAGCCCAGGGCACACATACATTGAATTAATAACAATATTCGATACTTAGAAGGTGTCATGCATCTGACAAGCTCAAAGCACCTACAATCACCATTTCTTTCATTCATTCGATCAATATATTTCCAGCATGAGAGCACTTTGCACTCATTACACTAGATGCTGAGTTAGAGCTAATGAGGAAGGAAGAAAGTCTCTGTCCTTCAGGTACTAACAGTATGGTTGAGAAGACAAACACAAACACACAAATACTACAGTAAGATAAACACAAACTCCCATCAACTGGAGAATGGCTGAACAAGTTGTGGTATATGATTGTGATGGAATAATACTGCGTTATAAGAAATGACAACCAGGATGCTTTCAGAAAAACCTGGGAAGACTTATATGAGCTGATGCAAAGTGAAGTGAGCAGAACCAGGACAACATTGTACACAGTACCAGCAATATCACATGATGATCAACTGTGAATGACTTAGAACTCTCAAAAATACAAAACTCCATACAATTCCAAAGCACTCAGGATGAAAAGTGCTATCCACCTCTAGAGAAAGAACTGATGGCATCTGAATGCAAATCGAAGAACACAATTTTTACTTTATTTTTTATGGGGTATTTTTTGTCTGTGTTTTCTTTCACAATGTGACTAATATTATGATTGCACATGTATAACTTCTGTCAAACTGTTTGAAGGAAATGCTAAATTTCAGTCAAAAGTTAATGAAAATAAAGATCTATAGTTTGAGAGGGGTTTCCCATCCAAATTCACAGACCCCCTGCAATCTATCCACAGTCCAGAATAAAAGGTAAAGTATGCATTATGCAGAAGTCATTTCTCTCCATTGTAAATGATCTGTAATAGTTGCTGTGGGGACCACTGTATATAAATTTAAGTCAATTATCTGTTGGGAGAAAGCAGGCATGACACCTCCAAAATATAAAAGGAAAATACCAAGGTAAAACTGTAGTTGAAGCAACTAGGTTATGGAAGTCTGATGGGGTAAAGATAGTCATAAGAAGTTTGACATCCTACGTAGCTATAATCTTGTTTTTTTTATATTTCGGATACATAAGAAAGAGAATTTAGGAGGGTTTGGAGAAATGGTACCCAAATTATAGGTGTTCCAGAGGCTGAATAGTTTTTTTTTTTTTTATCAATAACAGTATAAGTAGGATGAATAGACCACCTTTTACTATGATGGAGAAGAGCCACTAGCAGCTAACAAAAGCATCCCAAATACTCTTGTACTGCCAAATTCAGCTTAAGTTTTGGAATCATTTGCAAGTCCTGACGCCAAGATGGAATTTAGGGTGAGTTAGAAAGGAATATTAAAATCAAGATTTGGTTTAAAAAAAAGATTAAGATTATATTTAATTATGATTGAGGTTAAGGATTATTAAGAAAGGTACCAAATTATACCTTATTCCTTTTTCTTTTAAGTTTTATATATGAGTATGTATGAATTCTTTACATATGACTTATGGTAATACTTTGAGGTGTTCTTTTTAATAGTTATATTTTGGTAAAAGCACTCTTTTCCTCCTACTCACTCATTTAAATATATATCAATTCCACATACACACCCTCACACACATCAGTCTTATGGTGTGTCTTACTACTTGAACCATACAGATTAAGACTAAAACATTATGTCTACCTGGTAACAGCATATTTAAATGTCAAGAGAAAGAAAAGATTGAAAGGGAAAAAATAACTTCTTTAATACTGATAACATTGCAAACCTCAAATTAGAATATTATGGCAAACCTCTGTGTGTGTCTCTGTCCCTCTGTCTCTCTGTGTCTCTGTCTCTGTCTCTCTGCCTCTCTCTGTCTCTCTCTGTTTCTGTCTCTCTGTCTCTATCTTTTTCTGTGTCTGTGTATCTCTGTCTTTCTCTGTTCCTGTTTCTCTTCCTCCTCCCACTCACACATGGAAGGAATTGCATTCATGTAACTAAAATGAGATATGATTCCAATAGTCTCCTGCTTAGTCAGTGAAGACTCCCAGCATCACAGTAATTGTGAATTTTCACAATAAGCTTCACAATAATTGCTTTATAAATTAATAAACCCTAAGTCGGCTTTTTCTGGATAATTCATCCTCTGAATGTCAGAAGGGCATCTGAGTAACTGAATTTTTTACTTTCAAGTTTCTGTTGTGGTCCAAAATTAGATGAGCAAATCACAACCTGGAAATGACTTACTCTTTAGGAGTTGACCCTTAAGTCTCTTTATTTTAAAGGGGAGGGGTATTAATGCTCAGAAAGATTAAATAACTCACCTAAAGTCACTTAGTTCACAGCAGAAAATAAACTTCCAATCCAATATGCTTTCCACCAACTTTATTAGTTAATCACCAACTGATTAGTTAATCAGTCAATTAATCAATATTTCCTAAGTGGCTACTGTGTTCCAAGCAATATAATAAATGCTGTAAAGAAACAATATACAGTTAGGTCCCAAGTAGGGCAAATAATGAATCCCGTGAGGTGATCATATGTATTTGAAACCATATTATTCAAAATTATAATTATGTAAAGTATGAGAATTTGTTCCACCTCAACGGAAAAAATATGACACGATGCTGAATAATGTGACCACTTGATGGGATTCATCATTCGTACTAATTGGAACTTAGCTGTACACAAATTTGGAAATCATAGCCCTTGCCCATGAGCATATTTATATACACATGTAGACATATGTATGTGTGTCTATATATGCATATACACATATATGCAGCATACTTGAGTATATACACAGGTGTATTTCTATGTATATATGCACATACACACTCACATATAAAGATCCTAAAAAGTATACTTAATGAAATTCAGTAAAATTTTAAATAGACTGACCTAGTCACCCTTGTAGAGATGGAAAAGTAGACTAAAACACACAGGCACACATTGCCTAAACTATGGCATGGAATTGGGCAGACGGCCCTTCAAATTAATCCATTAGATTGTGTATCTTAGACAGGCACTGTAAACAGACAATGGGCTGGTCCTAAAATTAAGGGGAAGGGAGAATTCAGGCTGTATTGCATTTGATAAACTGTATGTGTTATCATCGATCCTAATCTGTCTGTTACTACAAAAGTTCCTGTTTGTAACACCACTATTTTCTAATAGTGTTACGTGGCTGTAAATCATGAAATATCGTGATCCTTGGAAGAATTTATTGTTGTTGTGTAGTCATTTCAGTCATGTTCAACTCCTCATGACTCTGTAGATTTTTGGCAAAGATGCTGGAGTGGCATTTACTTCTTTATTTTACTTTGAGGATGAGGAAATCTAGGCAAACAGGGTTAAGTGCCTTGCCCAGGGTCACACAGTTAGTAAGTGTCTGAGGTCAAATTTGAACTCAGATCCCTTCCTGACTCTAAGACCACCTCTCTATCCACTGCGCCACCTAGCTGCCCTTGGAAAAATTAATTACAAACAACCCAAAGAACAATGAAAAGAAGTATGGTGAAAATAAATCGACCACAGCATATTACCAATAATTATTTATTCAGAAAACAATGTATATTAATAATAATAATAGGTAGCATGTTACCAATGACGATTTGTCCAGAAAATAATATTTATTAATTATATCTTAATTTATACAGTGCTTTTCATATCTTATTTCATTTGATCATCACAACAACCCTGTTAAGTGTTATTATTATCCCCATTTTTCAGATGAGGAAATTGAAAGTGAGAGAGGTTAAGTGACTTTCCTAAGGTCACACAGCTACTAAGTGTCTAAGAAGGATTTTAACTCAGCCCTTCCTCATGCCAGGTCTAGCACTCTACTCACTACAAAACCCAACTGCCTACAAAAGCAGAAAGATCATTGGAACCAGGTGTGATTTATTAGGACCAGGGATGAAATTTCTCAGAAAATCCTCAAAGTGTCCAGAGGACTCCTCTTAATAGCTTAAGTGCTATTAAGGACGGCTTCTGGACATCTGGCACAGGTTCCCTCTACAGCCTGCTCACCCAAGGAATTGGGTGGGGGAAGGGGGAGAATTTCCTGTGTAGACTGCAAACTTAGACCCCCAATTTGCTCTCCACTGAGGTCTCTTAAAGTGAATCATGGGCACACTATATGTTCACTCATCCATTCAAAGAGCAAAATCTACTTTCCTGTGGCGTGAGATACTCTGATAGGAAGCCAAATTATATATAGATAAGCAGACTAAGTATATTCAGTTCTGTCATAGAGCTGTTCTATATTACTTAACACACAGCTGGCTTTTTTTTTCTCATTTCCAACTTATTTTACATTATGGCCACCCACTGACCCAATGAAACCAGGTAATTTCTGGCTCAGTTCCAGGTACAATTCCCAGTTTCCAAGTCAAAACTATCCTCAGACCCTGAATTAGCTACACGTTTTCCTGAATTGCACAAAAAAGAATCCTTTCAACTAGTGGTCATTCCTAGGCCTTCTACCATGGACACTATCAGTGGGCTAAAAATTCCTTGTGGGCAAGGATTATTTTCATTTTGGTCTCTATAATCTCTGTGCCTCGCACATAGTAGGTGCTTAATAAATGATTGTGGAATTGAATTGATATGAATCACAAAATAATACTGAACAAAAGGACTTTATCTAGCCAAACCCCTACTCAAAATAAAAATCCTGTCCACAAAATCACTAACAAATGGTAACCCAACTTAAGGACCCTGTGAGAGTTCAATGGAGGCCTCTGTAAGATCTGTAAAGACTACATGCAACTGTCTACTTCAGCTTATAAACTGAGTACACCCCATTTCCTGTTTAACACCCTATGCTGCCATTTCCTAGAAATTTCCATATCCCATGTTTGCACTGTGACATCAGGGAAATGAACTAGGTTCACCTGAGCAAAGAGCCCTTCTTGTGAAACTCATGATCTTCAGTGACTTATTGTTAGGAATTTTTTCCTTACATAAAGCGGAAATCCCCCCTCCCCCTCCTTTTCCCCCTCCTTCTCCCCTCCCTTCTCCTCTTCCCCTTCCCCTCTTCCTCCCCCTCCCCTCCTTCTCTCCCTCTTCCTCCCTCTTCCCACTTCTCCCCCTCCCTCTCTTCCTCCCCTCCCCCTTCTTCTTTCTCTCCCTCTCCCTCCTCCTAGTTCTGCTGTCTGGAGCCAAGAAGGGGAAATCAATTCATTCCCTCTTCAAACACTTGAAGATAGTCATCATGACTTCCCTAAGTCTCCTCTTCTCCCAGTTAAATGTCTCTAGTTCTTTCAAACAATCCTCATATAACACGGCCTCCAGCACATTTACTATACTGGCATCCTTCCTCTGGACATGACTGAATTTATCAAAATCCATCCTCAGATACGGTGTCCCAAGCTGTATAGAAAACTTCAGATGTGGTCTGACCAGGGCAGAGTGCAGGAACACTTCTCTTTCTCAACAAAGGCTGCCATCATCATATTAGTTCATCTGACTGCATTGTTATACTGCAGAGTTATACTTAACTTCAATTCCATTTAGCATATCTAGGGCTTTTTTTCACACAAATTCTCAATAGTATATAAGTTCCTTCAGGTCAGACACTCTCCACAGTGCCTAGCAAACGTCTTGCATTGAGTAGACACTTCATAGATATTTATTGGATTGGATTGGATTGGATCTGGCCATGCCTGCTGCATATTATTCTATTGACCAAAAGCCATAGGATTTCATATTTATCTCTTTTCAATTTCAGCTTATCACCCTTGGCTTCCCATAACACAACACCCACCACCATGCCTTGTTCATGCTTGCCTCCAAAGCAGGCTTCCAGATACCCTGGTACAGATCTCTTCACTAGCCCCTCTGTTTTCTCTGTTAAGTATTTCTTATTCATCTTGTATATACATGTTGCTTTGTATCATTGTGTGTGGTCTTCCCCATAAGCTCCTTGAGGGCAGGGACTACCTTTTGCCTCTTTATATTTTCAGTGCTTAGCACAGTGCCTGGCACATAGTATGTACTTAATGAATGTTTATCGATTGATCACAAACCATCTTTTTAATAAGAGGGACAAGAAAAAGGCCTGCGACTTCATTGTTATAAGGAATTCTTACATGAGGAAACTCCTTGGACCAACCCAAGTTGGGACCTTTACTACAACATAGTCTTGGAGAGTTCACTAGAGAAACAAGAGGTTAAGTTACTCATCCAGGGTCATGTAGCCAGCATGCTCCAGAGGCAGGACTTGAACCCAGGCCTTTCTAATTTTGAGGCCAGTTCTCTATCTACTATATCATTCTGCTTCTCACTTGTCAATAATATGCTGCAGCATATTGAAAAAAATTGAAGCCGAGCTCACTGGCCTATTATTTTCTGGAAACCATCCTGTTGCTTTTTCAGAAAATGAGGCAATATTTACCCATCTCTGATCCTGCAGAGCCTCTCGTTTTCTCTGATATTTTTCAAGAATTATTGATAGTGTCTTAGAAGTACATCTTCCTTCAGTCATAATGAAGTTCATCTGGGCCTGCCAGATTGAAATGACATCACATGAATTTACTGAGGTCAACAAGATTCTCCCCCTATAATTTTTTAATTTATCTTAGTTTTAACACCTTATTAGCTATTTTACTGTATTCTTGTCCATCTAAAAATCATCCCAATTGGTAAAGAAAACAGAAGAAAATTAAGTTGAGTAGTCTTACCTTTTCTCCATCATTCATTGTCACTGTGCCTTAGGAAACAGTCCTATAAAACTCTGATCTGCCTCTTGACTTCAACAGAGATTTTTTTTTTAAAAGATTTTGTTTTATTGTCCTTGGAATCCATGGAAAATCTCTGAATTCTGAGCTATAGTGCCCTGGATACTACTCTAACAGGATTATTCCTTGAGTCTATCTTCTATATGTCTTTAAAATCTAAATTGGTGGGTGAGTTCCCTGTGCATCCTCATTGGTCTTTTAGGCAATTCACTTTTTTTTTCCCCTTATATAAAATGTTGCTGTTTGTGTCTTCCTATAGGAAATTTTAGGCTATGGGATCCTTACTAACTTTTCTCTGTACTTTTTTTAAACCAACACAACTAGAATATCAGATTATCCTGGATTTCCTCTTATTATCATGAATTCTAAGATGGAATGGACATTTATCCCCAATATTTCCATCATTCCTACTTCCGCAACCAATTTCTACTTGTTACACAGAATGAAGTACGAAGTAACAGCTCTCCTCAAACTTCTTCCGTCTTTTGAGACTAAAATAATTATTGAAGGAAGGCAGAAAAATAATTTAGCTACTGTGCTTCAAAGAAAGAGACAGACAGAAAGAGACAGAGAGAGATAGAGGAAAGGAAAGAGTCAGGAAGAAAAAGGGGGGGGGGGAAGAGAGGCCCTTCAACTATATGGATAAGTGAAACTCCATATTATTTACTATATCATGTCCCAAGACAAGGTTTGTCATCTGTTTTCTTAATTCTTCATTTCTTTCTTCTGCCTGTCAAGTAGTCAGTAGTATATTCCCATGACAATATCACTTTTGTTTCTCTCTCTGTTGATCCTAACCCAAATTATCTCCACGTTACCCTCCCCCCCCCATCCTCCAGTTTCTGGATTTCGTAAAATGAATACATCTCCTTAATACAAAATCCTACTGTGGTGCCCATTTTATCTATTATGTTTCTCTCAAAATAAGATCTATCCTTCCATGACCATAATCTAATCACTAGTCCTATCCAATCAATTCTCATTTATATCTCTGATACCAAATTTGCGTCCTTAAATTAGGATCTTTAGTTTATCTTGTTTATTCAAAAAGCAACATGATGTAATGAATACAGTTCTGGAATTGAAAGTGGAAAGATTCAGATTTGAATCCTGCCTCAGAGACTTGGTAGCTATGTGACCCTGCGATAAGTGAGAATGTGCCCCAAGGAGCTGAAAATCAGAGGATGGGGGAGCCAAGCTTCTGTCCAGGACTCTAATTGACCAACTGGGATCGCTAGTGTGTGTAGGGAAGCTAGGCAAGAGAATAAAGCTGTCAAAGGTAGCTGAATCTGGAGGGCTGGAATGGAATCAGCACCTCCTGAGTAGGGCTGCCTTGCTGGTTGATGCAAGGGAGTGGGGAAAGAGCCATGAGTCTAGGTGCTGAATTTGCCTTATGAATGGCTTGGTGCCTTAGCCCCATGGTGGCTGTGTGACTGGGAGTCTGTTGGCTCAGAGTCATGCATGGTTCAGTGCTTACCTATGGCCACTTGGTCTTAGGTACCTGGGCAGCTGGGTCACCCATGAAGTAAAAGCTACTGAAAACTGGTTCCAGACACCTGTGGTTCCAAGAAGCATGGTGGAGCTGAACCTACAGCCTCAGGCTTCCACAACGTGGTTCTTGCCCCAGTTATGGCTGGGCCTAGCTAAAAGGTCTCAGGGCCTGGTCTCAAAAGATGCTGCCTCCCTTCATTCAGTAAAGGGAATTTGGGTGTAATTGTGGGAGAGGGGTGATTAGAAGAGCCTCTGACCAGTTGGATAATTGGTCCCAACAATAAACTTGATGAGATTACATGGTATGGAATTTTTCAAAAAATCATTCTTATCTTTTGTTTTTATATTATATATTATATTATTTATATTTCCACCTCTTCCTCCCAGAAATGATGTGGGCCTTTGTCAGAAGAGGACGCATCTCATAGAGCTCTGAAAGCAACTTAGCCTTTGGCTGAGAGAGATACACCTTAACCCACTACTGAGAGGACGTGGGGGACTCCCTTGATTTGTTCCAAGTAACCGGCTTGCCTCTTCATGATTGGTTGATTTTGGCCCAGGAGGAAAGACTCTTGTCTTGCCTTAGAGGAAGGTAGCTGGTGATAAAGTAGATAGACCTGGAATCAGGAAGGCCTGAGTTCAAATAAAGCCTCAGGCACTTACTAGCTATGTGACCTTGGGCGAGTCACTTAATCTGTTGTTTTTCTCCTGCTGTGGTGAGGCAGCTGGGAGGTACAGTGGGTAAAGTACTGGACCTTGAGTGGGGAAGACTCATCTTCCTGAGTTCAAATCTGGCCTGAGTAGCTTAGTAGCTGCGTGACTCTGGGCAAGTTACTTCACCTTGTTTACCTAAGTTTACTCACCTGTAAGAAGAGTTGGAGAAAACAACGGCAAACCTCTGTATTATGTTTGCCAAGAAGACCCCAAATGGGGTCACAAAGAGCTGGACATCACTGACTGAACAAAAAAATGGGTGCGATGATAATAACACCTACCTCCCAGAGTTGTTGTGAGGATCAAATGAGACAACATTTGTAAAAATATAGTGCCTAGCACAGAGCTGTTGTTGCTGTCCTGTAGTTGTTCAGACGTGTCTGACTTTTTGTGACCCCATTTGGGGTTTTCTGGTCAAGCATAAGGCAGAGGTTTGCCGTTTTCTTCTCTAGCTCATTGGTGCTATATAAATGCGTACTCTCTTCCCTTCCCTTTGTCAGAACAATAGCCTTCCCTGTGTTCTCTAAGAGTTAGCTACAGAAGATGGCAGAGAGAAGCCAGGAAATTGCCTGAGCTCTCTCCCCAGTTTCCCTCAGAAACAATGTTAAATCAAGCCTCTGAAAGAATTCTGTAGTGACAGAATCCACAAAAAGATGGAGTAAATCAATTCTCCAGCCCAAGATAACTTAGCAGAATTTCAGGAAAGGTCTGTCTTAGTTGGGTAAAAGGGGAACACAGCATAGTGCAGGCAGTGTCTGGGCAAGCCAGGGAGAGGCTCTTAGCTACAGCATAGATTAGCAACCAAAGCTCTGAGGTTCTAGCTCAGCAAACCACTGGCACAGCAGGCCATCTGTGAGGCCTACGGCCCCAGTGCAGCAGGTAAGCTACCAGCCCTGGAATCCAACGCACAATGGGAACAACCAGGCTGGGCCACCCTAGCACAGTGGGCAAGCCGCAGCCCCAGAAGCCCCAGCGTAGAAAGCCAGTGACCAGGTCCCTGGCCCCCAGTGCAAGAAGCTTGGGACAATACCCCATGTGCCTCAGAAGAAGAACTCAGCTTTTAAAAATGAGCAAAAAAAAAAAAAAGAGAGAGAGAGAGAGAGAGAGAGAGAGAGAGAGAGAGAGAGACAGACAGAGACAGAGAGAAAGAGAGCCATGACCATAGAAATCTACTATAGTGATGGGGAAGATAAAAACACAAACTCAGAAGAGGACAACAATATCAAAATGCCTACATGTGAAGCCTCAGAAGGTAATATAAATTGGTCACAAGCCCAAAAATTTCTCTTGGAAGAAATCGAAAAGGATTTTAGAAATCAAATAAGAGAGGTAGAAGAAAAACTGGGAAAAGAAATGAAAAGTATGCCAGAGAATTATGAAAAAAGAGTTAGCAGCCTGGGAAAGGAAGTACAAAAATTGACTGAAGAAAACAACTCCTTAAAAAAGTAGAATTGGCCAAATGGAAAAGGAGGTACAAAAGCTAAACTGCAGATAAATTTCTGTGATGAATATTGATGCAGAAATTTTGAATAAAATGCTAACAGGGAAATTACAGCAACACATCACCAGGATCATACACTACAACCAGGAGGGATTTATACCAGGATTGCAGGGCTGGTTCAATATTAGGAAAACTATCAGCATAATTGACCATACTAATAACAAAACCAAGAGAAATCATATGTTTATCACAATAGATAGGGAGAAAGCTTTTGACATATAAAATATAGTAGTCATTCCTATTAAAAAAAACACTAGAGAGCATAGGAATCAATGGAGTTTTCCTTAAAATGATAAGTAGTCTATATCTAAGACCATCAGAGAGCATTATCTGTAATGAGGATGGTCTAGAAGCCTCCCCAGTAAGATCGGGGGTGAAACAAGGAGGCCAGTGATCACCACTATTATTCAACATTATACTAGAAATGTTAGCTTTGGCAAAAAGAGAAGAAAAAGAAATTGAAAAAATTAGACTAGGCAATGAGGAAATGAAACTATCACTCTTTACAGATGGTAGAAGGGCATATTTAGAAGATCCTAGAGAATCAACTAAAAAACTACTTGAAAAAATGAACAACTTTAGCCAAGTTGAAGGATATAAAATAAGCCCAATAAATCATCAGCATTTCTATATATTACCAACAAAGCTCAGCAAGAAGTGATAGAAAGAGGAATTCCATTTAAAATAGCTGTAGACAATATAAAATATTTGGGAGTTTACTTGCCAAGACAAACCCAGGAACCATATGAACACAATTACAAAACCTTTTCACACAAATAACTCATGGGTAGGCAGAGCTAATATGATAAAAATGGCAATTCTACCTAAATTAATTTACTTATTCAGTATCACACCAAAGTACCAAAAAATATAGAGCTAGAAAAAATGACAAAATTCATCAAGAAGAACAAAAGGTCAAGAATATTAAGGGAATTAATGGTGAAAAAAATGCAAAGGAAGGTGGCCTAGCTATACCAGATCTAAAACTATATTATTAAAGAACAATCATCAAAATCATTTGATACTCACTAAGAAACAGAGTGATGGATCAATGCAAAAGGTCAGGTACACAAAACCAGTATTACGTGATTATAGTAAGCTACTGTTTGATAAACCCAAAGAAAGACTCCAGTTTCTGGGATGGAAACTCACTATTTGACAAAAACTGCTGGGAAAACCGGAAAATAGTATGGCAGAAATTAGGCTTAGATCAGCATCTCACACCATATACCAATATAAAGTCAAAATGGCTACATGATTTAAACAAAGGGTGATATCATAAGCAAATTAGGAGAGCAAGGAATAGTTTACCTCTCAGATCTATGGAGAAGGGAAGAATTTATGACCAAACAAGAGATAGAGAATATTATGAAATACAAAATGGATAATTTTGATTACATTAAATTTAAAAAGTTTTTGCATGAACAAAACTTATGCAACCAGGATTAGAAGGAAAGCAGAAAGATGGGAAACAATTTCTACAGCCAATGTTTCTGATAAAGGCCTCATTTCATAAATATATAGAGAACTGAGTCAAATTTGTAAGAATATAAGTCATTACCCAATTAATAAATGGCCAAAGGATATGAACAGGCAGTTTTCAGATAAAGAAATTAAAGTTATCTATGACCATATTTTAAAAATGCTCTGAATTACTATTGATTAGAGAAACATAAATTAAAACAACTCTGAGGTACTACCTCATGCCTATCAAATTGGCTAATATGACAAAAAAAAATGATAAATGTTGGAGAAGATGTAGAAAAATTGGGACACTAACAAATTGTTTGTGGGGTTGTGAACTGATCCAATCATTCTGGTGAGAAATTCAGACCTATGCCCAAAGGGCAATCAAACTGTGCATACCCTTTGATCCAGCAATACCACCACTAGGTCTGTATCCCAAAGAAATCATAAAAAAGGGAAAAGGACCCACATGTACAAAAAATATTTATAGCAGTTTTTTTTTGTGGTGGCAAAGAATTGGAAATTGAGAAGATGACCATCAACTAGGGAATGGCTGAACAAACTATGATATATGAATGGAATGGAATATTATTGTGTTATAAGAGTTATGAGCAGGCAGATTTCAGAAAAACATGAAAAGACTTACATGAACTGATGCTGAGTGAAGTGAGCAGAACCAGGAGAACACTGCACACAGTAACAGAAATAATGCAATGATCAGCTTTGATAGGCTTAGCTCTTCTCAGCAATACAATGATCCAAGACAAATCCAAAAGGTGAAAAAGCCAAAAGATGAAAAATGCTAGCCACATCTAGAGAAGGAACTATGGTGTCTTAATGCTGATTGAAGCATTTTATTTTCACTTCTTTTGTTGTTTTTTGTGGCTTTTCTCTTTTGCTCTGTTTTTTCTTTCACAACATGACTAATGTAGAAATATGTTTTCATGATTGCACATGTATAACCTATACCATATTGCTTGCTGTCTTGGGGAGGGGTGGGGTGAAAGGGAAGGAGGGGGAAAAAATTGAAACTCAAAATCTTATAAAAAATGAATGTTGAAAGCTATCTTTACATATAATTGAAAAAAAATCAAATGCTATTTACAAAAAAAGCTATAGAAATGTCTCCACCTTTTTTACCTTTTTGTCCCAGGGACTTCCAGACCAGAATGCAGCAAGGGAAAAAGTGAGAAAGAGGAAAAAGGATTTAGACCCTCCTCCACAAAGACAAGCTAATGATGATGACTGCCAACCTTACACTTATCCACAGGAGCCTGGGATTATAGTTCCTAGATCTCTCAATTCCTGGTAGCCCCATAGATTAGACCCAGTCTGTGTGAGCCCTGAGTCCCTTGCAAAGGCTCTTGGGCCATGGGGATACATGAGAAAAGATCAGTAATGGGGGGAAATAAGAGAACTATTTCCACATGCATAGACAACTGTGTAAACCATTTAGCCAAAAGGAAGAAATGGTTGATGAGCTCAGGAAACCAATTACAAACCAGAGGTATGATTGAGTGGTGATTGAGGTTTTACCAAGGTCTTTTCTACCTCTAAATCTGTGATTCTGTGCCTTCTAGTAGAGTTCTCTCAACTAAAAGCAGAGAAACTCTTAAATTCTTCCCTCGCTTTGATGATAATTTGAGCTTCAAAAGTAGAAGAAACGAGGAGGGTAGTTGTGATATTGGAACTGATACTGCCAAGAACTGAGGAATTGATTGCTAAAATAAAATTTATAGGAACTGTAGGAAGTAAGCTTGAGTGACTCCATGTTTAAAACCCTGCTTTAAGTTAGGATACGTGAGCAGCCAGCCTATAGGTGATGGTAGTCTAGAAACACCCTTGCCCATGCACACTTAGACATGGGGGAAGAGCTGAAGTGGCACATAACCCATCCCCTGAGAGGGGTACCAATCCATCCTTTTGCCCTTCTAAAGGAAGTTGTTTACTCCTTATCTATAAAAGCAGTGCAGGGAGTTTGAAATCTGCCTGACCACACCCAACTGCTCACTGTCTTGGTGTGCTAATAAAATACTTTTACCTTTCTTTTCCTGAGTTTGCCTTATTGACCAAAGTGAGGCCTGAACCAAGATTTCTTTTAACAGAACCTCAGGAGTAAGAGACCACTCTAATGTAGAGCTTGCTATAAGGAAGGGGAAAAAAAGCTGAATATAATCTAATGTGTATCCAGCTTTTTAGGAGACCAGTTTTCAGAGTTTAGAGAAGGGAAAATACATTTAGATTCCTTAAGATAATAATAATAATAGCTAACATTTATATAGAGATTTAAGATTTGGAAGAACTTTACAAATATTATCTCATTGGATTTTCCCGACACCGTGAGACACATTCTTTTATTATCAGCATTTTACATATGAGGAAACTAAGGCACAGAGAGATTATGTGATTTGCCCAGGGTCACACAGCTAGTAAGTGTCTGAGGCAGAATTTAAACTTGGTCGTCCTGCCTACAAGCACTTCACTGTGTGTACTGTGCTGACAGCTGCTTCGTATTCCTAAATAAAAAGGAAACCAGCCCAAGAGATATAGAAAGCTTTCAAAGAACAAAATTCCAATAACACAAATAGAAATATGTTTTGCTTGTTAGCAAAAAAAAAAAAATAATAACTTGATAATGTTAGTTAGAAATAGCCACAAGATTTACCCCAAATCACTTCTGGGTGATAACATTTCTTTTTTTTTTTTTTGACAAATATTGCCATGAAGATGGTAATTAGCATATAATGATCTTGAATTTCTCATTGTCTATGAGGCCACAAATGGATAAAGATTTAGGCTCTTCAGCAAACTATTTTTGACAGAGATACCTAGGAAAAAGAAAAAGAAAAAACCAACAATGATTTCCTTTTGTGCTGCCCCAGGCCATAGAAGCCTGACAGGAACTAGGGAGTTTTCCTCTTGGGGTCCCCAACAATTTATTTACCAGTATTTTTAACTTCCTCTCAATCTTTGACCATGCTCTAAGCACTGCAAGTCAAGGGTTGAGGGTTTTTTTTTCTGACTTATTTTCAGAGAAAAATAACTTTAAAAAAAGATTGTTAACTAAATCTACAAAACTGAAAAGTAGGGATGTGAGATAGCAAAGTTCAGAGAAAAGAGTTCTGAAGATAGAGTCAGAGCATGTGGATTTAAATCCACTTGTGTGGGCAAATCACAACTTGGGGCCTCAGTTTCCTTATCTACAAAATGAGGAGGTTGGGTTAGATGAACTCTGTATGTGATTCCTTCCGGCTCTATGTCTATGATCCTATGATGAGAAAATAGGAAGCTCTCTAAGCAAATTAATATAGATGGACAGGGAACTCAGCAACCAACTTAGATTTCAAAAAGTCATTCAATTTGACCAGCAATTCAACAAACATTCTTTAATCATTTTCAATGTGCAAGGCCCAGTGGCAATGTAAAGGTCTGCTTCAAAGCCTTTCCTAGGCTTTAACTAACTACATCTATGTATTAAAGGTCCAGGAAAACAGGTAAACTGGTAGAAGAAACAATGACTTCAAACCCTGGGCTTAGTTCGTTCCGCCATTTTCTGCCACCCATTCATCTTTAGGAAGAAAAGAAAGAGGCTTAGGTTTGATGTTTGGTAATGATTGGGCAAATAAACATTACCCATTTTATAATTTAGCAACTAAAATTGGGAAGGAGGTCCTTGTTATGCTCACCATAAACTAGGATGAGGTCTCCAATAGAAAGACCCTAACCGCAAAGCAGGAAGAAAAGATTAAGCCTGAGGACATTAGCTGACTGGAAAGACTCCATTGTTTGTTCCTAAGAACTTGGTTCCTAGACTAAGAATATCCAGTTAGAGACAAGAGAGTCTTAACTGAGAATCATAAGGTAATGAGAGAGGAGAATTTAAAGGGAAAGCCTTTTGCTAGCCAAATACAAGAGTTTTTACTACTTAAAAGAAAGTAGTGATGAGTCTATGGGCTTTAGCTAAAGGGTAGAGCATTGCCTCATCTTTTTTTGAGAAAGAGAGGGCCAAGGATTTCAGTCAAGCACCTTCCAGTGGAGACCCATTCATCTAGCAGAGCAATACGACTATGTTTTATACTAATTGTGTCTACTAGCTGACTATTAAACACATTGGTAGGAGCTTATGAGCTATGATTTTAAGGGGAGCAGATCCACAAAGTACTTGAGTTTAGGTAGCCATTTTCTAGAGCAGCCCATTGTGAGTTGGTGGGAGTCACTAGGTACCAGAGATATAAAAATGAAAAATAGTACATTCCCCAACCTCAAGAAGCTTACAGTCTGCTGCCAGGGATATGGCATGTACACAAATAAATATACCAGGTAGAGTATGATGGAAGCAAAGGAGAGATCTGACCAAAGTTCTCCAGGAAAATCTGAGGAAGGAGAGCATGCTTTTTTTTGGAGTAGAGATGAGGAAAGTTTTCACAAAGAAGGTGGTACTTGAGCTGACCCTTGGAAGAATAAAATAGTTTTTGACAGAGATGGTGATTATATATATTTATATAAGCTTTAAGGTTTGTGAAGCATTATATAGAGAGCTATAGATATATGTGTATACACATGTACATACATATGTGTGTATGTAGATATACACATATACATATGCATGTATATACATACGCACATGTATATGTTCACACATACACACACATATATGTACACACATACACACACACACATATATATGTATATACAATGTCACTTAATCCTCACAACCACCCTATGAGCTGCCTTAGAGGTTAATGAGTTCCTTGTCATGTAAATCTATAATAGGCAAAAACCCAATCACCAGCTGTCAGGGATGTTGTTAAAGGGATTCCTGCTGAGGTTAGACATTTTAGGCTAAAAGCCCCATTGCAACTCTACTGCTTTGTGATAATGGGTCAAGTATTGTGTGTTATAAGGAAGGCAAGAAACTCTCTAGAAATTTGTAAGCCAATGTAAAGAGAGAGAACAATCACTTGTGGTGATAGGATAGTCAAGGAGAGGTTTCGTTTTGTGTTAGAGAGAGTGATAATGTTTGTGAGCTGAGATGAAAAAGCTAGTAGAAAAGGCAAGTTGATTTATCAGAGCCATGATGGAACAAGACTGATGGAACAAGATCATGGAGGAAATGGGTAGTTTTTATTTTGTCTGATTCTTACCTTCCTGTCTTTCTCTTTTCCCCATCTCACTCCTTTTCTGGTCTTTTCCTTTCTCTTGTTTCTCTTGATTTATGACATTTAATTAAAAGAATTATAGTGGTAGCTATCCTGGAATCATAAATTTTTAGAGCTAGAAGAAACCTTAGAGGTTAACTAGATCACTTTAGATGTCATAGGAGCAATGGGTGAAAGCTGCTGAGAAGCAACTTAAGGCTTGAAGTAAGGGGAAATTTCCTAACAATTAAGAGTTATCCAAAAGGAGAATGGCTTCTTAAGCAGGTAGTGGGCTCCTCCTCAATTTAGGTCTACAAACAAAGGCCAGATAATGACTTCTTGGATATGATATAAGAGAAATTCTTATTTATTCAAGAACAGTTTGCACTATATGGCTTCTGAATTCCCTTCCTATTTTGAAATTTTATAATTCTGACTTTATCCAACATTCTCATTTCACAGATGCAAAAACTGAGGGTCAAATAGAGCTGGTGGAGAATCAAGAACAGAATCCAAGTCTTTAAGTTCACCATGTTTTCCACTATTACTAAGTTATGTGACTACTAGAAGCAATAGCCACCAGAAGAGTTCGAAATGTGTCGGGCTTTTAATGTAATTATGATTCCAGTTGATAAGGGTCTCCCAGAAACTATAGCATGCACTGTGGCCACACACCAGTGAAAACCATCTCCATAGACAATCAAAGCAGGCCTCAATCCATCAGTGAGTTAGGGAGACATCTACCCCACACCTGTGAAGAGTTCCCCTGGTAAAGTGGGCAGATGAGAACAATTTGTTCCAACAGACATGAAGGTGGCTGACACAGGCACTGTGAAGTGCTTAGAGCTTGGTCAAATGTCAAAGATGCCAAGGTCATCCACTGCATCCTGGGCCATTACTAGTCATCTCGGCTTTTTGTCTTGCCATTGGACTTCGATGACTCTGGGAGAGAGTGAGACTAACAACTTTGCACGACTCATGGGCAAGTCATGACATCCTCCATTGTATCATGATGTCATGGGTCCTTTTCAAAAACAAAGGATGGACAACAGCAAAGAAGTAAAGAGCTGACTTTAGAGACAGGAAGACCTGAGTTCAGGTACTGCCTATGACATGTAGTGGGCTTGTGACCTTTAGCAAGTGTCAACCTCTTGGTACTCTAGGCAACTTGCTAAGACTATAAGTTGAACAGAAGGTGCTAGTTCTCATTGGTAGAGGGAGTTTCTTCATCGAGAAAGTCTATATACCAGAGAAAGCACAGGATCAGTCCCTATCTGAGCTGGATAATTCTTATAGCATTATAAAGAGGGCTATCTACAAATGACTTTGCACTCCTGAAAATCCAGTCTCTGTACATAATACATGGATACAAGTGCTGTTCACATATGAAGAAGACTATGCTGACCTGTAATCAGTAGAATCTGTGCTTAGAGCCAATTTTCTATGTCATGGTAGTAGATTTGGCCATTGCCCTCTCTCACCCAGCCCCTTACCGATGAAAGGTGCATATTTATGAAATAGCTGGGCAGGGTTAGAGCTGCCATCTGTTAGCTGAGAACGGATCAGCGCCAACTAGCCCACACTGAGGATTGAACCTGTGATCTTGGCCATATCAGTACCATGCAGTCATCAGCTGAACTGATTTTCATACACAGATACCATTAGAGTAGGGATAACTGAATGTACACTTGTTTACAAGATCTATCTACAAAGCAATATGAGTATTTATTTAATGAACACACCAAAATTTGTGCACACCCCCGTAAGGCTTGTCAATATGAGAGTACTCAAATTGCACGGCTACATGCTTATTTCAATTATGCTCCAAACATTTTTCTGGCTCTTCTCTTACCTTCAGAGACAGTCACCTGTTTCAGTGGTCTTCTTGAGAACAAATGTTTGTCCTTTGAGGAGGAATTTGATCTTTAGAAGAACTCTAAGTCCAATGAATGATGCTGATGAAGAAAGATGATACCCAAATGATATATTACTATTAAGCAATAAAACTGACTGTCTTTTATAACTTATAAATTGTTTTGATGGCAATTCCCAAAGAAAATTAAACTTCAAAGAGAAGGTGTTGTTAGCAGTGACATTCTCAAGGTCACTCTATTGCTGGAATCAGCATTCAATTGGTGTAAGTTCTGATATGTTTGGGGTTTTTTTTTTAAAAAAAAACATACTTCTTTGATTTATAATCATTATCAACGTGCCCGTAAGATGTATTTTCACATCTGTATGATGGTGCATATAAAGGCTGAATACCATTAAATGCCCATAGTAGACAAATGCCCACAAACATGCACAGTATAGAGAAAAGCAAAGGTTGTCAAAGGATGTGCTAAAGATTTATGTTTTCCATGAACTGATTAATAGAACACGTCACATAATTCATAGTGCCAGTCAGTGTGGAAATGAATCAGTTAATCAACCAATCAGAAGCATGTCTAATCACCTTCTATGTTTCAGCCAATCATGATCAAATGACATAAATAGATGCATAATATGAACAAAAGAAATAGAAGATAATCTTGCATGGGAGGCACTAGCAGGTGGGGAGATCAGGAAAGTAATGCTTGTGTTGAGCATTGAAGGAAACAAGAGATTCTAAGGGATGAAAATGAGGAGGGAATGAGAACATTCTAGTTAGGGAGTTACTAGCTCCCTAGTCCAGGGGTAAGGAGGTGAGAGCCTGAACCAGAGCGCTGGCTATATGAATAAGGAGAAGAGAAAGGACATGAGATATATTGTGGAGGTAGAAACAGCAAGATTTGGAAACTGATTGCATATGTGGGGGGAAGGAGGAGGAATCAAAGATAGCACTGAGGTCATTAATCCAGGAGACTGAAAAAATGGTGGAACCTTCAAAAAAGCAGAGGAAACGGGAGCAGGAAGAGGAGCAGGTTTGAGACTGGGGAGAAAATAATGAGGTCTGTTTTAGACATGTTGAGTTTGAGATGTGTCCAAAAATTCAATTTGAAAAGTTTAATAAGCAGTTGGTGATGTGGGACTGAAATTTACAGGAGAGAGAGTGTGGTTGGAGATCTAGGTTGTATATATCTGTGAGTCATCTGTGTAAAGATGATAATTAAACCCATGGTAGTTGATAAGATTTGAGAGAGAGAAGGAGACAGACAGAAAGATAGAGAGATAATATAGGAAGAGAAGAGAGGGCAAGAAAGAGTGTTGGGAGCATGCTCATACATAAGGAGCAGGATATGGACCAAGGTGTGGTCAGATAGTAAGAAAACCAAATGAGACAGTGGAATGAAAACCCAGAGGGGAGAGGGTGATCAGCAGTGCCAAAAACAGAAGAGAGGTCAAGAAGGATGAGAACTGAGAAATGACCATCAGATCTGGCAAGTAAGAGAGCACCAGCAATTTGGAAAGGAGCAACTTCAGTTGAATGGAGAGGTTGGAAGCCAGATAGCAGAGGGCTGATAAATGCTTGAGAGCAGAGGAAGTGAAGGCAATTAATGCAGATGGCTTTTTCTGGGAATTGGGCTGTGAAAGAGAGGAGAAATATAAGATGGCAGTTTGAGGATATGGTTGGATCTAGTGAGGGGGTCTTAAGGATAAGGTAAACTTGAGCATGTTTGTAGGCAGCAAGGAAGGAGCCTAAAAATAATGAGAAAGTGAAGATCAGAGAAGAGAAATGGTTGTGGGAACAATTCTGCTAGTGGAAATAGGATGGAATGGGAATCAAGGCAGAGGTCTGCTCATAAATGTTTAACAACCAGGTCTCTGGAGGAAAATGTACACCTTAGCATCAAAGGTACATGTTAAGGACCACCTCATCAGAAACTGGATAAAAGTGCTTCTTGTGTCAAACACAATATGTCAAATGTCAAACATAATGAATGTAAATGTTTCGAACATATGAACTGCTTCATTTTTCTCTTTGTATCTTCAGTACCCCCAGAACTTAGCATACAGTAGGCATTTAGCAAATGCTTATTGAATTGTTAAAGTGAATATATATATTTATCATAGCAAAGATTGATCTCTGCTCTATTCTAAATCCTTGTGAAACTGATGATGTTTCTTTAATTTTCTTGGTATCAAATATTTCAATAAATCTCGAATTTTGTGCCTCGGGATCAGGAAGAGGTGAGGAATGTTGATCCACAAGGCAGGTGTGGACGAATTCATGATTCTCCAGCACATGTGACCTGTGTCACTGCCTGTGGGAGCTGCTTGCCCTCTTGCCATATGCCCTTGGCTAGAAGGTCAAGGTAGAAGCATCTCTGCTCGAAGAATGAAGCCCTCCGGCTGAGCAAAATAACCCAACCATGATTTAGAGAGGAGTGTTTTCTTCCCTTTACAGATTTTCCAACTTGACATGTTGCTGGAGTACACTTCACATCTGATTACATTAGTCACATTGCATTACACCATATCGGATGTGACACGATGCCGTGGGATTGTGAACAATATATAAAGATGTCCTGGCAGCCCATAATGACTTCTCATTTCTGACTCAGGAGCTGTGCCACCAGTGAACAGGGAGAGGAGCAAAAGCCCTGCCTGGCAACCCTTTGTCAAGGCCCTTTAATTTACATAAAGCATTTGATACCTCTTCATCATTGTCAGGGAGAAAGTCCCAAGTATTCTTAAGTTAGTCATTGAGTGTGAAAATAAAAGCAGGTTTTTCAATACCCCTTGCTTAAACTAGGCACCAATTTTGCTACCTCAAGATCAAATCCAGCCTTATTTTCAGCTAAAGATTTTAGATCTTTAAGACCAAGAGGTGTAATCCCAATATGTTATAGGTTCTTAAAAACCAAATAATGAGAAAGATGTTATAATAGCTTGAGCAAGTTTTCTGAGGTTGGAATCTCCTTCATTATTTTATTTTAAGTTATTCTATCCTAGTCTCTTACTCCTCTGATGCCCACTTCGCACCATTGCCAAACTGAATTTTCTGGTGCATTTTTTAGATGATGTCTTCCCTTTACTTAAGAACTCTCAATGGTCTCCTATCATCTACTAAATAAAGGTTAAATTTCTTAACCTGTTATTCAAGGACCTCCACTCTACCCTTCCAGAATTATTGCACTCAAACTAATCCCTTTGACATATCCCATGGCAACAGTTTTCAAACCATTTCAACCAAAGACATCTAACTATAAAAAATTTTGTACCTATATTCTCAATGTGTATGTGTGTGATATAGAACATATTTGTTTATTTTTAAAATGTACTAACGTGCAACTCACTGTACTTGAAGCCCCCCATACAATGGACAGGGCTCTTATTCCTCATTGCCGCAGATTGCAAAGCCCACACCCCAAAGGTGATGCCACCACTATGAGGAGATCTGTGTGGGAAGAACAGATATGTTAAAGGTGGTGGTTAGGGAAGAATTTTCCAATAGAACCTGTTCAGCTGCCTCTGCTATAGGAGCTTAGGTAGCAGATCGATTATAACAGCCCTGAGGAGTTGATTGCAGGAACAGAAGGGAGAAAGTCTGGGACCTTGCACAATAGCTGAAGGAAGCAAAGTAGAGGGAGTTAAGGGAAATAATGGATGAAGGGCATCTGTGGCTGTTCCCCACAATGCAGGGAGGGGTGAGATTTGCACCTGTCTTCTCATCCTCTGATTAGTTCATAATACATCTCTGAGAGTCAAGCCATGGTTCCCTCTTTGCTCCAGCCAAACTGGACCACTTGCCATCACTTGAATGTGGCCTCTATTTTCCCAGATGAAGAAACTGAGGCAAACAGAGATTGACTTGCTCAAGGTCACACAATGAAGTCAGATTTGAACTCAGGTCTTCCTAACTCCAGATCTAGTTCTCTACACACTGTACCATCTTACTGCTCACCACTTCCACTCTAATCTGTAGAAATCCTACTCATTCTTCAAGGTCTAACTCAACTCTCCCATAAAGCCAGATCCAACTAGAAGATACAATGGATTCTCCATATTTGCATAGAACTTTGCCTTTTCTATATATTTACTATGTTTTATTTTATATCATGGCCATTATGTATAACGTATGAATACCCATAGAGCATCCTCATCTAATGTTCTAGGTTAACAGGTGGTACAGAGGATAAAGTGCCACACCTAGAACTCAAATCCAGCCTCAGATACTTCCTAGCCGTGTGACCCTGGCAAAGCAACTTGGCCTCTCTTTTCCTCAGTTTCCTCACCTAAAAATGAGATATTTGTAAAGCACTTTGTAAACCATAAATCACCATATAAATGTTGCTTATTATTGTTATAATAATAATATTGTTGTTATTATTATATACCAATGCCTCGTTGTTGTCATGAAGGTGACATTGTATTCTCAGAGATCATTCTCTCCTCAATGAGGGCTGCAAAGCCTGGACTGAATATATATGATGAAGACAGAATGTAGAAAGATAAAAGTATCCTCATGATGGAGCCTTGGAGAGCACCATAGTTAGGATAATGATATGGAAGATGATTCTGAAAAAGAGACTGAAAAGGAACATTCAGCTAGGTAGAAAGAGAACTATATATACATGTAGACATACATATGAATATGTACACAAAATATATACATATATGTCTATGCAGAACAAATATACAGAAAATAAATACAAAATAAATGCTAGGTAGTTAAGGAGGCAGAATATTAGAATTTTAAGATATTAGGAAAGACTTCATTTAGAATATAGGCATACCTTGGAGCTGTTGAGGGTTCATTGCCAGATTACTGCAATAAAGTGAATATTTCAATAAAGTGAGTCATGCGAATTTTTTGGTTCCTCAGTGCATATAAAAGTTACGTTTACACTGTGCTGTAGTCTATTAAGTGTGCAATAGTATTATGTCTAAAAAAAAGTACATACCTTAAATTCAGAATACTTTATTGCTTAAAAAAGTGCTAATTATCATCTGAGCCTTCAGCATATCATAATCTTTTTGCTGGTCGAGGGGTCTTGCCTCTATGTTGATGGCTGCTTACTGATCATGGTGGTGGTTGCTGAAGGTTAGGCTGGCTGTGACAATTTCTTACAATAAGACAACAATGAAGTTTATCCCATCAATTAACTCTTCCTTTTACTTGAACACTTACAGGCCATTGTAGGGCTTCTACTTATCTTAATTTCAATATTGTGTCTCAGGGAATAAGGAGTTATGAAGAGAGGGAGAGAGGCAGAGAATGGCAGGTCAACAGAGCAGTCAGAACACACACAATATTTATTGATGAAATTTATTATGTTATATGAGCTCCATTCGGTGGTGGGATTCAAATGAATTAACAACCCATTCCCCACAGACGGAGCCACCACTAACGTGGTGGGCACAGGCCCCGTCCATACTAACAACAGGTTCCCAGAACTCAACCTAAAATTAGGTACTGGTTCTACTGAACTGGTGTGAACCAGCTGAATCCCACCACTGGCTCTGTTCATGTTGCCCCAAAACAATTACAATAGAAACATCAAAGATTGCTGATCACAGATAACCATAACATATAAAAATAATGAAAAAGTTAGAAATATTTTGAGAATTACCAAAATGTGACACAGAGACATGATGTGAACACACAGTGTGGGGAAAATGGTACCAATAGACTTACCCAAGGCAAGGTTTCACAAACCTTCAATTTGTAAAATATGCAGTATTTGCAAAATTCAATAAAGCAAAGTGCAAAAAAAACCCAAGGTGTCCCTGTATAGTACTTGAGCTACATCCTGAGTAAAAGAGGAATTCCTTGAAATTAATGTAAGAAGAAGATGCTGAATCCAAGTTGGTTCATAATCTAGACACTGTACTATTGGCCTTGGCAAAGTTCAAAATCAACTCCGGCTGTCTTTTCACTGTCCAACAAGGAGCTCTGGGCACTAAGACAGTGCTTCTCACTCTTAAACTGTTGACCTGGGCCTGGATCTGAGTTCATAATCTATTCTGGACTGACCTGCTTCAGAGATCTGGGTGCCCCTCTAGGCAACTCCTTGCTGTTGTCTTGGGCCCAGGCCAATGATAATCAGCACTGGGTGCCCCCTCAAGAGCTGCCCTAGCTCTTCTGAGTCTGAACCACCCAATCTGTTCTCATTCCACAGCTCCTGCCTAGTCACTTTCCTGTAGGTTGAATTTGTGATCTTGGGCTGAAAAGATAACAAACTCTAGTTTCTCCTTTGATTTCCCACTCACTACTGGATCATTATTAGAGTAGTTGTGGGAGAGAAAGGGACCAGAAATGAGCTATACTGCTTCCTCCTACTCCACCATCTTGGTATGTTCTCCCTTTAAAAAAATTCTTTCTGATTAATTTATCTATCTAGACAAGAGAACATGAGTGTCTGAAATACAGTGGTGGCTGTGTGAGAAAAGAGAGTACTTTGACCCAATGTGAAAGTAGAGAAAAGGAGTTAAATACAAAAAATGTTGTAGAAGTAGAAACAACAATATTTGGAAACTAACTGGATTTGGGGGTAGAGGAGTGAAAGAGTCTGAGGAGCAAATGATGATGCCTAAATCAATATCTTGGAAGCATGAAATAATGATAGGGACTTAGATGGAAATAGGGAAATTTGGAAGAGGGGTGGGTTTAAAGGGAAATGTAATGAGTTCTGTTTTGTACATGCCGAGTTTGACACCTGTCTAGGAAATTAATTTTTAAATAACCAATAGAAAGTTGGTGATGTGATACTGAAACTCAGGGAAGAGAGATTGGGGATAGCTATACCTGTGATTCATCTGCATAGAAATGATAATTAAACCCACAGGAGCTGATAAAGTCAACAAGAGAAAGTATAAAGACAGAAGAGGGCTCAATATAATTTCATGGAGCACCCACAGTTGGGAGTGTGATAAGGATGATTGTTCTCCAAAAAAGAGTGAGGAAGAAGAGGGTTAGATAGAAAGTGAACTAGGAAAAAGTATTGTCAAAGGGAAGTCAGTATCCAGGAGGAAAAGGTGGTCAACTGTGTCAAATGTAACAAAGGTCAAGAATGAAATGATGGTGGCGACATCAGCAAAAATAGGGAAGTTTGGAAGAGGTATAGGTTTGAGGGGAAAGACCATCAATTGGACACTTAAGAGATAATTGGTTGGTTGTTGTTTTTTGTTCTCAAACAAGACCAAAATGACATCACTATGCTAGAGTCAAGTTACAGTGTGTATGACTGTGGCTGATATGAGCTCATAATATTCTACCAAAGGTCAGGCACAAATAGTCCATGTGAACATTTGGGGTGGATTCTCTAAATTTGCACATCTCTTATGTCTTTCGAACTACTTCAATTCTGCTTTGCTCATGGAGTACAGCACCTTCTCTAGTGTGGGCATGCTATACTGAGCAGTCTTGTGCCAGTGTCTCCCATGTCACACAATTAGTAACTCTGAAGAAAGGAGAACTTTCCAGTTACCTGAACTGTGTATGTTTGGCTTGGTCAGATAACTGCTTTCTATGCTTAAAGTACAAGCTGATTTCCCTACTAGAAGAGAAGGTAAAGGATATTTGGGGAATGCCTCTTCACACTGAGATTTATCAAGGAAAATGAAGTCATCCTCAAAACAATGGAAAAAAGATTTCAGTGCAAAAGAAAGAAAGAAAGGAAAAGGAAAGACTCTGAAAGGAAGAGTGGAATTCTGACCTGTACCAGGAAGCTAGATGATAAAAGAAAATAACACAGAGGAGAAGAATGTGAATAAGTAGGACCATTAAATATTTGGATCTTCTGAGGAAGAAGCAGCTGTTTATCCTCTGAGGAATTGATGGTTCAGTTTTAATTACTTTATCTTACTTTGTACTAAAATAATAGCTTTTCCACATACAAGAAAGAAAAGAAAAAGCTTGTATATGAAAACATGAATCTCTATTACATATAGCTTACTTGTTTTTAAAGTATTTATCAAATTAAACATGCTACTTTCCAAGTTATCCTGATTTTCTCTGAATTTCCTTCTAAAAGTCTCTCTATTTTCTTTTGCAAATTTTCTTTTTAAATGTTTTAATGACCCTCTTTTTTTGCTACACTCTCTTAGAATTTCCATATTGGTGTTTTGTGTAAGGAATTATTTGTTGCTTTTCTAGGTTTTTTAGTTGCATGCCTAATTCATTGATCTGATCTTTCTCTCTTTTGGTGACAAAAATGTTTAGAGATATAAATCTTCCCCAAATGAATACTTTGACTACATCCCAAAAGGTTTAATATTTGCCTCGGTATTGCAATTTTATTTGATGAAATTGTCTATTTTTCCATGATTTTTTGAGCCTCCAATTCCTTGGGATTAAGATTTCTCATTAATTTTAATAATTTCTCCAGTAGCCTTTTATTGAAAATAATTTTCACTACATTGTAGTCAATTGGCAATGTTTAATATATCTACATTTCTGCATTTGTTTGTGTTGTTTTTATTCTTTAATATAGGACTAATTTTAAAGGTTTCAGCTGAGAAATATGTATTCTCCTTCCCATTCCCATTAAATAATCACCACTTTTTCCAATATTCTATTCAAGTCCTGAACTTTTTTCTTGTTTGTATTTTGTTATATTTGTCTAAGTCTAAAAAGAATGCATTGAAGTCCCCCCACTTTAATAGTTTTAGTGTCTATTTCCCCTTGTAAATCATTCTTTCCTCTTGACAATTTAGATGCTGTGTCATTAGGTAAGTGTTATATACTGATATTAATTCACTGTCTGTCGTGCCTTTGAGCATAATGTATCTTCCCTGTTTATCTCTTTTAATCAAATCTATTTTTGCTGTTGTTTTGTCTGAGATCATCATCCTCCTCCTTTTTTTATTTTTCTTCAGTTTAAGTATAATGGATTTTGCTCCAGTTCCTTGTTCTAATTCCGGATGAACCTTCATGTTTCAAGTGTGTTTCTTCCTTACTATATATACATACATATGTTAACATTAAATATGTGAGTATTGTACATGTCATTAGGATTCTGCTTTCTCTTATGCTCTGCTATCTTATATTTTATCAATGAGTTCATCCCACTTGTGTTCATGATTATGACTGTTAATTTGATATTTCCCTCCATCCTATCCTCTTATAATTTACTCTGTCTTTGCTCTGACCCTCTCTTTATAAAGAAGAAAAAGGTAGCGAAAGATAAGGAATGTGATCAACTTGGTTAGCAATTGATGTGATCTGATTCTGCCCCTTTTCTCTTCCCCTCACTCAGATCCCAATTACAGGTTCTTAGGCTTTCTTTCCTTTTAATTATCCTTCACAATTCTCCTTGGAAGTTGGAAGGGGTTTTTTGTTTGTTTATAACTAATCCTTGAATCTTCTTTCCCTCTTAATATGTTCTCTCCCTATTCTCACTTGTTTCCCTGGTGAGCTGACTGTATTTCTACATCAAATTCTTCATGTGAGCCTGTGTGTGTTCAACACTTTGTTCACTTTAGATAAAAGTGAAGCTCATATGATGCCTATTCCCCCACTTCTTCTTCCATGTTTGTTTAGTCTTTTTCTAGCACACCCAGATTAAATAAGCTTCCTCCATCTTTATTTTCTAGTGTAACTCATTTTTCCTTCCCCTTTCATTTTTTCTGAAGATCAGCAAAACAGAACAAAATGACCAGAAATCACTCCGTCTTTTTAACTCCCTCAATAACCATTGAAGACATTAGGATTCTCAAGGGATGCTTGTTGCTTCTCCTTTTACTAGAATATAAACATTTTATCTTTCTTTGTCCCTTCCAATTGCTCAAACGTTTTTACTTTCCTGTTTCTTTTGAGTCTCATGTTTGTATTTTAAAATTTCTACTCAGCTCTTGATTTCATCAGGAGTGCTCTGAATGCCTCTATTTCACTAAAAGTCCATTCAGTTTCCAATTGAGAAGCATGGAGGGTCAACATAATGCAAAGGCATGAAGGCAGGAGATGGAAAGCTGTGTAAAAGTAGGCTAGTTTGTGTGCGTGAGGGGAGTAATATGAAATCAGTTTGGAAAAATAGGTTTCAGCCAAATTGTAAAGAACTTAAATGCCAAACAGAGAAGTTTGTATTTTAACCTAAAGGCAATTTGGAGTACTAGATGATTTCTGAGTAGAGAAATAAAAAAGATTAGAACTCCTTTTTAAAGGAATGTAAGTTTGACAGCTTTATGGAAGGTAGAATAAGAGGGGAGAATTGGAAGCAAGGAGAGCAATTAGGAGGCTATAGCAAGATTGTAAGTGAAAGATTATGAGATCCTAAACTACAGAAGCAGCCATGAGCTTGAGAAGAATTGAGAAATATAAGCAATGTTTTAAAAGCATAATTGATAAGCCTTGTCAGCTGGTTGTAAATGGGTCAATGAAGGAAAGAAAAGAATTGAAGATGACTGTGAGATTGCAAATTTGTGTAATTAGAAGGATGGTGCCCCTCAATGGAAATACATACTTTAGGAGAGACGAGTTTAGGGAAGGGGAAGAGATGAGTTCTGTTTTGGTCATATTGAGTTTGAGTGCCTATGGGATACTAAGGTAGAGATGTTCAGTAGGTTTGGTGGTGTGGGAGTGCAGTTTACAGGAAAGCATAAGACTGAATATGTAGATTTGAGAGCCATCTTCATAGAGATAATAATAGATCATAAGACAGATAATAAAATCGCTGTAACAATGTTGTAAGAGCAGAGATCTCCAGAGAGAACCCTTAGCTATACTCACACATGACTTAGGACATAGAAGATAGTTTAGCAACAGAGATTTAGAAAAAGCCATCATATAGGAGAATTAGAATAAATTAGTTTTGTGAAATCATAGGGAGGAAATATCCAGGATGATTAGGGGATGGGGGATCAACAGTGCCAAATACAGCAAAGAGGTCAACGAGGATGAGTCCTGAGGTAAGGCACAAGAAAAGGAATTGGTCTTGGTAAAAAAAATAAAATTAAAAAAAAAAACCCTGCATCCTTCTCAGAGACTGGAGCAAAGGAAAAGAGAATAGTTATCTCAAGGAAACAAAGGCTGGTGTCCTCTGCTGAGAGGAAAGAGGGAGTAAGTTGTGTTGTTAAGAAAAATTGTCTCATTAGCATGGCTTTTGTTTCTTTTGAGTGGAAGTACTTTCAGCTGTTAAGTGCTAAGCCCCAGGCCCAGGGCCCTGTCAGGTGTGAAACCTGTGTGGGTGTGGATTGGTGACTTAGGAGGGGCCAGCTCGGGAACCAATGGTCTCTGTCATTGAGGCGGGGCTTGAGAACACCGGAAGCTCGGCTGTGAGGAGG
>CM053622.1:209445215-209466319 GCA_028646595.1 Phalanger gymnotis | reverse complement strand
TGCTGCGGTGGGGCCTAAATAAATTTCTTGTTGTTGTCTCCTTAGAGAATCTCTCATACCTTGCGATTTCAGACCATTCAAACATATACATGATTATATTTGAGATCATAAATTCGGCCTTCCTACTATATAAGTATAAGTGTAAATGGGTTAAGGAGCAAAGAGGTTTGAAAATGAAGTTGTGGAGAGTGTGACAGAGTCCACAGATGAAAAGTAGGATTGGCATGAAGCTGCTCCAGCTAAGATTATAGAATACAAATTTATGGTTAATCCATTTAAAATAGTTGTGTAACTTCAGGACTCCCTCTACCCAAAGGTGGTGCAGTGGACTTGAAAACATCTAACGTATATTCCTAGCCTCTTTTATTACCTCCAAAGCTAGTCCTTGTGATTGTCAACAAAAGGTTAACAAGATGAAAATTCTATCCATCAAATAAAGCATGAATTATATGATAACAAACAGCCAATTTGACAGTTTTTTTAACTGAATTTTCTCATTTTCTTTTCATGATAGGGAAATCAGTCAATCACTTACTAGTGCCGGGCACTTTGCTAAGCTTGGGATACAAAAAGAGACAAATGGTGTCCCTACCCTCAAGCAGCTCACAACCTAATGAAGAAGACAGCAAAAGAGCAAATATATAAAAATAAATTACATATGTTATGAATAGGAAATCATTAATAGAGAGAAGACACAAGAATTACGAGGAGTTGAAGGTGGTATTTTATCTGGGACTTAAAAGCAGCCAGGGAGGTCTGTAGTAGAGTCAGAGTAGAAGAGAGAAAACATTCCAGGCATGGAGGACAACCAGAGAAAATGCCTGAAGACAAGACATGGAGCATCTTTTTAAATTATTTTTTTATAAAACCAACTCTTTTACTGTGATGGAGACAAGTAAAGAAAACATTCCTTCTCATTCATTAGCATTAAACCACCAATCCCTCCATAAACACGGAAGCACAGAATCTGAAACATAAGTAACACTCATGAGAGAGGGTCCCCCTTAGCATGAAGCCATGGGAACACTTTAGAAAATTCTGGTTCATTGCTTACACTCAGGTAGAATCTAGAAACTTTAGTACCTGGCATTTCCCTTATAAACTTTCGGGTTCACAAGATTTAAAATAGGAAATATTTAATTACAAATTAAAGGACACATGGGGAGTTTGTAATCAAGATAATAGTCAAAAGATACTTCCTCCCACTCCCAGTAGATCTCCCCACCCAGGGACTTGCTGTAGTGCCAGTGAATTGTTTTTTCCAGGGAAGGACCCCATAGAAGCCCACATTGTTTTCTTACTATCATGTGCTCCACACTGCATTGCTTTCACCAGTCACTCTTCTCCAGTTTCTGCTTCTTGTTGCTGTTCCAGCACTTTGCCAATGTGGTGCTCCTTTCCTGAAAATTGTTACAGATTCTCCTTGCTACTGCCCCTGGCCTCTATTCCTATTAGGTATCATGGGTCCTTCATGCTGATATGTCCCTAACTCTACTATACTGCTCCCTGAAATGTGGTTCTCTGCAAGCAAATAACACCAGTTTCATCATCATCATCATAGCTAACATTTAAATAGCACCTATTATGTGCCAGGCACTGTGCCAAGGGCTTTTCAAGTATTATTTCATTATATCCTCAGAATAATCCTGGGAGATAGATTCTATTATTATCCTGCTTTTACAGATGAAGAAACTGAGGCAAACAGAGGTTAAGTGACTTTCCAGGGTCATGAAACTAGTAAGTATTATAGCTGGATCTGAGTCTTCCTGACTCCAGTGCCAGTGCTCTCTCCACTATACCACCTAGAGGCCCTCCTCTCCAGGGACCAGCTCTTAAGTCAAGGTCAAAGTCTATAAAGAAGCAAAGAAGAATGGATTACAGGGTAACTTGAGCTGGCAGTGTAATATCTTCTCCATACTTCTGGGAATTGAATGGATCCCATCTATGTAAACTGTTGTTCTGTAGCTTGGTCTCTCAGCCCTCTATTCTACCTAAAACTGGAGTTCTTAACCTTTTTTGTGGGTCATGGGCCCTTTAGCAGTGTGGTAAAGCCTATGAACTCCTCAAAATAAGATTTTGACATTGTTGTTGGTCAGTCATTTTCAGTCGCATCCACCTCTTTGTGACCCCATTTGGGGTTTTCTTGGCAGAGATGCTGGAATGGTTTGGCCATTTCCTTCTTCAGCTCACTTTACAGATGAGGAACTAAAGTAAACAGGGTGGAGTGACTTGACCAGTGTCACATAGCTAGTAAGTGACTGAAACCAGATTTGAACTCAGAAAGATGAGTCTTTCTGACTCCAAGTTTGTCATTTTATCCACTGCCACCACCTAGCTGCCCCAAGGTTTTGAAATGCGTGAGATAAAATGCACAGGATTACAAAGGAAATCAATTATATTGAAATCAGGTTATTGAGTTTTTTTAAAACACATTTCCAGGCTGAAAGTTAAAAACTCCTCTCACAGAGTCACTAGAGTCATACTTTTTATATCTGTGCAATCATGTAAAACATATTTTCATAATAATCATGTTGCAAAAGAAAACAAAGATTAAAAAACACAAAAAAATAAAGCTCACTGAAGAAAATAATTGCTTAAAAATTAGAATTGGGAATGTGAAAGCTAATGACTCTATGAGACATTAAGGAACAATAAAACAAAGTCAGAAGAATGGAAAAAAAAATACAAGAAATGTGAAATATCTCAGTGGAAAAAAACTGACCTGGAAAATAGATTGAGGAGAAATAACTTAAGAATTATTGGACTACCTGAAAGCCATGATCAAAAAGAAAGAGCCTGGACATCATATTTTAAGAAATTATCAAAGAAAACTGCCCTGATATCCTAAAAGTAGAGGTTAAAAATAGAAATTGAAAGAATCTACTAATCACCTCCTGAAAGAGATCCCAAAACGAAAGTTCCCAGAAATATTGTAGCCAAATTCCAGTGCTCCTAGGCCAAAGAGAACATACTTCAAGCAGCCATAAAGAAACAATTCAAATATTGTGTAGTCACAGTCAGGATGACACAAGATTTAGCAGTTTCTATGTTAAAGGAACTGAGGGCTTGGAATATGGTATACCAAAAGGCAAATGAGCTAGAGTTACAACCAAGAATAACCTACCCAGCAAAACTGAGTGTAATCCTTCAGTGGAAAAAAAATTATATTTAATGAAATAAAAGACTTCCAAGCATTCTTGGTGAGAAGACCAGTGTTGGTAAGCAAAATGGACTCCTTAGCACTTAGTTCAACAAGTGCCCTTGAAGAGTTTGGCTTTTGTTTGCTTTAAGTAATTCAGCTATTTCACTGAATCTTACTAAGTGCTAAGCCCCAGGCCCGAACCCCTATTAGGTGTAAAACCTATGTGGGTGTGGATTGGCAACTAAGGTGGGGCCCAAGGTGGGGCTAACTCCAGGGAGGGCCTAGTTTACAGGCTCTTAGACCACCTGGGTTTAAGTCCGCCTCTTTGTGATGATTTTAGGTCACATGGGTGAGTCGCATATGGGACTCACCCCTGATGCTGACAAAGATGTAAAAGCCAGAGGTTGGCCTTCTCTTCCTTGGAACTCATTCTTGCAGCAGTAGTGGTGCACGTGACTCTGGGCCAGCCCTTGTTCTGAGCTCCTGGGCTGAACCTAGATGTTGGTAACTATGAATCTGTATTGGGTCTGTCTGTTGATGTTTGTACTTTGTTTATAATTTGCTCTGAAGTTCGGGGTGCTGGCTTTTTTCCCTGAACTAAGTGAATGATATTTGCGTGTTGAATTAAAGTAAGCTTGCCAACCCCTTCACCTTGCTTTCCTTATTAAGGCAGATCAAAAGAATCTGTGCTTTGGTGGGTGCTGGCAGCTTTCTGGGTGCTGGTTGTTGGTGGATCTTGCACCCCCACAGAAGCTGCTAGCCGGATTGTGGAAACACGGAGCTGAAGAGAAAATTCGATATTCAAATGCAAGATTCAAGAGAAGTATAAAAAGGTAAACATGAAAGAGTAATCATAAGGTACCAATACAATTAAACTCTTTACATTCCTATATAGGAGGATGCTACATGTAATTCCTAAGAATTTTATCATTAGGATAGTTAAAAGGAGTTTATATAGACAGAGGGCATACGTGTGAGTCGGTTATGTTAGAATAATCTATAAAAAATGAAAAAAAGAAGGATGAATGATAAAAGGGAGGGTGGATTAAGGAAGACAGTGATTAGAAACAATATAGACTTTTAAGGAGGGACAGGTTAAAAAAGAGAATAAATAGAAGATAATGAGATGGAACTGGAAATAGATGGCGAATGGATTGGAAACCAGAATCTAACAACATATTGTTGAAGGCACACTTGAAACAGAAACACACACAGAGTTAAAATAAAAGACTGGAATACAATCTAATATGCTTCAGACAAAATTGAAAAAAAGCAAGGGTAGCCATCATGATCTCAAACAAAGCAAAAGCAAAAAATAGATCTAATTAAAAGATAATCAGGAAAACTACATTTTGCTAAAAAGGTGCCATAGACAATGAAGTAATATCATTACAATAAGTTTGTTTGATAAAAGTCTCATTTCTCCAATATATACTGAATATAGAACTGAGTCAAATTTACAAAAATAAGAGCCATTCCCCAATTAATAAATGGTCAAATGATATTTCCAGAAGAAATCAAAGCTATAGATGGTCATATGAAAAAATGCCCTAAATCACTATTGGTTAGAAAAATGCAAATTAAAACAACTCTGATGTACCACCACACACCTATCAGAAATGACAAATGCTGGAGGAGATGAGGGAAAAATAGGTATACCCATAAACTGTTGATGGAGTTGTGAACTGGCCCAACCATTCTGGAGAACAATTTGGATCTATGCCCAAAAGGCTATAAAACTCTGCATACCCTTTGACCCAGAAATACCACTGCTAGGTCTGTACCCTGAAGAGATCAAAGAAAAAGAAAAACAACTTACACGTACAAAATATTTATAGTAGTTCTTTTTTGTGGTGTCAAAGCATTGGAAATCAGGGAGATGCTATCAATTGAGGAATGACTTAACAAGTTGTGGTATATGATTGTGATAGAGTACTATTGTTCTATAAGAAATTCAGAAAAATCTGAGATTTATATGAACTGAGGCAAAGTGAAATGAGAAAAACCAGATCATCATGCACATGCCCAGCGATGTGGATATGATGATCGACTATGAAAGATTTGACTACTCTGATCAACACAATGACCCAAGATAATTCTAAAGGCTTCATGATGAAAAAATGCTATTCACCTCCAGAGACAGAATTGATAAACTGAATGCAAACAAGTATAATTTTCTCCTTTTTTATTTTTCTTGCTTTCGGGGGGAAATATGATTAATATGAAAATGTTTTCCATGATTTCACATTTAGACTTGATAGTGTATTGCTTGCCTCCTCAATGGATGAGGAAAGGATAGGAGGGAGAGAATTTTGAATTCAAATTTTAAAAGAAAAGAATGTTTAAAAAATAAATAATAATTTTTTTAAAAATGAAATTGTCAAATGTTAACAAAGTAAATACAAATATAATACAACATTTTTTAAAAGTTAGGTATAGAAGGGGTGAAACTGTAATTCCCCTCACTAAAATGCCAAAAGTATGAAAAGCAGTTATTAATTGGAGGAGAACAGTGAGATAAGGTTTTAGAACAAAGACAAATTCTCAGAGAATAGTACTATTGCTTGTGGTTCTCAGTCAATCAATCAATAAATGTCTATTAATCATCTACTATATGCCTGGCATTGTGCTAAGTACTGGGGATACAAAAAAGGGCAAAAGAGAGTCCCCAAATTCAGAGCTTACAATATAATGAGACAGCATGCATACAAACAATACAAAGCAAGCTAATGTGGATCTACGATAAATTCGTTCAGTTTAAGAGAATTGTAATAAATATAATTATTAGTTTTCTAATCCTGAGAACATATTTGGAAATTATTTTTAAAATGAGAAGCCTATTAGAAGAATAGAAAACTATTGTTTTACCTGTCAAGTTTTTGCGGTTCAGTTTTGCTCTGATAATTATGTTCTCTGTTATTTCCTCTGCTTCAGATCCTGCATTGATGAACATAATGAGCATACAGGTGTCTTCGGAACTGATAAATGTTTAACAACTGACTCTCTAGGGGGAAAAAAATGTGCCCATGACACACTTTTAAATTTAATCTGCATTATTAACATTTTCCATCTTTTTTTCAAGTCTAGACAATTGACAAAACAAAAATCAAGCCTTGATTTGTAGCATTGGCTGATTTCTGTCTGAAGTGTAAATGCTCACACTGAAAATTTAATAACCGCTTCTCTCCAAAAAGTTTAACATGCTCCGGTGAGCCACTTCCTCAGAAGTCACTTCCAGCTCTAGCACTCCCAAATGCAAAAATCTGGTGTTTTATGATCACCAAATATTTGGGCATGATTTTTTGCTTAGCAGCGGGTAGCTAGCATTATGATACTGGGGTTGCTAGTCCTCAGGAATTTATTGTAACAATCCCTTGAGTCCTCATTGAACCTCCCAAGTGTTCTCATTTAGGCCAGCCACTGGCCATTCTATTGCTCCAATTTGCTTCAAAGATTCCAGGTTCATAAATATAGAGTTACAGAGGCCATCTTGCCCAGTCCCCCATTTTAAAGACGGGGAAACTGAGATGTGGGGAGATTCAGTGACTTGTCAATAGCTAGAAGAGTACTTATCTCCTTACTGCCAAAGTTTCTTCCTCCTGGCAACAATATGGACTGAAAAACTGCTACCCAACACACATGCACATGCACACAAACATATACACACACAGGCACTTTGCCATTTATCGTTTTACTAACCAGTTTTATTTAATAAAATTTATAGAACACTAGTAAAGTAAGAGGAGGGAGGATGAAAGGGAAAAAATAGAAGCTCCTCATTTCCACAAACTCTAGCCTAGTGTTGTGGCTATTAAGTGAAAAAGTATGGTTGTCGTTAAACCCTTGGTGTAAATTGATTCTATCACACAGTTTTCCCCCTGAGGGCACTGGGAAAGGGGAAAAGGGATAGAGACAGTAGAGAAATAAAATGCAAAAGTGATGAAAAGGCAGAGAAAAGAATATTAAACATGGGTAGAATTTATCTTAGTTTTGCCTGGATCTATTCTTGAAGGTGAGAGAATATCTTTGTGCTACACACTAGCCACCAGTCAGTGACCCTCTGAGTCTTGCTTTTTTTTTTTTTGAAATGCTAATTTTCATTTCTTTGCTTGAGGAACTGAAAGAGCCTATTTGACAAAGTAGAAGGCTATCAGTAGAAGGCCTCAATATGCTTATTTTTAGCACCTGAGCCATTCCCATCACATATAGAATCCCAGATAATTACATCAGGTTTGAGCTACTTTGTAAGTCAGCATGCACTGAAAACTTTAGCTCATGTGTCCCCACTAATGTGTTTCCTTTCACTATACCAACCAGAGGACACATTAGTGTAATGGGAAGCAAAGTGGGACTTTTTGCTGTTTTTTCTTTTGGAATGCTTCTCAGCACTAAGGCAATCAAGTCCCTTTGATTGAGTCTTGCCTTTGTTTGAATCAAGAGTCTTTGATTGAATCAAGAGTCTTTGATGACCAGCTTAAGTCACAAGAAAGTCTAAGTCATATGCGTTTGAGTCACATGGTTGTGATGCCCTCTGACCCTGAAGAAGTGTATATATACTCCAAGGTTAGCATTTTGCTTTGGGTATTCACTCTTTGGAAGACTGCTCGTGTGATTTGGCCAGATGAGACTCTGGGTAGCCATCAAAGAGTTCCCCCCTCCTAGCCCCACCCCAGCTTTGAAAACCCAGATGTTGGTGCTTCTCTCTCTGGTAACTATGTGTGTATTGCTATGGACAGACAGTTAGAAGCCCTGTCTGCTGATTTGTGTTATTTGCTCTGTTTATATAATTTCTGCTTGTAATTTCTGTTTGTGTTTTCTCTGAAGTTCAAGGTGCTGACTTTTTCCCCTGAACTAAGTGAATGATATATCTAATTAAAGTGAGATTGCCCTTAAAGTTACTTTCCTTAGAAGAGCAGATCAAAGACCCTGTACTAGCAGCCCTCCTGTGTGCTGGTGTTATTGGCCTTACACTTCAACATCAGCTGCTAGTAACATTGTTGTTACAATTGCTGTAATGCAAAAGACATTTATTTAAACAGTATAGCTAAATAAATTATAAGAAATACCCCTCCCTCATACACACGGGGATATTCTTCCACAGGTTTACCATTCCAATGATACAGGGAATATGTGTGACCAGAGAGCAAGTGTGGAGAGGGCATACATTCAGGAAGTATGTGCAGCTAAGAAATGGACAAGGAGGAGCATGACTAGGAAACAAACATTTCCAGAGAGTATGATGTGGCCAGAGCAAATACTTCCTTTAATGCTGCAAAGCCACTGACATCATCTGGTGTGTCACCATGCTGTTCTATCCTTCTATCTGCCGGGCATATCCACTGACTCAATGTTGTCCTCTTCTTGTCCTCAGGCTCTGCTGCCATCTACAAGTCTTCAACTGAAATTTGGGTTCTTGGTTGAGCTGCCTCAGTTTTCTGCTCACACCAGCTGGTCCTTAGCTTCCATGGACCATCTTCTCCAGAGGGGGAAAGACCTGCCAGTTCTTTAGCTTACAGCTCCAAGAGCTGTCTTTAGCAGTTTGGTGACAGGAACTCCAGCCAGACAATCCCAGATAGCTAGCCAGAGAAATGTTAGGCATTTTAAAGTCTGGACTTGGAACTGCTATTTCCCCTGTTGCTTGCTGAAGGCCCTCTTGGTCCAAACTCTGAGTAATGTTCAAAATTCTTTTAAACTCCTATCGATCTTTGAGGCACTAATCTGGTTCATCCCGGGGACAAAGCTTAGAAAAGGGCAAGTGAGCTGGGTGGAGCTGAGACAAGGAAATTCTTTTCAATTGCCTTAAAGCCTCTGGCTGCTTCTGCAGATGAACCCAAGAATGGGACTGAAAAGGGCTGGATGGAGGTTGCTGACCTTTGCCCTACTTGCCCCCAGCCAAAAAAAAAAAAAAAGGCTTTACTGCCTTACTGCTAGAAAGTGAGGGGATTGAGCCAGATGATCTCAAGGGCTTCCAACTCCTCATCTTCCCATCCCCACAATTCCATGTACTATTGGCTAATTCATTTCTAACGAGACACAAAGAACCTTTCTCATGAGGAATGCCTAAATGATCATAATTTGAGGTTTGAAGAATGCAAGACTTAATACATGGACTTTGAACTATTGCAGATATTAACAATCCCAAAACAGGCTTGACTTTTAGCTAAAGCTACAGCTTAGTTTTGCCTTGCTCTGTCCTTGAAGGTGAGAGAGAGCCTTTATGCTACACACTAGTTAGCAGGCAGTGACTTTGTGGGGCCAGTACCCCATGTATAACATGCTCAAATTCAAAACCATTTCCTTTCTCTTATCATCATACACCTTTCCCTCATGTAATTTCATGTGACACTAGAAATTGATGGCAGTTCATAACTTTCTTGCACTTAGACATTCTAGAGTGCCGTTGTAAGTGCTTAATAATCATCTACTCCAATTAACAGCCTTTGCTGATTTGATTATGAGATTCTTGGAATTTCACTCTCAAATCCAAGTGCTACACATTTCAGAAAAGAAGGATATGTTTTCCCGGTTTTAGCCTTTGCAAATTGCCCCCACCATGTGTGAATAAATTCTCTGCTTCCGAGAACTAATGGCAAATTCACCGCTCTCCCTAAGATGCATGCATGACTTGCTAAAGCAGCTGCATAATTAAAAGAAAACTAATCTTTTGAGGGACTGAACCAGTGATCAATAAACTTAGAAAGTTGGAGAGAAGGTGCCAATCTGCATTAGCAGAGGGAGTTTCCTCACCTGGGAGTTTCCTATACTGATAAAATCACAGGTCCAGTCCCTGTCCCCAAACCCCAAATCTATAGAGGACTCCTCCTCAGAATGATAAGCAGAAGTCACCACAGCTTGAAAGAAGCTTGCTGTTTAAAGGAGGAACGGCTCCAATTTGGCTTTCTCCACCCTCCCACAGAGATGCAAAATACTCCATTTGTTGAATTTTGATATAAGCCTTGAACCAGCACAGCAGCCATGAGGAACAGTTATTCCGATGTATGAGTTTGCCAATGGGCCAGAGCTTTCTCCTCCATCCATAGGCCCTCTGTCTCCTCACCCAGATCCATAGAAGGCTTATTTTTAGCAGTGACTAAAGGGCTCCATGCTCTAATTTATGTGCACATATAAAATCAATAATTACTTAGTCGACCTTTTCATTCGTCTAAATTTGGCCTGGCATAATGGAAGCTGCCCACACAGTTTCCATTGAAAATGATAAATATGTGATGGTAGTGCATCTCTATCCCCTCTCTAATGGGTAGATGAAATCAGAAGCCGCCCTGGCCCTAACCCCGGTCAGTCCTTGACTTGAGCCACACTGTCTTTTGTTGAAGACATATTCTATTCTGACAAGTACACATTATTTTCCCAAAAGCTGCCCTGGCTTCACATTGTGATTCTTCTGATCTAGAAGACTGTTCATATCCACCAGGAGAAAGAACCTATACTATAAATGTGCTTGTCCAGTTTAGACGTAACTAATGAGACTTTCCTTAAAATCAGAGCAAGGCAGAAAGAAATCCAATTCCTGAAAGAGGGTGAGGAAGATAAGTGCTGAGGGAAGAGAGGAGGCTCTCACTTTCCTCGTGGCAAGCACATTTCAATGAGCTCAAACATGGTTCCCAGAAAGTGTCCGTGTTTTTCCACAATCTCAGAGTTGCAAGGGACCTCGGAAGCCATCTAGCTCAGTCCAAGAATCCCCTTTGCAACATCTTTGAGACCTGAACAATGGGGGAGGTAAGCCAGGGGCATTAAAGGTCTTATACGAGGCCACTTGCGACTTCTGGTGTCCGTGACTGCAACATGGTATTGTCTGATATGTCCAACTGGTTGAGGTACAGGCATGGACCGAGGACATCCTCTGAACAGCCTCCTTTTCTCATCTCATGAAGTTTTAGTATTTTTGCCCCAAACTGCTTTAATCCTGGTTTCCTGTCCAACGGTACCTCTTCAGACTGCTAATTAATATTTTTATATCTGGTCAGTGGAGAAAAATGGCTTGCCTTTCTTTTACAGTGAACTTCACCAGGCAGGGAAGCTATAGCCTATTTATTCTGTTTTGATTTCCTTATTCAATGGAAATTGAGATTCGCCTGCAAATCTACCTGCTTGAATCCACCCCATTCCTTGGACGAAACTGAGCCGCCCATATCTCTTATTATCCCGAGGTTCTGGGCCAAGGTTGTCATATATCTTTAATGTCGTGGTCTCATTACGACTGAGTAGGGCAAGGAGCAAGAACAAGGCCATTTCAAGCCTGCCGGCATCACGATGCAACAAGTTTCCCTCCAGAACATTCAGCCTCATTAGAACATCAATTTTGGGTTAGTTTTGATTCTACAGAATTAGCAATTCTGCTTCTAGTTTTCAATAATAACACACTTAAAAGGTTATTTTAATATGTCATGGAGATTTTCACCACTAGCTCGAGCCCAAACATCTGTCATATACCTTCACTTGACTTTGTCACATGAGCCATCTGGCACATATCTCCATAGCTGCTTGTTTCACTCTTCCACTCTCTTTTCCAGTAGCCATTTTACCCTATTCTTATAATTCAGCCATGAGCAGTGTCAAAGTTGATAAGGAGGTAGAAGGAAGGGGAAAGAGTGTAGCCTTGGGCCTTGGAAAACAACCTGGGCTCTTCCAGCAGTTTGTATCTCTTTTGATGCAGCTTTCTACCCAATTTCATATTTTACTTATTTTTGTACTTGGCTTATCCTCTTAACAGGCTGCAAGCTCCATGACGTCAATTGATGTTATTGCATTTCTTGTTATAACAAGGTTGGAGCACACTCAGATTTGCCCTTCCTGGTGGGTTATACAGAGCATGTGCAGATATCTAATTCTGCCTGTATCCAATCAACCATATGAAAGCTTGGGAGGGGCCTATTTCTGGCCCTGTGCAAGGACTGACACTGTGTTGATGAAGAGTTTCCTCACAGGCTGCTGTGCTCAAACTCAGCAGACATACCAAAGGAGCAACCCAGCTCTCCTACCTCTTCCTTTCAGGTCACAGGGGAAGCCTGACTGGTTTGAGTGGCCTACAGAGGGTGGGGTCATGACCACGAGACCCCCCACTTCTCTCTGTTATTTGCTCTTTCCTGATCTTAAGTAAATGAGATGTAGAGAATATATTAGTATATAAGGATAACACACAGCTCCTGGCACTGGAAATGCTCTCTCTTTATGGTCTTCCACAGCTCCTGTTAGGTGTGGCTCTCTGCTTGGCATCTAAGGATCTATGTCTTTCTTGAGTTTTCTCCACCAATAAGGGTCGTACTCCCTAAAGCCACCTTTCCTCCTCACCCACCTGTCCTCATTGTTCTTCTGATAGATGCTTCCCCTGCTGTCAACCACTGCCACTTTGAAAACATCACAGCTACTGCTGCCATTTACCTCTACCCACCAATGGGACCTCCAGTGGGACCTCTATATCTTCCAAACTGGCTAAGTCCTTGGGACACATCCATCTTGGGATATTCATTCACTTAATATCAGGACAGAACTAACATAAAAAAGTCCAAGGTGGCCATCGTACTCATAGCCTCAAAGATCAGCTAAGGACCGGGCTATCAGGAGACAGCTCAAACTAGTCCTGCCTTGCTTGGTACCAGGAAGGGAGTAATGGATCGTAGGCTGCCTGCTGAGTTCTGACTCAGCAGCCACTTAAAGAACTCCTTACTATTCAGTGCAAGCCCCTGAGTATAGCTGGAAGCAGGATCCGTCCAAGCTTCCACAAACAAGTAGAGAAGACGAGCACATAATCTGTATAACCCATCTGGAAGGACAGACCTCAACTTGCTCTACCTTCCTGTTACATTATCATAGGATTATAGGTTTAAAAACTGAAGCCCAACTTTAAGGCCACTCAATCCAACTCCCTTGTCTTGCAGGTGGGGAAACTCAGACACGGAAAGGTGATCTGCCCAGAGTCACACAGCTAGCACCAGAAGCAGAATTTGAATCTATATCCCTTCAACTTGGAGTCCAGTTCCCAATCCATTATGCAATACTGCCTTTATCATTTTTTGTATCACCTTTCTTCCTTCCACATAGCATAGTGCCTTGCATAAAATTGGTGTTTAATCAATAATTGAATTGAATGTGGAGGAAGAGAAAAGCAGGAAAAGAGAGGGCCTCTTTGAAGAACTAACATCTTCTGGGTCCAGTGATTTTTTTGGTTGTTCAGACTTGTCAGTCCTGTCTGACTCTTCTGACCCCATTTAGGTTTGTTTGTTTGTTTTGTTTTGTTAATGGGTTGTGTTTTGTTTTGTTTTTGGCAGAGACACTGGAGTGGTTTGCCATTTCCTTCTCCAACTCAATGATATAGTGGAACAATTAGGTGCCTCTGTCTAGCATAAATTGAAACGTGGAAGAATGCTTAAGTATCCATTTTTCTAGCTGAACAGATCTGGCTGTAAAGGCCTCACAAATTCTACCTAATTTTACTACCCTTTTTTTAGAATCGCTAAATGCTTCTCATCTTGGAAAATTCAAAATGCTTAGAAGCAGAGTTAGCAAATAGGGATGTAGAAACAAGGTGGGGAAACCCCAGAGTCAAAGCAGGGAAGAGGCAGCACCGGGTTAAGGGCAGGGGAGAGGCCAGAGAGCACACAGCTCCCATAATCTCCAGGACACCTCTACCAGCCGCCCATGTGCCCTCATATAAAACGTAGCATTTTTCTGGGACCTTTTTCCCTCCAACTTTTCACATCCTGCTTTGCATTAGAGTTATTTGTTTGTATATCTTAACTCCCTAACCCCACTCACAACTACTCCCAGCCTATTAGATTGTAAATTCCTTGAAATTAGGGGCTCTATTTCTTGACAGCCTAGTATCCACCAACACCATGCATATAGTAAGAGTTTATTAAGTGTCTGTCCTCAGTTTCTGAGTCTGATTGAAGGGAAGAGTCATGAAATCATAGATTCAGAGCTCTAAGAGCTTTAGAGGTCTCCTAGTTCAACCTCCCGGTTTTAAAAATGAGGAAATTGAGGCATGGGTGAAGCAACTTGTCCAAGGTTACCTGGATATTAAGTAGCCAAGCTAGGATATGAAGACCTGTCCACTGTACCCAGATCCAGCCCTTTTCACTCCACCCTTGCTTAATTACAAAGCACAAAAAAGCTTCTTTTGACTAGGTACCCCAAAACAGAGAGGAAAATCAGAATGATTCAAGTGCTTAAGACCTTGTTTATGTTACTTTAAATCCCCAGCCAACATCTAACCTCCTTGATAACATGGAGGGGGATCAGCCTACCTGTCAACTGAAAGACACACTACTGACTGTTCAGGGAGATAGCCTAGACAGGAAGGAGCCTGCCACAATGATTTCAATCCGCAGTGATGGCCTTAAACAATACCATTACTCATTGCATCATTTTACCTTTTAGTCAGCCCCTTTGAAATCCACCACGATTCCATATATGCTTTCCTGACCAAAGAAAGTGCCGTTTGGCTCAGGGTGTGATGCTGGGAGTTAAAAATCCAAAGACATTCTAAAAATATTAATGAAAAATGAACATCTATAAAAGATGGAAGGAAAGGCATCACAATAACAAAGGGAATCCAGAGAAACACAAAGCAGTTAATTACACAGGTGCAATTTTTTTAAGTGGTTCCATTTGAGAAAAAAAAAGGAACTACCATAGAAAATATTTTACATCTCTAAGAAATTTAAAGTTCCTGCTGAAAAGGTTCTACAATAAAAACCAGAATCAAAATATCAATTAAGAATAGCACCAAAATAACAAGGAGGAGGAGGAATATGACCGATTCAGAACTAAATTTCAGTATCATTATAACTGAAGAAAGGTATCAATCCTCACCTTCAAGGGTAAATAAGACTCAGTTGGGGAATGGCCGAACAAATTGTAGCACATGAAAAACAATGGAATATTACAGCGCTGAAAGAAATGGTGAACATGATGAAAACAGAGAAACATGGGAAGATATATGAACTGATGCAAAGTACAGTTAGTAAAACCAAGAAAACAATCTACACAATGACTGCAACAATAAAAATGGAAAAAAAAAACCAGTCACCACAAAACAACATAGAGTGAACATTGCAATGCAGACCATGTCACACATACCTCTACCCCGCCCAGCAAACTCCACTGGCTCCCTATCACTCCCAGGATCAAATATAAAATCCTCTGTTCAGCATTCAAAGCCCTTCATAACCTGCTCCCTTTCCCTTTCCAGTTTTCTTATACCTTATCCCTACTCATGGACTCTGTGATCCAGTGACAATGACCTCCTAGCTGTTCCTCCCCAATGACGCTCCATCTCCGAAAGGACATTTTCACAGACTGTCCCCATCCCTGGAAGGCTCTCTCTCTTCATCTCTGCTTCCTGGCTTCCCTGGCTTCCTTCAGGTCCCAGCTAAAATCCCACAATCTACAGAAAGACTTCCCCAACCCCTCCTAATTCTAGGGCCTTCCCTCTTGTTGAGTATTCCCAATTTCTCTTGTATAGCTTGTTTGTAAATAGTGGTTTGCATGTTGTTTCCCCGCATTCCCCTCAGAGCTCCTCTAGAGCAAGGATTGGTTTTTTTTGCCTCTCTTTATATCCTCAGCACTTAAATGTTTATTGACTGACTGACAAAGAACAAGCATGGCCCCCAAAAAGAAATATGAGAGGACCCCTCCTTTCATTGTTATCCAGAAATGGAAAGTCCACAGGTGTGGAACATTGCTTATATTTTTAGATTTTTTTTCAATGTATGGCTTGGTTTTGCTGATTTTCCCCATTTTCCTTTTTTTTTTAAAAAAAATCTTTACTATTTGGAATGGCTTTCTGGGAAGAAGGAGATAGAAGGATACTAGTAGAAATTTGGCCCATGTAAAAGCAAAGGATGTCAATAAAAATTATTTTTTTAAAAAGAAAATTAGTGAAGATTAGATCAAATATGTTCAATTCCAGACATTTCCATTTTTGACCAGACAGAATAAGATCACAGGATCAGAGATTTCAATCTGGAAGAGACTTCAGAGGTCGTGTCTTCCCATCCCTTCATTTTAAAACAAAATAGGAATCTGAATCCCTAATAGGTGGAGTGATTTGCCTTAAGTCACTCAGATGAAAAGTAACAAAGTCAGGATTTGAACCCAAATACTGGGACTCCAAATTCAGTGCCCTTTTCACTACAGTAGGCAGGCATTAGGCTTTTCATTAGCCTTTATTTAGGCAGGCTAAGGCACCAAAGCATCACAGGATTTAGAGTTGGTTGTAATCCTGAGATGATCTTTTCCTGCCCTCCCTGAAATAATCTAGTCCTGCTCTTCCATTTTACAGATAAGGAAACTGAGACTCCAAGTGGTTTGCCTGTAGTCAGATTCAAACCCAGGACTCTAATCCAGTGTCCTTTTGGATAGATCGATGAGAACAACAAGACAGACTGCCCACTTAAGCAGTTGATTGATGAGGGAGAATTAAAAAAATTAAATATTTATAGCTTGGTTAAACGATGACTAGCAGGGGACATAATAAATATCTACTCAAATTTAAAGGTGTGAAAATCAAGACGATAAGGAATTGTTTAGCATGATTCAAGAGAACAAATAATTGGGAGTAATGGAGTCATTGAAAAGATGGGAACACTTGGGCTGAGTATTGGAAAATACTTCCTGATGAGGCGGTTCTGTTAGTTTGTGTATTGAATTTCCTAGGAGAATGGGTAAAAATCTATATCAATTGAGACTTAAATTAGATAGCTCAAAATACTGCAAGGTCACAGGCTCTTAGGGCTAAAAATTACTTGGAAATAGCCATCTAGCCTATCTTTCTACCTTCAGACAGTATTACAGCTAACCCATCCCTAGCAGATGGGAATAAATTCATTTTTCGAAACCTTGCAAAGTCTTCATAGCTTTCTGGAGAAACCCATTTAATCACAGTTTTCACCAAGTTATACCCATTCTAAATTCCTCATGCTATATCTTAAATCCACATTTTATTGGGTTCAGGGCCTTGGAGATCATTTATTCCAACTCCGCATTTTAAAGATAGCAAACAAGAGCCACAAAGAAGCTGAGTGACTTCCTCAAATCACATAACTTGTCGCAGAACCAAGACTAGAACCCATAGAACCTTACATTTAAAAGAACCTTTGAGGTCATCAAGGCCAATCTTCATCTGAAGCTAAACTCCAAGCTTAGTTCTCTTTTTTGAAAAGCTTTTTAAAAAGCTACACTCTAATTTTCTTAGGGCAAGTCTATGCCCCAGACAAGGATAGACCCATGAGTAGATTGAGTAATTAACCACCTTTATGGAGGGATGTGATGGGGTTTCATGAGGTCTGCCTGACCAAAATAACAAGTATCAATCTGAATTTCTGACTTTTAAAGACCCTTCTGGACATATGTGTATTTTAACGGGCTGATGGAATTGAGCTAATTGGCAGAAATAACACATTAGCTAGATGGCACATTAGAACCCAATTTAACCCATTACCACCCATTAACAATGTAACAAACTAACTAGTTAGAAAATAACTAAATTTTGATGGAAAAATCAGGATAAGGAAATGAATCCAGAGGATGCAGAACTACAGTGGTGGAGCCCTGAACAGTCAGGAAGAAGCACAAAGTCATGAAGGACTCCAGAGGGTGGATGTCAAGGTTGAGTAAAAGGCATGCCTAAGGAAGAATGAGAAAGGATAGTATACAGGGAGCAGAAATAAACTCTGCCTCCTGCCCAGCTTTGTCTTGGAGTTGCCCTGTCTGAAAAGTCCGGTTTACAAAGCTTTCTTGTTTCTCCAATCACTTGATACTCTCTGAAAGGGTATCAGGTCGGAACATCACATTAGAAGGTGATGTTTGATATGATGATACCAATCCAATTTCTGCCACAGTATATTTGTCTGTGATGATACAATATCAGATGAGAGGACTATACACTGTAAGGCCAAATTCTCAGGGTGGTCACTGTTAAAATGTGAACTATGAAGTAACCATATAACAGGTCCAACAATGCTTATATTAAGATATCAAACACTGACAAATATTCAATTAATTAATTCAATAAGCATATATTAATCACCTACTATTTGCAAGACACTATGCTAGGTACAGTCATAAAAAAAATTAATGACATAGTTCCAGCCTTCAAGAAGCCACATATGTGCTCTACCAAATCTGATAGATCAACTTCTAATATGATTCTTTTTTCAGAGTTCAGTTCCCTAGGATCTTAAATCCTTTATCATAGGACTGTATCCTGTAGCCATAAAAAGCAAGAATAACTACCATTTCTCAATAGTGTTTCCACAAGAGTGAATAATGCATCATTTTAAAAGAATAGAGACCTTTTCAAGGAAGAATTCAAATGTCTTTTTTTTCCCCAAAGCTAATGAAATAAAAATGAAAGACTACAACATCCTGGGACACAAGAAACAAAATATTTCCATGTGATGCTTTGTGACAGACTTGGACGAGTTGGCCACAGTGAGTGGGCAAGGACCAGCCCATCTCTTGCAATAAGCCCATGTCTTGTAGGGTTAGTTGAGTTTGTGTCATCTGACCTGGAACCCAAGTAACTTTTCTACCATTTTCACAGTCAGCACCTTCCCTACAACCTAGGACCCTGAAAGGGCTAGGCCCCATAACAATGTGTCTTCCTACCTTCTTCCTTTTCATGTGCTCCCCCAGTAGCAGCTCATCACCATCTTAGGTTTGAAAAATGGGTCTGGCTCAATATGTTTTAGAAAAACAACCTTGAATATGCACAAAATTTATCTTTATCCCAAAGTAATGGGTTAAAGAGAAAGAAAAATTCAAAATGCAGTCACAATTGAAGTTTGTATGTCTCAATAATGCTTACTATATCAGTCTTTTAATTTCAAATTATGTATTGTACTTAATCTCAAAGGACAATTTATTTTTGCAGATTTAGTCTCATGTCAACATAAATAAGGGTAGGAATCAACTGAGACAATCAGTCAGTCATCCAATCACTCCATCCTACTTCAAATAATAGACAATGCTACACCCTGATAGCTTAACCAGGTGACAATATCTCAATTAGATTAGTCAAAACTTTTAGACTGGATTTGAAAAGTCTTTTACCAATTCAGAATGCCTTGAAAGCCACTGGATGGAATGGAGTGACCTTAAATATGAAATGCAGATAGATTGGTTAGGGAGATTGGGTCATGACAGTTGACTTGTAATTGGGAAACCATGTGCCAAAAGTTCCAGACAAGTACCTAAGATAGAACCACTTGTTTAGAGGACAGTGAAGAATCCAGAGACCCCACCCTTACACTGAGATAGCAGACTGAGTTCCCGGATTGATATGACCTTCCCAATCCAAATCCAGAGAAGCTTCTTTCAGTGGAGCTCCCAGTAGCATTCTAAATTTGAGTTTTACTTCTCAATATATTCTTCCACATTATCAACCATTTGAAATTCTAAATAATCAAAGCAATGAATATAATTTACTGGTCATGTAACCAGATTTTTATTTTAAATGTTTCTGAAAAGTCAGGTCAGTCCTGGTCAAAGAAAATTCTTAGGAAGGAAATGGGTAATCCTGATCATATGTAATTTGATGACCCATATACCTCACAATAGCAATTTTGGAAAGTACCCATAAAACATCTAATAGTGAGGCTACAAAATTAATTTGGATTTTTCCTGAAGTAGCTTTTCATTCCTACAGCTACCTGTGTAGTGAAGCTGCCCCCTCATGTAGCCATGGCGGTGTCATTGTGCGCCTCCCAGGGAGGAAGAATAGATATCTTTAGCCTCTTCTCCCCCCACCCTTCTACAAAGGAGATTTTAACCTGCCAGGAGGGGAAGTAGGAGGGCAGAGGTTTGGCTGCCCTCCTCTCCTCAGAGAAATGGAGCACTGGGCTAGAATCATACCTATCTACTAACTTAAATATTGTTAGTCTAGGGGATGTGGTTTTCAGGTTCAAGCTAAATTTTTAATCACTGTTCATTAATGGGGAAAGAAGAAGCCAAACTTTATGTCCAAGGCTTGACTCCCTTCCCACCGAATAACTGTTCCACAATGAACACATATAGCAGATAGCAAAGAAATCTATTTGTCCAAGTCCAAGATAGCAAAACAAAAGGCAGAGAAAGTATATATATGAAAATATATACCAGACAACAGAGAAATGAAGGAGCTATCCCTTTGGAAAGAAGGCGACTCAGCTCAACTAAGAGAGACAGTACCAGATCTTACCAAGGGGAAATTCCCCAACGTTCCCGAAGCGTAGCAAGATGAGAATAGGGACGTGATGCTAGCTCCTCTCATGTCAGCTTCTTCCCAGAAACTTATTACCCCTCAGCAACTAGAAGCTGGGGGTGGGGGGAAGGGGGCTCATCCTTCTCCTCTATCAAAGTTGGATGCCAAAAATACCTGAAAAGACCCCAGAGGCCTAAAGAGACTGAAGAGAATATAGCCTTTTCCTTTTCCCACTCTCACCAACTGCATCCTGCCCTTCATGCAGGTGCAGGGCATTGATCTCCAGCAATGGGGAGAGCATTCCAAACCAATGGGCTTTGGGACTTGAGTTACATCTGTAATCGTGAATAGCCCCAAAAGCATAGATCAACAGTGACTGAAATACAGGAAGTAAGAGTAACTAGAATCTATTTTTCCAGCCCTCAATTAGGAGTAAGAATCTTAGCCTTAAATGAGAATCTAGACTCTGTAGGTATCCATTCCTCCTCATTCCTCCTTCCTTCACCTCAAATTTCACCATTCTTTTTTTATTGTATTACATCTTTATTATTTTGTTAAACATTTCTTTTTTATTTTTTATTTAATATGTTTAGTTTTCTGCATTGATTTTCACAGGAGTTTGAATTACAAATTTTCTCCCCATTTCTACCCCCCCACACTCCAAGATGGCATATATTCCAGTTGCCCTGTTCCCAAGTCAGCCTTCCATCTGTCACCCCCCTGCCCTCCCATCCCCTTTTCCCTTCCCTTCTTGTAGGG
>CM053622.1:209429271-209444715 GCA_028646595.1 Phalanger gymnotis | reverse complement strand
TGACTGTATGTTTTGGTCTTCTTTGTCACCAAAGAAGGATTCCAGAGTCTGAGACTGAATCTGGGTGTGTTTTCACTGCCTGGCCATGTTCCCAGTCAACTTACTTGACCCTTGAGTTTTTCAGCGGGGTATGACTGCTTGTACAGTAAAGAGTTCTATGTTCCACGCTTGGGCGGATGCACTGCCACACCAGCACTCCTCCTTTCCCAAGAACCCCCTACCCGGACTGGGCTTAGATCTTCAGCAGGCTCTTCACTCCCGCTCTGATCCACCACTTAATTCCTCCCACCAGGTGGGCCTGGGGCCAGAAGCAACTGCAGCTGTAGTTCTATAGCTGCCCACCTCTGCTGCCCCCAGGGGCGGTGGCCAAAGGGCAAACTCCCTGTCCCCAGCAGCTTTTCTCACTAACCTTCTCTGTTGTCTTTGCTGTTTGTGGGTTGAGAAGTCTGGTAACTGCTGAAGCTCACTGATTCAGGGCGTTAGGGCACGGTCCTCCCGACTCCTGGTCTCATTGGTCCACGCCGCCCACGTTGGGCTCTGCTCCGCTCAGCTCAACTCCCCTCAGCTCCCAGCTCCATGTGGGATAGACCTTACCCAGAAACCATCCAGGCTGTCCTGGGCTAGAGCTCTGCTTCCCTCCGCTACTTTGTGGGTTCTGCAGTTCTAGAATTGGTTCAGAGCCATTTTTTATAGGTTTTTGGAGGGACTTGGTGGGGAGCTTATGGTAGTCCCTGTTTTCCAGATGCCATCTTTCAAATTTGACCATTCTCAATGTGCCTTATACATTACCCTCTTGGGGTTGCACAAAGGAGGGGATCTCCCTCCTCCCCTTTCCCACTTCAGAGCAGGCACAAATATTCTCTGACGTTTTTCCTCTCATCTATGACTACCATTCCAATTAGCTGCTGAGCTGGAACTTCAGTAGGATGCTAAAAGGGCAATCCCTATCCATTGGTCCTCTTTCTCCCTTACAGCCCTGAAATGTAAAGATGACTCGCTGAGCTAGGAAAGAGAAAGAGGAGAGGAAATGCCCATTCCCTTACTTGGTTACATGTTGTGAATTCGCAGCAACTCTGTGTCTGAAATGGAGAGGACTCTTTTTTGTGTTTCATTTCCTTTGGTACAGGGCCTTATGAGGAAAGGCAGCTGCTATCTTTCCTTTCCTGGGCACTAGAGCAGTGGGATAATGACTGCCAGAGCTAGCAGAAACATTAGCAGAGGAAGACTGACTGGACGGAGAGGGAGAGACAGAAACAGAGAGAGAGAGAGAGAGAGAGAGAGAGAGAGAGAGAGAGAGAGAGAGAGAGAGAGAGACAAAGATAGAAACAGAGAGAGACAGAGAAAGATGAGAAGGAAGAGGAGTAGGAGGAAGAGGAAGAAGAAGAAATGAAGAAAAAGAAGAAAAGGGAGAAGACAAAGAAGAGAAAAGAGAGACAAGAGGGGGGAAGAGAGACAGAGACTGAGAACACAGGGAAAGAAAGAACCCAGTTGGTACTGATGGGCTGTTCTCAGTGGAGGAGGAATATAAAATAGTTAATGAGTAGCCCTGTTGCAAATATCCTAATGAAACTTAAATACTAGCCTCTGTACTGAATGTAGCCATTCTATTGAATGATTTTATTGGTTAATATTCCCATTTCTATTCTAAATATTCTAAAACTGCCTGTTTCTTACCTGATTCATCTTTGTACTCAGGCTCCTTTTATCATTCTCTTCCTCTTAGGTGCATCTGGTGGCATCTGGTGGCTCCATAAATAGAGAACCCGTCCTGGAGTCAGGAAGGCCTGCAATTATACCTAAGACATTTACTAGCTGTGTGATCCTGGACAAGTCACTAACCACTTTGTTTCAGTTTCCTCAGCCATAAAATGGGGAATAATAGTAAGACCTACCTCTCAGGGTTATTGTGAGGATCAAATAAGATAATATTTGTAAAAAGCACTTAGCACAGTGCCTGGTACATAGTAGGCATTATATAAATGCTTATTCTCACTTTCCTTACGACCTTAGTGAGGAGGATTCCTTACATAAAAGTCAAATTAAGAACTGTTCCTCAGGAAAGATTAGAATGAAACACTAGAAGCCTAGTCCTACCATTGGGGAGACAGACAAACTCTGAGCAATGAACCCAGGACAAACTGTGAGGTAATATAAAAGACCATCACCAATACCATCCAAGGTCCAGACTCCATGGCCTCCACCTTGTGGTACCTAGTTAGACGGATTCTAGACTTATGACTATCATCTGGAAAAATTCCTTCCTAACCCTTGACCATCCAATTCCAGATGAGAAAGAATCTTTCTTAAATGTACCTCAAAGCTATCTCTCACTGAGTTTCAGATCCTAGCACACTCCACCCCTTCTCTAGAAATTTCCAGTCTCAGGTCTCCTGGACATTCATCCTTTCTCATATTCTTCCCTGCATTTTCTATTATGCCTCATCTCTTAAAAGCTTTGCTGTAGCAGGTTCTTTAAAAAATTTTTATAAGTGTATAATATATATTATAAAATTTTTATAAATTTGTATTATAGATGCCAGGAGATTGACCAATTCAGACTTGGAAAAGTTGGTTTTATGGTTTAATATTAAAGTGGTAGCCCAAAGGCAAGTATCTGGGCACATGTACATATGAACTTACTATTTAAGTGTGTGTGTACTACCTTTATTAAGTTGCATATTGCAGTCATTGATTTGGGAAAAAAATATTGTGTTTTTAAGGCTGGAGTGAAACTGGAGGAATTGGGAAAAATTAGTCCTCTGACTACGATTGCTCAGGAACGACTTTATGAATTATGAACTTTCATCTGATTCTTCTTACACCTAGTCAAGAGGGAAGTTGTTTTATCCCCCAAATTAAAGTTGTGGTGGAAATCTTACAGAAATTTGGTGAGTTAATCTATCAGTATATGTTTGTCTATGTTAGGGCTTCTTTCCCCACAAAGGGAATAAAAAAAAATTTAAACCCTGACTTAATGCATTACTAACTCTTTCTGTGTGTATGTATATATATACATATATTTATATGTTTTACATGTGCATTTTTAGTTTTACTAATTAGAATTATTTATAGATGCAATTAAGTAAAAGAGGAATTTTATAGATTGTAAATTCTAACAGAATGGCAATTGGTTTTGATGTGATTCTAATTAGAGCAATTCTATCATTCCAGTGATAAAATTATCATAGTAGAATGAGGAAGATAGTTCTATGCAGAAGTGGTGAGTAATTTAATAATATTTTTGTAGCGGATTTTTTTAATGCATTCACTACTGACTGACAAACTGGAAAACACATTAGGATATTATGAATTCAGAATGCAACAGAATTTATTTGAAGAATACATTTGAGATCCTTTGGCCATCTCTAGACCTGGGAGGTAGCAAAGGAATGGCACCCTACTTTCTGGATCCATCCATCATCATATTGGGGTTGGACCATTCAGGTGTGAGTACTAGAAGCTAGGAGGGAACTAATTTGGGAGATGAGATTTCAAATAGTTTCAATGCCAATTTTTCAGGTGCCAAGTGGAGAGTGTGATGGGACACTTTTGACATAGACTGGCACCTAGGCAGTCTAGTCCTGAAACAACTTTCCAGGGACATGAGTAATGCACAATGGAGAACTGAACATGTCAGATGGTTGGTAATTTAGGGAGAAGACTGAGGGGATGGGGAGAGAGGACCATGATCATAAAAGAATTCTCTCCAAAAGTTATTAAACCCAAGAGATGGAAAAGAAGTTTTGTAGTATTGAAAGAGGATGATAACCAGAAGTACTGAGGGAGGCAAATGGGAGAGAGGGATTAGGAGGAATGGAATGTCAAGGCTTGATGAGTACAGTGAGGTGGCATAGAGAGGGAGTCTTCAGTGTGGAAGCAACCTGAACAAAGGCAAGAGATATGTGATATACACTGTTCATCTTCCTTGCTTATTTCTTGTTCATAGACACAGCTTGTGACCTATCACTATGAGGTCTAGGTTTACACAGACTAAGTTCAATCTTGGTGGTAGCCCCTGAATCATATCTCTATAGCTCATCTCCCCTACTTACAGAATTGCCTATAGAACCTCAGAATATAGCTTATATCCTGGTCTCCACAGATGTGGGTAAAAGAGCCCCAGTACACATAGGCACTGAAGGTAATTGCATATTGGGTATAGAATAGCCTTTATTTTACCACAATGAAAATGAAAAATACTATAAAGGATTCACAGCAACCCATTAAAAATCACATAATTCTCCCTCTCAGGTTAGTCCCACCTTGCTCCTACCTGTTCATTGCTCCCCCTACCCCATAACTTGGGATCTTCTCAGAAGCTAAATAAATTTGAGGTTGCTAGAAAATACAAACTCCAATAAGGCACATTCCCAGAAAGATCATTTATATGTCAAGACCTTCTACAGGCCTCCAGCATTATGATGCCATGCTAAAGGCTTGTAGTCATCTCTCCATCTCAAGGAAATAAACTTGTGGCTGTCAGAGAGGCAGCTCACTCCTTTCCCATTTCAACTGCACTAAATGAATAACTCACAACAGTAGCAGAAGGCAAAGTCCAAGTTATTGTTTCTCTTTATCATGGTTCAGTGCTTTGCTCTTCCTTCATCTTAGGGATTATAACGAATGATCTTCCTCTCTTCGAGAGGCTGTAGGTATGAATGTGTCAATTAAAACCAAAAGCCAGGAAACTTGTCCAATTTTCTCAAGGATTTTTTTTTTTTTTGCATCTGAGTGACTGACTGTGAGATCTGCTTTATTGGCTTGTTTAAAGATGCAGTTTAAAAAAATACAGAATCGGCTTCAACCAGGACCAGGACAGCACCATATGTTTTCCATTTCTGGAGGGTTCCTTGACCAGAGTCAATTAGTACAAAACACTGGGGTGGGGAGGGGGATGAGGTGCAGAAATGAGGCAATCTGGTGTTGAGTTCGGGGGCAGCTGTCAGCAGAGGAGTTGACAGTGAACAGGTGGGCTGGCTTCAAGCTGTTTCCTCCTCATAGGTCCTAACACAGACTTTGCTGCCATGGGTTAGTGTCAAAATGAGTTTTCCATTCTGGAGCTCCCAGATGAGGATGGTCTCCCGCCCATCCCACTTCTGGATGTGGATGAGTTTGCCTCATCCAGCGTGTTGAGAGACTTGACCTTCCTATCATCAGCTGCTGTCTCATCACACTCTACTCCCAGCTTGGAGGAGATCTCGGTGTTCTTGAAAGCTCTGAGTATTGACAGTGATGGTGTCCCCACTGACCTCAATGATGGTGGTGGGCTTGGTCATGCTGGTCACCTGCCTTGTGGCAAAGCCAACACCAATGGACTTCATGTGATCATCGAAATTCTTGCTGTCAACCAGCTTCCAGGTGCCAACAAAAGCATCTGCCATGGTCCTAAGCTAGAGGAGGTGAGGCTGGGCTGGAATGGGCTGGGCTTCACTGAGTAAAATGGGCTGGGCTGGGTTAAGCCATAGGCAGGCCAGTGGGGGGAAAAGAGAGGGAATCCAGAAAGGTTCCAGGCTCTCTCAAGGATTTCTTAATGGGAATACTCACATACTTCATAGAGAAATGTAAACAAAGCCTCACCTCCCTCTAACCTCATCAATTTGTTCAGCTGTCTCAGATCAACCTTCTTTATTGAAAAGCTTAGTCTTAATAATCATATGGTAAGTAGCGGCTTCTAATCAGAAACTTCTTTTTTATAAAGGAATTTGACCCTATGAGGCAAATGGATCTGGTTCAGGCTAAATGAATTGAAAGGTTTAAGCCAATGAAAAATGTTTTGACTGGTATGGCCCCAGCTCCTCAGGACACAGATAGGCTACGGTTAATAAAGCTAGAGATGGGGCATCCTCCCCCACCTCTTCAGCCTTTTGGTTGTGTGGCCCAATTAGAGTTAAGGTTCCTGGACTTCGGCCTGCATTCCACATTCCTTATTAAGCAATCGGAAAATACCTTCATTTCACTATCTTCTTCCATGGCTGACAGAGTAGTCTCCTATTAGGATTACATTGCCTCTTTGCCTAAAACTCTACTTCAGTTTGAGACCTGAGAAGCTTTGGGCCTTCAACTGGAGTATGAATACCATTCATACATCCAAACCCCCCCCTACTATGTGCTGCCTGAGAACTAAGAGTAATGGAGATCACTCCATGAGACTGTCACCCATTGACATCTAGCCTCCTCTTCCACTTCTCAGTAGCAAGAATTTCCTTAACTGCTATCCCTGTGTGGTCTGTCATCCTTCATTGGAACCACACCTTCACCTTTTATACTGCAGGGAATGAAGGGACAATGAAAGAAGCATCAGCACAGCTTGGAGGGTTGGTGTTCAATGTCATATAACTGGGTTTGGGGAATACTCTGGCTCACTTCCTCAGCAGACCTCACCAAAGTGGTTATCTCAAATGTTTACATCATGAATTATCCTATGCTCTGTTATCTCCAAGGGTTCCCAGGCCTGGGAAATGATGAGAGCTAACAAATTCTACCAGCGAGGTTTGATTGGCTATCTTGGCCCTCTTGATAAAATATCTCTTCTCCTTGTAGCCCATGCAAACCCTGGACCTGTGGCCCAGCCGTTGGCCCTGGATCCTCACATGGTCTCCCAACCCAGAACAAACTTTTAAGTCCTTCATCTAGTAACTCAAAGGCAAATGACACTATTTGGGGCATTATTCTACCTCAATTTAAAGGTTAAAAAAGGTCATCATCCCATAAGCATATTAATTCATATCTATAATTAGAGCTTTCTTCACACAAGAATGATGTCATTGGCCCATATATAGGTACCCCATCACCATCCCCTCTGGAAGTGAAAAACATACACTTACAAGATTGTATGAACCTACTGTAATTGCAAGATATTGTCTCCCCTCTTCCTTAATAATTGGACAGTAATTTCATGAATATACACACACTTACACTGTAGCACACCATACCACATCACACTGTACCATAGAATCAAAGGAAAGTAGTAAAAGAATAATTGTAGATGTCATTCAAAACCTCACATCATCCCACTCAGGTGGGAGCTTCTATCTTAACTTACCGGGGAGAATGCCACCCACTAAATCAGTCAGTCCTAAATATGAGTGCCAACATTTCCATCTCTCCTTATGTTGTTAGACTACAGTATGAGGGACTAGAAAACAATACTTGTACAATCTGCAAATTAAAATGATTTTTCAGCAGTCATAAACTTCAAGCTGAACAGGCGATTCAAAAATCTGTGGTAAAAGAGGCCATAACTGTTTTATCTCTTTCCATAAAACTCTAATGCATTGGAGGAAAAATAAAGAAACCACAGGTATAAACATTGCTATTGAAAGTTCCTCACGCAACCCCTGTGATGTAGCTACAACAAAATCAACCCAATGAGCAGGGATAAAGATAAAATTCCAAACAGAACTCATGAGGGGAACCAAGATGATCTTTTGTTTTAAAAAAAATGGGTTTTTTAGTAGGATTTATTAGCAAGAACATCTCTGGGAATTGCAGTGACATACATATTAAAGTTTTTCAAAGGCAAATTATACTATATTGGGTATTATTCTACCTCAATTTAAAGGTAAAAAGCAAAAAAACCAAAGGTCATCAGCCCATGAGTATATTAATTTATATCTAGAGTAGGGTTTTCTCCACACATGAAGAAGTCCAAGGGGGGAAAATATAGCTCCCCCAAGAAATTTTAGGCAATAATCTTACATAATTTACAGCATAAAAGGACATTTCCATGTCCAGAAATTGTGGTTCATCAGCATTGAAAAAATGAAGTCACTCCACTCATTGGATGCTAAAATCATCAGCACCTGCAGCCAGTGGGCAGCTTTTCACACCTTCTTTCTTGCTGAAGTCACACTCACAACAGACAAAAGGTATAGGCACTATATGGGACAGAAGAATGCAGGAACTTTCAAGAGAGATGGATAAAATAGGAAGGAGGAACTCCATTGTATCGGATGATAAGAAGAATCCCACCATTCACTCAGCAAGCAGTAAACACCAGCCAAGTTCTAGCTCCTAGTGCAGGGCCATTGGAAGGTACCGAACAATTGCATTAGCTTGTCCTTTTTAAAAGGAGAAAGCAGTCTGCTTTCCTATTTCATGATAATTGGGTGAAGGAATGTGGGCGGGAGCACAATTCATTTTAGAGTCTGATGAATTATTTACCAATTAAGGGTAAGCATGGAGGATGACTGGGCAGGCTACATTACTTTGATATGAATGTTCCTTTTATTATATTATTTATACACACAGAATTGTTGCTTTTAATAACTAAGAGGTTAATCACTTGAATGGGGTGCTTTGCATCCTTTATAATCACAGACTCGGGCAAATTGGCTAATTTTATGTGAGGAAAATAACCTGGCAATTTTTCTCGTACTTATCTGGGTGGTACAGTTCGAAAACATTTTACAGGGTGGAAAATGAATAAATTGACTGGTTTGCTGGGGTGGCAAATCTACTGAGTTCTTACAACGAGCAAGGGTAGTGTTCAAAGAAAGCCCCAGAGCCCTACTGGTACTGGAATTCCAAGTGGGTCCAGATGTCCCTAATTTCTTTCCTGTCAGGTGGCAGAGTAGGTTGCTAAGGAGCAATACAGAGCCCCACCAGGAGCTGCCTCCCTAAGAAAATGCAGCCAGAGGATGTCATAGATTTGAGAATATTTGGCTCCGCTGGAGACCATGTCTGATTCTACCTTTTCTACAGTGGGCTGTTGACACCCTCCACTAAAAACTCCTATATAGTTGTTAAGGCTATACTGATGGAACTGAGACTCTGATAGGAGCTATCAAGCTGGAAAAGCTTTGGATCCAGACCTGATGTCAGGCTATGTCTGTTATCCAAGAATCAGATTGGTTAAGTGAGACTCCAGAGGTTCGTCATCAACAAAAAATGTCATCACTAGATTATAAATTTCTCATCCGTGGCAACAGATCTGCCATTTTGTATCCATCCTCTCGTCTCCATTTATACCACAACCAGCCTAGTCCAATCCCTCATCACATCTCACCTAGAGTATCACTATAGCTGCCTAGTTGGGTCTCTCTGCATCCACTCTCTCCCTTCCCTAAAACATCATCTTCCTAAATTGCTATTCTTAAAGCATGAGTCTGACCATGTTGCTATCCCCTTCAAGAAGATTTAGGGGCTCCCTATTGTTTCTAGAATTATGTAAATTCCTCTACATATCATTTAAAGATTTTCAAAAGCTGGTTACAGTTTATCTTTCCATGACAATTAAACATTATTCCAACTCATGTATATGTCATTTAAAGCCTTTCAAAAGCTGGTTTACAGCTTATCTTCCCACGCCAATTAGACATTATTCCAACTCATGTACTTAAAACTCTAATCCAAAGTTTCTTACCCTGAGGTCCAGAGATTCCCTAGGGATCCTTGGATAGATTTTATGGAATTGATGAACTTGAATGGTTAAAAAATTCATCATTATTTTCATTTGCCTCTAACTGAAATTTAGAATTTCCTTTAGTTATGAAATATAGATCCCCCCCAAAATCATTGTTCTGAGAAAGTGTTGCTAGATGTCACCAAAGGGACCCAAGATATGAAAAAAGATTAAGAAACCATCCCTATTCCAACCAAACTGGGCTATTTGCTGCTCACCATAAACAAATTTCATCTTCTATCTCTGTGCTTTTGCATAGGCTGCTTGTTCTTCATGCCTGTAATGTTCTTCCTTACCTTCAGGTCTTAAAAACTCTAGCTCCCTTTGTGATTTAGATAAAGTGCCACCTCTTTCAAGAGACTTTTTTTGATTCTTCCAGTTGCCTTCTGCCTCAAAAATGATACTATCTATTTTCATTGTATCTTGTTACTTACCTTGTATATGTTGTATCTGATCAGCCACAGTTGGGCACACTCTACCTTGACCCCAACGTAGTGATATCATTTTGGTCCTCTTCAAGAAAGGACAACAACCAACATGTTGTATCTCCCTAGTAAAACGTAAATTCCTTGAGGACAAAGACTGTTGTCTTTGGATCCTCAATGCCTAGCTTAGTGCCTGGCACATAGTAGATGTTTAATAAATGTTTGTTAATTGACAAATTTACTGGAAACATTGCAATCCCTAAAAAGGACCTCTATATTGATGAAATCACAAGTGGTGCAAAGTATCAAACTATTGGTAACATGCCACAAAAAAGTTAAAGAGGAAGAAAAAGAATTAAGGGACAGGAAATGTCAGGGTGAGTTTAAGGAAGGGAGAATTCAGTAATGTAGATGGAAATGTCATGAGGGCATTGCAGCAAAAGGGACCATTAGGTATTTCATAACCATAGGTTACTGGGGCCCTGGTTTGACAGTCTCATCCAGGAGATAGTTGCAATTGACGTTATTGATTAAGGGAGTGTATACTAACAAAAGGTGAAACTTTTCAATTTAATGAAGCTAAGGAGCTGTCTATGAACCAAAAAAACAAAAAAAGCAGCTATCGAATTGATCACAGTAGACAAACCCAGTCTGATTAATTCCATGGAGCATTGACTCTACAACGAAGCTTGCTGAGCTTTAAATGAGTCGAGTCACTCAGGATTGGAGGAATTTGGCAAATTCCAGTCCACTGGTAAATAGAAGGAAATATTCAGATGGTCAACAAACATTTATTGAACCAGTCTCCTAAATCCCTCCCTTTTAGTGATTTATGAGCTTAAGGAAATAGAATCACTCTTTTAGGCCATAAACTCTCAGATTGGATGGGTACTCTAAACCAGCACTTCTAACTCTGGGTTGTGACCCAAGGTCCGCAACTGAATGTGGGGATCTCAAAAAATTTGGCCACAGTAAAAGGTTTCTGAATGCACAACGACCAAAAATTAATTCAAAATCAAACTCGTAAAGAATCCGAAGTGTTTCTGGCACCACTTGCTTATGTTGCATCGCACAACTTCACTGCAGCCTTCTGTTCTGAACACTGCAGACCCAAGCCCAAAGAGTTAACAACACATCACACCACGCAACGCCAACAAGCACTGCCAGAAACACCTCGGCTCAGGTTGGAGACTAGCATATGTTATGACTGTGGTGTTTTTACTGTACGTACAAAATTGTTAAATGAATTTTGACTTGGGATTAGGATAGAATTTCCAACAATTTCTGAAATGGCCCTAAACATACTTCTGCTATTTTGCCCAAGGCTGGGGGTAACTTAAGAAGTAAATGATGTAATCAAAGTTCAGGTCAAGCCCCTCATTGTAGTGTACATTCGCCTGTTAATTGTTAACCAATCAAAGTGGATTGCCACCCTGGGGAATATGCCTCTTCCAAAAGGACATGTAAGCCCTGAGCCAGTTGCCATGATTGTCTTTGGTCTAAGAGAAGAAGAGAAAGTGAGGCTAGTGACCTTGCACAGCTCTTCCTCACTCAAATCAAAGTCAACTGCAAGTCATGTCATCATTTCCCTGAGTCATACAAACACAACCTGTAAGTAGCTTCTCCTTCCCCCTCTCCCTCCCCTCCCTTCCCTCTGCCTCTCCTTCTCCCTCTTCCTCCCCCTCTCTCATTCCTTCTCCTTCTCCCTCTCTGTCTCCCTCTCCCTCTGCCTCTTCTTCTTCCTCTCCCTCTCCATCTGGAGGCTGAGGGCTGCCTCCTTAACTTCAGGTTGACTGGCTGGATTTCTTTCTCAAAAACCAAGCCTTAAACCCAGTTCACTCTGGAGCTCATAGTAGATTGGAAAATAGGTCCCTGCCCTCCTAGCTCAGAGTGAATGTAAATACTATATAGTAACTGTTTCTCTTTTGGGCAAGAACCCTGAGAGTCTGCCCCTCCCAGTTTGATTTTTTTTTTTTGAGTTTTGATTAAAGGGGCCATCCCTTGATTAACTTCTCAAAGAGGCCTTTTCACTGAATGGGCCTGACTTAAAGTGAGGACCTGAAAAGACATTAGCCTGAAAGGGCCAGAGTCTCCTATTGCATACCGGGTCATCTCCAGTCTTTTTTTTTTTTTTTTTGCTTTTTGGGGGGGGCAGGGCAATTGGGGTTAAGTGACTTGCCCAAGGTCACACAGCTAGTACACATGTCAGGTGTCTGAGGCCAGATTTGAACTCAGGTCCTCCTGACTCCAGGGCCGGTGCTTTACTCACTGCGCCACCTAGCTGCCCCCATCTCCAGTCTTCCTGGCGAATATCAGGCCACTGGACCTAGATGGCTCTGGAGGAGAAAGTGAGGCTGCTGACCTTGCCCAACCATCCCTCACTCAAATCAAAGTCGAATGCAAGTCATGTCTTCACTTCCCTGATGTCATGGTCATCTTTGAGAATGAAGGACAACACAACCCAGGTCTATGAGAGAGACAGCCAAATGACCATCTTTTTATTCAAATGCAGGTATTATTAATAAAATGATTATATTACGCAGAAATCTTGTCTCTTGAACTTTTAAATGGCACAACACAAAACTTCAGGTGGATTTGGAATCAGGATGTAGGTTCAAATTCTGACTCTGTGAGCTTGGGCTTCAGTTTCTTCATCTGTAAAACAAGGAGATTGGACTAGATGATAATTAAGGTCTTTTCCAGCTCTAATCCACTTAGAGTTTCAAATTTTGATTTATAGACAACATAGGAATACACGTGTGTTGCTATTGTTAACTCTAACCTCTTAAAACTATGAGAGGTTTGGGCTTGGGTCTGCAGAAAGGATAGGAAAAATAGGCTAGGCTCAGAGAAAAGCAATGGAATAGTAAGTGTAGATTAATTAGTGGAATAAGGGATAGGAGAGAGAAGCTGAGGCTACTGTGGGAAGACAGACTGAAGTGAATAGGATTTCTTAGTATGAAAACTAAATGACTGCATTGTAAAGAAAAACAACTTCAGAAGACTTAATAATTCTGATCCTTTAATGGGGGGGGCGGGGATGGGACGACAACGTGCAAACCACTATGTATAAACAATCTATTTACAGTATAAATAGGAAATAATTTGCCAAAGAAAGGCATCAGAATTAAGAAGGATTAGGAGAGGCTTCCTATAATAGAAGATGGAGTTCTAACTGGGACTTTGCTGACTGGGAGTTTTTTGAGAAGGAGGAATGACCAGATTGGACCCTTGCTTTCAGAAAATCACTTCAGCTGCTGAATGAAATGACTGGAAAATCATTTCAACTGATCAATGGAGGATTGATTGGAGTGACTTGAGGTAGGCAGACCCACCAACAGGCTATTGCAGTGGTCCAGGTTTGAGGGGATGAGGGCTTACACCAAGGTCATGGCAATATTAGAAGAAGGGGCTTACCGGAGATGTGGCAAAGGTGAAATTGACAGGTCTTGGCAACAAATTAGATGGAGGGGGAGGGTTTTAAGAGATAGTTAGGAGTAAAACATGACACCTACATTGGGAGCCTGAGGGACTGAAAGGATAAGTCGAGCCTTCAACAGTAATACAGAAGTTTGAAATGGAGGAAGATTTGGGGGGAAAGATGAGTTCAGTTTTGGACATATTGAGTTTAAGATGTCTACAAGACATTCAGTTTGAAATGTCTAAAAAGCAGTGGGTGAATATCATGCTTCATCATTAGCCCTTTGGAATTGTCTTGGATCTTGTATTGCTGAGAATAGCTGAGTCATTCACAATTTTCCATTATATGACAGTGCTATTATTGTATACATTGTTTTGCTGGTTCTGCTTACTTCACTTTGCACCAGTTCATATAAGTCTATCTACTTCCAGAGAAAGAACTGATATTGTTTGAATATGGACTGAAACATGCTATTTTCACTTTCTTTCTTTCATTCATTTTCTTTTATTCTAGTCTTATTGTATAAAATGACTAATATGGAAATGTTTTATATGATTGCACATGTATAACCTATATCTGGTTGCTTACCATCTCAGAGAGAGAGGAAGAGAGGGGGACAAAGGAAGGGATAGAATTTGGAATTCAAAATTTTTTTTAAAACATTCAAAATTGTTTAAAAATTGAGGGAAAATAAAATACACATTAAGAAAAAAGTAAAAACAGTTTCAACAATAAAAAAATAAGCAGCTGGTGATGTGAAACTGGAAGTCAGCAGAGAGGTTAGGGCTGCATAAGTTTTGAGCATCAAATCAAAAGAGAATAGGGATAATAATTAAATCCATAGGAGCTGATGAGCCAAGTGAAGTAGTATAGAAGGAAAATAAAAAAGAAGGATGAAGATTGAGAAAAAGTCTTTTGATTTGGCAATTAAGAAACCATTGGTAACCTTGGAGAGAGCAATTTGAGTTGATGAGGTAAGAAGGCAAATGGTAGAGAGTTAAGAAACTTTTGGTGTAAAAGAGAAAATAGTGGCAGAAGGCCTTGAAGTGACATGAGAAGATGAAGAGAAAAGAAGTTCTCAGCAAATGATCTCATTTTTTTCCTTTTCAGGATTTTTTTTCCTTTTTCAGGAAATGAAAAGGAAATGGAACTAAAGATTGTAATGAAAATAAAAAATTTTCATTTTCCTTTTTCAGGAAAATAAAGTGCAAGTCTCTCAGCTGGGAGGAGGAGGAGACATGGGAGATTTGAGGAGAGATGAAAAAGTTTGGAAGAGTGGCCTATAGAAAGTGAGAGAGTGAATTGATTGGGAAAGATTGCCTAGTGGCATTGTAAGCCCGGCCGAAGGTATGTAACATAAATGTATAGTGGATCTAGTCAGAAGGCTTGCATGATTTTTTTCCACTTTCATTCAGTAGTACGTATATAGGAATAAAGGATGTATACAGTAGGAGGTATCCAATGCTAAGGCTTGGCAGGATACAATTGGCAATAAGCTAAGGGGTCAAGGGACACAAGAGAAGACAGTAGAGAGTTAAGCTGTTTTACCAATGGGTCAAGATAGGGAAAGGAGGAGAGCATGGTTAGTGCATGGGGTGATGGCCTAGGAAAGAAATGAGAGGTCAAGGTATGGACGAAGAGCAGGATTTGGTATTGGAAGGCAGAGAAAGAAGTGGAAAGTCAATAGATTGTGATTAGGGAATTTCAGAGTTCATGAACATGGAGGTGGTGTATTTGAAGGACTGCAAGATCAAGAGAATGACGATCATTGTGTATGGCTGAGGTAGGATGGAGATGTAGGTCTGTTTTGACAATCTGGCTACAGCTTCTGTGGGGGTGCGAGATCCACCCACAGCCAGCACCCAGAAAGCTGCCAGCACGCTGCAAAAACACAGGTTCTTTTGATCTGCTTAATTAAGGAAAGCAGGGGGAAGGGGCTGACATGCTTACTTTAATTCAGCACACAAATACAATTCGCTTAGTTCAGGGGAAAAATCCAGCACCCTGAACTTCAGAGCAAAATACAAGCAAATTACAAACATCAACAGACAGAGCTTGTCTGATTCAAATCCCAATACATAGTTACCAGAGTTCAACAAAGTCTCAGCATCTGGGTTTACAAGCTGGAGGGCTCCTTAGCTACAGCTGCCCGGAGTCTCCTCATCAACACCATCTCAAGAGCCCTGCACAAATGG